>CAJVQU020000010.1:2021837-2357899 GCA_911387785.2 Aelia acuminata
TGGGTTTCGTCCACACGTGAAGTAATTATCTCCTGGGCAAGGCGATCCCTAACAATCCATTCTTTTAATTGTTTATCTTCGTCTTCGGTCGGTTTCGTCTCATTAACACAGACCTCGTAGGCACCTTTAGCCTTCAACATTATGGAAGTTCGAAACTTCCACACCTCCCAAATTGAAGATCCTTTCAGCATCAGTTGAGGTTCCATTTTCACAAACACCGAACAAAACGAAAGTTCAAGCCGCCAACGAACGTCTGTCAACAAAACCGGAAAAATATCTTCAAAAAATGACAGCTTTAAACTGATAGCGGCCTGGACCCATAACCTATTGAATATTCGGGTTTAACACAAATAACAAAAAACTACTTGAACACAATAAAATAACTGTATTAAAACTTCGTGTACATGAGACAACCGACAAGTAGGTCAAAAGTATTCGCTAATTAAAAAAGAAGGTTACACATACAGAACAAAAGGCGGTAAACATGACAGTGTTGCCATGAAGCTATGAACACAAACAAATAATTAAAGACATAGTAAAATGAAATATAAATTATACAAAACATAATACAATAATAATAATTAACATTCAACAGAAGACCTAGTTATTTTACCAGCAGACAAAGGAAACTCCACGGTAATAATGTCTAAAGAAGATTACATTTCTAAAATGTTAAATCTTCTCACTGACGTAAACAAATAACTGACAGACATAATGAAAAGATTCCTTGAAAACCACCAGTCTCTGAAGAAACTTACGAGATCCGACCCAGTTCCACCCAGACTCTACGGACTACCCAAAATCCACAAAGACAACTATCCTATGCGCCCCATAGTCAGCTCAATAGGATTTCCCACTTACTACATTGCAAAACACCTCACACAAATCATCAAACCACACGTAGGAAACTCAGAACACCACATCAAGAACTCTAAAGACTTCATCAAGAAAATTAAGGAGCTCAAAATTTCAAAAAACAGTATCCTGGTGAGCTTTGATGTAAAATCATTGTTCACTAAGGTCCCTATTGATGAAGCTATACCGTTACTACAGAAAATTCTTACAGCGGAGAAATTGGAACTGGCCAAGATATGTCTGAAGACGGCATACTTCCTCTTCAACGGCAAGTATTACTAGCAAAAAGAAGGAACAAGCATGGGCAACCCACTAAGTCCTGTCGTAGCTGATCTATACATGAAACATTTTGAAGAAGAAGCCCTAAGAAGAGCCAAGTTCAAACCAGCTGTTTGGTATCGCTACGTAGACGACACTTTCATAATAGGGAGCAAGGAGAAAAATTGCTTAAAGAGTTTCTTCATCACATCAACCACATATACATACATACAGACCGAGGAGGACAACAACCTACCTTTCCTGGACGTACTAGTAGTAGGACTTACAAAAAACAACATCAAAACAATCTTCACCACAGGCTATAGAAATCATAAAACAACCAAACAATATAAACAAAGAAGACGGATACAGACTTAGCAAAAACTGGTACCCTGCACTAAACAACATTAGACAACACAACGTATCTCAGAGAGCTGACGCTCCCATCCCCCCTTCCCTACCCCCTCCACCTAACCACGCCTCCTCGGGCGCTAGCCAATGGCAACACAGACTTCGCCCCCGACGGAAGGTTATAAGTTACTGTTCACCATCTCCACTCTCATTCTTGTATTGGCCCTAAAGAAGCCCACCGAAAGATGGGCGAAATCTTGGTCGCTGGAAAACCTATGACATGGTCAAACCCTGAAGATGAAATGCAGACTATCGATATTTTTGACAAAGAACAACAATATATATGCTCTAAACATCAATGTTTTAAAAAAAATCGAACTTTGTTTTGACGAAAAAAAAAGTTATTTATAAAATCGAGGTTTTAAACAATAACAAACATGTTTAACATCTATTTTTTGGACCAAACCAGATGTGCTTAAAAATCGATGTTTTAACCAAAAACAAATATGTTTTAACATGGATGTTTTGACAATAACAAATTTGTTTTTAACATCGATTTTATTGACAAGATATTATTAACAAAAAAAAATATGTTTTAACATCGATATTTTGGCCAAGTTGTTTTCACATCTTTGTTTTTTAACAAAAACAAAGTTATTTTTATAATCGAGGTTTTAAACAATAACAAACATGTTTAACATCTATTTTTTGGACCAAACCAGATGTGCTTTAAAATTGATGTTTTAACCAAAAACAAATATTTTTTAACATGGATAGGTTTGACAAAGAACAACAATATATTATATGCTCTAAACATCGATGTTTTAACAAAATCAAACCTTGTTTTGAGGAAAACAAAGCTTATTTTTAAAAATAATTTTTAAACAAAGACAAACATGTTTAACATCAATAATATAGGCAAAAACCAACAATATATATGCTCCTTACATCGATGTTTTAACTTAAACATCGAATTTAACATTTAAACAAAAAATATTATGGTTTTTAGATGTTTTAGCTATTTCTGAACCAAAAACAAATACGTTTTAACATGTAGGTTTTGACAATAACAAAGTAGATTTTAACGTCGATATTATTGACAAAGACGAATATGTTTCAACATCGATATTGTGGCCAAAAAACAACAATTGATTTGCTCTTTACATCGTTGTTTTAGCTATAAAATTATAATTTTGTTTAGATGTTTTGACGAAAACAAAGTTATTTTTAGAAACGAGGTTTTAAACAATAACAAAAATGTTTAACATATATTTTTTGGACCAAACCAAATGTGTTTTAGTATCGATGTATTAACCAGAACCAAAATGTTTTAACATGGATGTCATGACATTAACAAAGTTCTTTTTAACTAAGTTGTTTTTGACAAAAACAAATATGATTTATCATCGATATTTTTGACATAGAACAACAATATATATGCTCTAAATATCGATGTTTTGACAAAATCAAACTTTGTTTTAACGATAACAAGTTATTTTTAAACATCGAGGTTTTAAGCAATAACAAACATGTTTAACATTCCTGTTTTGGATAAAAAACAACAATATATATGCTCCTAACATCGATATTTAACAAAAAAAAAACATGTTTCAACATCGATATTTTGGTAAAAATAAAACAATATATATGCTCTTAACATCGACGTTTTAACAAAATAAATCTTTGTTTTAGTTATAAAAAAGTTGTTTTAACATCGATAGTTTAGCTATGTATACAACATGAACAACAAAAATATATATGCTCTTAACACCGTTGTTTTAACTATAAAAATATAATTTTATTAAGATGTTATAACAATATCAAAATTCTTTCTTGACAAAAACAAATATATATGTTTCAACATCGATATTTTGGTAAAAATATAGCAATATAAATGCTCTAAACATTGACGTTTTAACAAAATAAATCTTTGTTTTGACGATAACAAAGCTTATTTTTAAAATCGTAGTTTTCAACAAAAACAAACATGTTTAACATCGATTTTTTTGGCAAAGACCTACAATATATATGATCTAAACATCGATGGTTTAACAAACTTTGTTTTGACGATAACAAAGTTATTTTTAAAATCGAAGTTTTAAACAATAACAAACATGTTTAATACCGATTTATTGGACCAAACCAGATATGTTTTATCATCTATTTCGAAAACAAAAACAAATATTTATAAACATCGATGTTTTTACAATAACAAAGTAGTTTTTAACGTCGATATTTTTGACAAAGACGAATATGTTTCAACATCGATATTGTGGCCAAAAAACAACAATTGATTTGCTCTTTACATCGTTGTTTTAGCTATAAAATTATAATTTTGTTTAGATGTTTTGACGAAAACAAAGTTATTTTTAGAAACGAGGTTTTAAACAATAACAAAAATGTTTAACATATATTTTTTGGACCAAACCAAATGTGTTTTAGTATCGATGTATTAACCAGAACCAAAATGTTTTAACATGGATGTCATGACATTAACAAAGTTCTTTTTAACTAAGTTGTTTTAACATCGTTGTTTTTGACAAAAACAAATATGATTTATCATCGATATTTTTGACATAGAACAACAATATATATGCTCTAAATATCGATGTTTTGACAAAATCAAACTTTGTTTTAACGATAACAAGTTATTTTTAAACATCGAGGTTTTAAGCAATAACAAACATGTTTAACATTCCTGTTTTGGATAAAAAACAACAATATATATGCTCCTAACATCGATATTTAACAAAAAAAAAACATGTTTCAACATCGATATTTTGGTAAAAATAAAACAATATATATGCTCTTAACATCGACGTTTTAACAAAATAAATCTTTGTTTTAGTTATAAAAAAGTTGTTTTAACATCGATAGTTTAGCTATGTATACAACATGAACAACAAAAATATATATGCTCTTAACACCGTTGTTTTAACTATAAAAATATAATTTTATTAAGATGTTATAACAATATCAAAATTCTTTCTTGACAAAAACAAATATATATGTTTCAACATCGATATTTTGGTAAAAATATAACAATATAAATGCTCTAAACATTGACGTTTTAACAAAATAAATCTTTGTTTTGACGATAACAAAGCTTATTTTTAAAATCGTAGTTTTCAACAAAAACAAACATGTTTAACATCGATTTTTTTGGCAAAGACCTACAATATATATGATCTAAACATCGATGGTTTAACAAACTTTGTTTTGACGATAACAAAGTTATTTTTAAAATCGAAGTTTTAAACAATAACAAACATGTTTAATACCGATTTATTGGACCAAACCAGATATGTTTTATCATCTATTTCGAAAACAAAAACAAATATTTATAAACATCGATGTTTTTACAATAACAAAGTAGTTTTTAACGTCGATATTTTTGACAAAAACAAATATGTTTCAACATCGATATTTTGGCCAAAATAACAACAATAGATATGCCATTAACCTCGTTTTTTTAGCTATAAAATTATAATTTTGTTTAGATGTTTTGACAATATCAAAATTGTTGTTATCATCATTATGTTTTAGCTATAACAAAGATGATTTTAACATAGATTCTGTGGACAAAACCAGATGTTTTTTAAAATCGATGTATTATCCAAAACCAAAATGTTTTAACGTGGATGTTATGAGAATAACAACGTTCTTTTTAATATCGATGTCGTTGACAAAAACAAATATGTTCCAATATCGATATTTTGGTAAAAAAAAATAATATATATGCTCTAAACATCGATGTTTGAACAAAATAAAACTTTGTTTTAGTTATGCCAAAGTTGATTTAACATCAATGTTTCAAGAATAACCAAGTTGTTTTAACATCGATGTTATGGACAAAAAACAATAATTTATATGCTCCTTACATCGATGTTTTTACTTTAACTTTAAAAATATAGATATGTTTTATCATCTATTTCTGAGCCAAAAGCAAATATTTTTAAACATCGATGTTTTGACAATAACAAAGCAGTTTTTACCGTCGATATTATTGACAAAAACAAATATGTTTCAACATCGATATTTTGGAAAAAAAAAAACAACAATAGATATGCTCATAACCTCGTTGTTTTAGCTATAAATATAATTTTATTTAGATGTTTTGACAATATCAAAATTGTTGTCATCATCGATGTTTTAGCTATAACAAAGATGATTTTAACATTGATGTTTTGGACCTAACCAGATGTGTTTTAAAATCGATGTATCAACCAAAACCAAAATGTTTTAACATGGATGTTATGACAATAACATAGTTTTTTTTTAAATCGATGAATTGAAAAAAACAAATATTTTTCAACATCGATATGTTGGTAAAAATACAACAATATATATATATATATATATATATATATATATATATACATCGACGTTTTAACAAAATAAATCTTTGTTTTTACGATAAGAAAGTTGTTTTAACATCGCTGGTTTCGCTATAACAAAGTTGCTTTAACATCGATGGTTTAGCTGTAACGATGATGTTAACTTCAATGTTTCAAGAATAACTAAGTTATTTTGAATGGCTTCCGAGCTGCGAGAGCTTTAACATCAGAGCACTTAATCCTTGTCTAAATTCTAATTTTAGTGTGGTTTTTTTTTCCTAAAAAGTAACGAAAATTTATGAATTTGTATACTGGCCTGTGATATTAGTGATGATGTTTTGAAATTATGTGATTCCATAACAACTTACCAGTAAATTTTGTTCCCATCTTGAACTTATTTTGTAAGTAGATGTTAAGTTTTAGTATAGTAAATTATCTAATAATAAACCATTACTAATTATGCTATTATTGTTTTTAGACTAACACCCTGATTCTAATAGGTTTTTTCAACTAACTATTTATATATAACATAATCCCCTTACTGTAATATTTTATTATTTCGAAGGTACATATATTAGATTGGTTTGGGTACTTTGGGTTAATTGGTTAAGTAAGTTATAGTGTTAAGGAAATATGTTTAATAAGTAAGTTTGATAAGTGAGTATGGTTGTTGGGGCTTAATGTATTTCTATTAGAATACTATTGCTAATTTTGCTATTATTACTTCCCCTTTTACTAAAACATTATGCTTTACCCTGATTTTAATACTCTGATTTCTTTTACTAACTATTAATAAATAACATAACTGAAACCTTCCTTGGAGATAATTTGTCATTTATTGTTATATATATATATATATATATATATATATATATATATATATATATATATATATATGTATATATGTTATATACATTTATATATGTTATCTGTCCTTATTTATATATAATAGACAGTGTAAGTGTTTGAGGCTATAATTAGGTATTTTGTAGTTGGATGTTAGGTACTGGTTTTGATTAAGGTAAAATAAACAAACATATTTGGAATAATAGTGTCCCTCTTAGTCAATTTGAATAATGCATTATTGATAAAAATACTCAAATCTTTAAATTCCTTTACAGAGGGTGTATTTTATTATTTTTGTACAATTGAGCCCTGTTTCTGTTATTGCAGAATAATTTAAAGCCCATTGTGAGGAATTTTTGTTACCACTGAGTTATAACTCTTCTTCTAAAAACAAATCTGGTATTCATTTGAGAAAGTTGTAACTTATATGATAAATTGTAAAGTACTTAATAACGGTGAATGTATTATTTAAACAACTGTCATTTCATTAAATTTATTAAAACATAGCTAATGTTATTGGATAGGAGGTATTAGCCCAACTGAAATTTCATAAACAGGGTGGTTTGTAAATATTGATCAACTCTTGCTTTGTTCTATTTCCTTGGATTGAGGTTACATAAATTAGAAATTAACTTTATTTCATCAAATTAAAACCTCTGATATCTTAAATCTGAGATGGAAGACAACGAAGAAGATGCAAAGCCAGCTTTTAAACCACGTCGCTCACTGCCTCGCTCGCCTCCTAGAGGCACACTGGCATTCATATTAGTGGAGGGGATACCTGGCGGGCCTCCCACTCCTGATGCCGGCTCGACGGCGAAATTCTCTCAGGCTGATGAACCTCTGTCTTTACGAACCGAAGAGCTGCAGCAATCCTCAGAGGAGCTTGCGCGGCTTGCAAATTCGTCTATGAAAAAGAGGAAATATGAAGAAACCAGTTCCGAATTAGGAAACCAAGAAGAGGCCGATTTCTTAGCTACTATCAGGAGTGAATATGTTATGACCGTCAATAAACTTAACACATATATTAATAAGAGCAGGAAAATTAATAAGGAAGTCGCAGCATATCTATCATCTGAAGTTAGAATTCTAGAGGTCTATATAAATCATCTTCTCATTGAAAATACAAGGCTCCAAACAAAGGTCGAAATGCTGACTTCTGAATTGGAACACAGGCGATCAAGTACAATCACTCTAGCCGCAATACGTGAAGCTGTGTCTGTCATTCTTCAAAATACCGCAAAACAGATCCCAGCACCAGCCATACAGCCAAAAACCTTTGCAGACATTATCACCCAAAAGACAGAAAAGACTTCACAAAAAGATGTAATATTGGTGAAACCGACAAAGGACAGCGAAAGCTTATATTGTACAATAGCCCAAGTGAAATAGAAAAGGAGGTTAAAGAGAGGATTCGGCCGCATCTCAGTGAAATAAAGATTGATCGTATCAGGAAAACAAACTCTGGAGTCATCATTAAAGCTCATACAACGCAGGAAGCGTTTAAGATAGTAGAAATTAGAGCCCTTCAGAACTCAGGACTTAAGTCGGCTACTTTAGAGAAAAGGAACCCAAGGGTAGTAATATATGATGTGCCCACTATATTGGAACAGAATAAAATCGTGGAGTTGTTCTTGAAGCAGAATGCGAAACTGCTAAAGAGCGAGTAGGAGATGTTTAAACCCATATTCAAACAGGTCCGAAGAACCGAGACTACGTGCATTGGGTTGCGGAGGTTTCCCCGGCAGTTTATCGAGAGATCAGCAATGAAGGCAGAATTTTCCTGGACTTTGATTCATGCAGGATAAAGAAATGGACGACGGTGTAGCGTTGCGATAAGTGCCAAAACTTCAGCCACTCAATGAAGCATTGTTCAGAACAATACGTTTATTGCTCTCACTGTGCAGGCAGGGGCCACTCGTGGGAATGCTGTCCGTCAAAGAACTTGCCCCCTAAATGCATTAATTACTCGAGATATAACAAGCCTTTTGATCATCCAGCATTGATCGCAATTGCGACTCCTACAAACGCGCAGTCCTTCGAAATGTGGAAAAGACCGATTATAACCGGTCTTAATTATGGACAGTGATAACTTAACAATAAAAAGCATAACGCGAGGAGATCTGCGATCGCAACTTCGGAGGTTAGAGTCCAATGCGATCGGAGGAAAATTGACCTACTGGCAATTCAGGAACCATTTGTCAGAAAGAACAAAATAGCCGGTTTCAGCTTGAGCAATAGAGTTATAGCTTGGAATGGCGAAGAAGGTAAACCAGAGGAAGGCATAGTGATTTTTAACAATAGCCTGATTGTGAACGAGCTCTATCACTTAATGACTCCTTTTGTCTGGGTTGCCCATGTAAAAGGAAAGCATATCGGATTCTATTTTATTAGTGTGTACTGTAAGTTCTCTTTATCTAGAACGGAAATACTGAACAGCATTGATAGCGTGTTAAGTCAGATCTCTGGAAAGGTTGTCATAGCCGGCGACTTTAACGCACATTCCCCAACATGGGGATCCTCGAGTCTCAATGATGATGGGGAGCAGGTGGAGAGTTTTATTGAGAGGCATGGCTTCTATCTTTT
Organism: Aelia acuminata; assembly: GCA_911387785.2. NCBI lineage: Eukaryota > Metazoa > Arthropoda > Insecta > Hemiptera > Pentatomidae > Aelia > Aelia acuminata. The sequence continues at coordinate 2,031,071 of CAJVQU020000010.1, forward strand.
AAACGATCCGTTTGGTCCTCTGACCTTCAAGAACACGATTGGAAGCTCACATATCGACCTGACAATGGTGGACGGCGAAATTGTAAGGCTTGCGGGAAACTGGAAGGTGCATAAAGATTGGAGCAGTAGCGACCACCGTGTCTTGAGCTTTACTCTGAACAGGCCAGTGCATGCTAGCGGTGGAACTACCAGGTTGAGATTCTTGACGAAAGATGCGGACTGGAACCTTTTCAACAGGGTTTTAAGCTGGCACATGCAAGGTAATGAAGATTACATTCTGGATTCTCCCGAGAACATTGATATGGCTGTTACTGACTTATCATACAATTTACTTACGACCTGCCATGAAGTTCTTAGAAGAAAAAAATTGAAGCCTGTTTGCGCAAAAGGCTTAAAAATTACATATATTTAAACTTAGTAATAATATGTAATTATTATAAAATAATTATACCATTTAATAGATCTATCATATCAATATTGTATTTATTTTTATTCTAAGATTAGGATACAAATGACTAATTTATATTATGTATGTTTGAAAAATGTTTTATTTTGTTTTTAAATTAATTTTACATTGATCGACCGTTTGATGTCAATCATATGTTTTTTCAAGAAAGAAACAGGTGAAAAACAAACGCCGCTCAGTTGTCGTCCACTCGCGGTACCGATAGCATATTTAAGTTTTCACGCCGGCCGGCTAATTTTTTTTTATTATTATAACAACGTACAAGACTTTAATACGTTGTCATATCTCATAAATTATAACCCGGTACTGGAATGAAGAGTTTATTGGACTGGACTAATTATTTAAAGGGAAAACATCTGGATTAAGATGTCTTCGGAGTTCATCCGAATACGGCACTGAACATACAACTATTAGAACGGCTTGACGTTGTTCGCCATCTTCACAACGATAAATCCTCAAAACCCTTGATCAAGGTACCATTTCATTATTTGTGTTTGATTAATAAAACATTGTTTACAATAATTTAAATTTTGAAGGCCTAGATAATTTATTTATGAACTGATATATTAGATTGGCCAATATTAGTAATTTACAATTGGTTTAGATTATTCTCTTCTTTAAAATATAATCAGTAGTTAATAATGTGTATCAGTTTATAATTTAATTAATTTAAATATCTTTTGTTTTGATTAGTCTATAGATTAAAAATTGTTAGTTTTATAAAACTATTTAATTGATATTAATTTGAATTAGTGTTTAGAAACGTTAGTTTTGTAAAATCGGTTGATTAAGATTAAATTCATCAGTTAATAAAATTATAAGTTAAGTTAAACGTCAAGTTATTTACTTTAATTGCTATTTCAATAAAATTTATAATTATTACCATTTAAAATCGAATGATATTTTTATTATCCCTTATTTCAGAGGTAATTTTTTAGATTAATTATTATTTATTATGAGTTATTATTTATTACTATAATTAATGCATAACTACTATTAGTAATTATTGATACAATTAAATGGTAAGGTAGTGTTGGAAACAAAAGAATCTGGCAATTTTAATTTTAAGCGTCAGCAGCGCTAGTGAGCTCCTGATCTCTTACTAAGAGTACTCACTAACTCATTTCCGCAACATTTGGTCCTCAGGGCCGGATCTGTTCCATATCTGCCTTGCCAACGCCAATTTACCACCCTTTTTAGTTTTACATAACCAACAAATATGGACGCGAATAAACCCGAAACTAAACTTAAAATTTTAAATCGTAGATTAGTTTCTCTTGTTACGGACATGAAAAGTTTGGTAGAACAAGCCCGCGCAGCAAAAAATATCCCTGACCAAGTCCCACTTTTCCAGGCAATGTTTGCAGACGGGGTTACCTATAGAGATAAATTCTTCCAAATCTACGAAGAAATGGACGGTATTGCCGCGCTGAACGAAATTGAATTTCATACCGATAAAGAAAAATCGTTATCCAATACAATAAAACGATACTACTATGAAGCCGTAACTATTTTTAACACTTTTAATACAGCGCCGGACCCTAATCCAACTGCTACAGTATGCCAACATTCGTCACTTACAGGCTTTTCTGAAACAAAAAGTAAATTGCCAAAAATAAGAATCCCGACTTTTGATGGAAACCCATTGGCATGGCCTCATTTCAGAGATAAATACCATTCACTAGTTCATCAGGACCCTAACCTATCAGATATGGAAAAGTACCATTATGTACGAGTACATAGCTCATTAACAAGTGAAGCCTTATCGACCGTTCAAAGCATTCCATTCACGGAAAACGGTTGTGAAATAGCGTGGACAACCTTGAACGAAAGATATAATAACAAAAGAATATTAGCTTCAGTATATTTGAAGCAGCTACTAGACTTTAAACCCATTTGTCAAGCAAACATTGAAAATTATTGGACGTTCTTAAATACTGTTGCCGACAATATTAACGCATTTAAGAGGCTTGATTTACCGAATGCAACTGAATTTATTCTTTTTACTCTTGCCATCCGATGTCTTGATAGCAAGTCAAGATAAGCTTTTGAGTCTCAACATATAAAAGAAGATTTTCCAAAGTTCAGCGATTTGGTTCAGTTTGTAAAGGACAAATGTCAAGTGCTTGAGTTATCTTCAGCTATGACAAGTGGTAACTCACATGTTCTTAGCCAAGCGTCGGCATCAAATTCAAAGCAAGCTGGAAGAACATTATCAAAAACAGTTTTTCTCACATCCGGGCAAAATTCTTCCTCTTTAACAAATTTTAAAAAAGGAAATCGTGAAACTGGTACAAGAAATTCTAATTCTCGCATACCAAACGAAAGCTGCTTTATTTGGAAGGGGCAACACGTTTTGCTTAATGCCCTAAATTTCTCAATTTTTCCCCCAAAGGAAAGATATAATTCCTTGAAAGTATTTCCGGGATGTCGTAATCATTTGTCACAAAGGCATTCTCAACAGGAATGCAGAGTGCCCGTAACTTGCCGATTTTTTCAAGGCTCCCACCATTATTTATTACTATCTATCTATCTAAACTGGTACTACAACTCGTTGCCGAGTCTTGACCTCCTGTAACAACCTCCTCCAATTGTCACGATCTTGCGCAGCCACCATCCAATTATTGACACCTAAAACACTCCGGGCATCAGCAGCGACTCCATCCACCCATCTTGATCTCGGTCTTCCTCTCCGTCTTTTACCATAAATTGGCTCTTTCAGTGTCCCCTTGGGGATTTCACTATCCTCCATTCGGGCCAGATGGCCCGCCCATCTTAGACGATTCAATTTATAAAAAAGAACGATGTCAGGTTCATTGAATAAGCTATATAGCTCCTTATTTGTACGTCTTCGCCACTGACCTCCAACCTGCCGTCCTCCCAATATCCGACGCAAGACTTTCCTTTCGAAGAGACCAAGTTCCTGCTCCATCGATTTTGTGGTTGCCCAGGATTCCGATGCGTACAACAAAACTGGCCTGATCAAAATCTTGTAGAGACTCATTTTGGTTTCTCTGGAAAGAGCTCTACTTCTGTAGTGACGCAGTAATCCAAAATACGCACAATTAGCTGCCCGGATTCTTTTCTTCACCTCCAGTTGAGTCTCGTTATTGTGTGATACCAGTGATCCCAGGTAGACAAATTCAGATACCTTCTCAAACTTGTACTCTCCGAAGGTAACCATTTCACCTGGATTTGGGGCTTCCTCTGCTACCATGTATTTAGTTTTCGAAGCATTGATCTCAAGTCCAAGTTTCCTGGCAGGGCCAGTCAAGGCTTGAAAAGCTTCTAGTACAGCATTGTGGGAGCGACCAACTATATCGAGGTGATCAGCGTATGCGAGGATCATAGCAGTTCGGTTGAATACTGTTCCTCCAATCTGGATCCCGGCCTAGGTTAAATAGAAGGCACGCCAGTGCATCTCCTTGTCTTAAGCCCTTATTTGAAGTGAAATCATGTGATACTTCATTTCTTATTTTTACTGCACATCGCACATTTTTCATTGTCATCTTCACCAGTCTCACCAATTTTTCAGGGATTTTTAATTCATAAAGAACCTTATAGAGTTCCTCTCTGTTAACATTATTATAAGCTGCCCTGAAGTCTATAAATAAGTGGTGCGTTTTAATGTTATATTCTCGTCCTCTCTCCAGGATTGTCCTGAAACTAAAGATTTGATCAAGTGTTGATTTGCCTTTTCTGAATCCACATTGATAGACACCAAGTTGGCTCTCTGCAAATGGTAACAGTCGAGCAAATAAAATATTTAAGAATATTTTGTAAGCGGATGGGAGCAAGGAGATACCTCTATAGTTGGAGCATTTTAATTTATCTCCTTTTTACTTTCACTTACCTATATATGAAATATATAGTAAGTGGAAGTATTGCGATCGTGAAAAATTTCGACTTCCGGTTTTCAACGGAAATACACGTTTTGGGGTCCCCTGAGTCGAAATGACCAAGTCCCGCGAAATGGTCTGTGTGTGTGTGTGTGTGTGTGTGTGTGTGTCTGTGTGTGTGTGTGTGAACAGACTAGCTCAAAAACTATAAACCGTGCGATCATGAAATTGGGTATTTAGAGTAGGTATATGCCCGCGATGTGACAGCATAAATTTCATCAAAATTACTTAAAGGGAGGGGGTACTTTACTTAATAACTTTTTAGGTTTTTTTCGATTTTCTCAAAAACGGCTCTAACGATTTTGATTAAACTTAGTATTTGATGTACTAATATGCCCGAGATATGACTGTAAAAATTTCATCAAAATTGATTAACCGGAGGGGGGACTTTACTTAATAAATTTTGTAACATTTTCACGTGTTTTTTTTTATTTACTCTTAATCGGCTTTAACGATTTTGATCAAACTGGGTATTTGATGTATGTACATGCCCGAGATATGACTGTTAAAATTTCATCAAAATTGATTAACCGGAGGGGGGACTTTACTTAATAAATTTTGTAACATTTTCACGTGTTTATTTTTTATTTACTCAAAAACGGCTTTAAAGATTTTGATAAAACTGGGTATTTGATGTAATTATATGCCCGAGATACGATTGTTAAAATTTCATCAAAATTCATTAACCGGAGGGGGCACTTTACTTAATAAATTTTGTATCATTTTCACGTGTTTTTTTTATTTACTCAAAAACGGCATTAACGATTAACAAAAATAATATATGAATGTAGAAAAATGTGTGAATTTGGGAAATGATATTTAGCAAAACACGTCAATTTCTAATCTATAAGTGTTGGTAAGTGAAAGTTGTGTGTTGCGCGCACGCACCAGATTTTTTATGTATAGGGTAAATATGAGAGTAGTTCCACGTTGTTGGTATTACTTCTTCGGTCCAAATGGTGATTATTAGGTTCTGCAATGTCTTAAAAAGTTCGTTCCCACCACTTTTTATCAGCTCGGCTGGGATACCATCGGGGCCTGCGGCCTTATTGTTTTTCAATTTATTTATGGCATCCATCAGTTCGTCCTCATCTGGTGGTTCTAGGTCAGCTGTGTGGGCTTCGCTTGGTCTGTTGCTAACACTTGATATACTACATTCCTCGGGAGAACTGTGGGTAGTATCTTCGTTAAGGAGACGTGAGAAATGGTTCTTCCATTGCTCCAGAACTTCCACCTTGTTACAAAAGAGAACATTGGCATCATTCAGGCAGCAAATGTTCTGTGGTGAGAATGGTTTCCTGCTTCTATTAACCTTCCGGTAAAAGTCCCGGCTTCTTTTATCACCTCTTAGTGCCTCCATCTCCTGAAAGTATTTCCGTTCGTATTGCCTCTTCTTATTCTGGTGCAAATGTTTCTCTTCTCTTCTCCTTTGACGATAGGCCTCTACCGTTTGCCTTGTGCTTCTTTGTGTCATGGCCCTATACGCTTCATTCTTGGTATTGGTTGATTTTCGGCATTCATCATCAAACCATGGAGATCTTTTTTCTCTGCCATCCTTACCAAGAATAAGATCAGCTGCCTATAATATTTCCTTTGAGCAACCATTCCAAAGAGATTCCACGCAAACCTCAGATACAGTATTGCATAAATTGTTACTGATAGTCTCTAAGTAACTGTTTTGCACGTCAGGAGACTTCAGCTTCCTTAAATTGTACCTTTGGGTTGTTTTTTGCGATGAGGTATTCCTCTTGGAGCTTATTCGCGCGTATACAGTGGCCATTGAGAGAAAATGGTCCGAGTCAACATTTGCACCTCTAAATGTTCAAACGTTTTCTAAACTCGATTTGTGTTTCCTCCCAATTAGGATGTGATCTATTTGATTCACCGTAGTCCTATCAGGGGAGGTCCAAGTTCCTTTGTGGATGTCTTTATGTGGGAAGAAGGTGCCTCCAATAATGAGATCTCTAGATGCTGCAAAGTTAATGAGCCTCTGTCCATTAGCATTAGTTATTTCGTGAAGGCTGTGTTTTCCAATTGTTGGCTGGTAAATTTCTTCTTTTCCAACCTTCGCGTTAAGATCTCCGGCGATTATCTTCATGTCGTACCTGGGACATGAGTCAATGGTTCTTTCTAAGAGCTCATAGAAAGCATCTTTCTCATCATCATCTGCGGCTTCTATCGGGGCATGCACGCTAAGTATGCTAAAATTGTAGAACTTTCCGAGTAACCGTATTACGCATATCCGTGGGCTTACAGCATTGAAGCCTATGACTAGGTTTCGAAGCCTACCTCTAACAATGAATCCTGAGCCGAACAGATGTTCTCTGTTATCACAGCTATAGAAGACCTTACAATGTTTCTTCTCGAGTATGCCTTGCCCTGTCCACCGTATTTCCTGTATGGAAATATCATTATTTATTACATTTTTCCAATAAGGCACCTCATGTGTTTGCTGAAAATGATTCCGAGGAAATCATTGAGGCAATCTTGCAACTCAAAGTAGACCAACCGATTCATCTACTAGTGAGCCTAAACGCGTCCTGCTCAGTGCTTCAACGAGTACTACCTCTGTCAAGAATATTTTATTAGGCACAGCTGAAGTTGACATTCGAGATTCTAGAAACATGTTTCAGCGAATAAGAATCCTTATTGATCCTGGCGCACAGACCTCATTGATCATAGAAGATTGTGCCAAGAAACTTGGATTAAGTCCTACTCAATGCAACGATAAAAATATTACCAAAATCGGGGGCATTGAAATTTCAGCTACAGGTCGGGTAATTTGTACACTCAAACCAAGAACATTTTTCAAGACCAAGCTTACAACATCCGCACTGATAGTTCCGAAAATAGCTTCACAACTGCCACAAACTAAGTTACCGTTGAACATTTTATCATATTATCAAAACTTTCATTTAGCTGATCCTCACTTTGGGCAGCCAGGTACTATACAGTTCTTATTGGGTGCTGATCTTTACCCTCAAATTTTAAAGAGTGGTGCATCGAGAGTGGGCCAGACATCTCTTTTTTAAAATCAAATCAATATTTGGGTTCATAATAACAGGTTCATACTTTAGTGAAGAGCATCCACCTTTTATATCCTTGGTTTCCAATTCTTCCCCAGCTCTCGAACAGTCAATCAAAGATTCTAGGAAAAAGAGAAACTTGAGCAAACAAGAATTGGAGGATGCAAAAAGCCGATCTTATAAATTACACCAAAAACATTATTTCAAAGATTTGATTACACCTGGTTTTGAAGTTACATTAGCAAGATTGAAAAGAGTATCACCTTTTTCTGGACCATTTTGGAGTCCTGAGGGTGGGCGGCCGCATAGACGCTTCTGATCCAGCTAAACATTCAATGATCTTACCAACTGTGACCCACTGAATTACGATATTTTCTTATCATTACCATCAGGAAGTCTTGTTTCCCGGCCCACAACTATTACATTAATTATTGTTTGTATAACAGTGTACCTCTGTTTATTTATTTGCTTATCAACAAAGGCAATTCATCTTGAGACAATCTCGGATCTCACAACAGATGCCTTCCTTAGAGCGTTCGATAGATTTAATTCCTGTTGAAGTCTTCCATCCCACATGATGATAGGCTGGGATACTACGTTTGTAGGAGCATTTTGGAAACTCAAGCTTAGTTAGTCAAATCAGTAAAATACCATTTGCGGAGTTACAAAAGATTTTCCCTTCACATTTGAAGAGTTGTCTACCTTATTCATCCATATTGAAGGGATACTAAATTAACGAACGTGTCCTCTTTCATCGAAGCCAGATGATTTAATCTTTCTGACACTTGCGGATTTTAATTGTGGACTCATTCACTTCAAGAGCTGAGAAAAATCTAGACGATAAGCCCGATACTTGACTCACACGCTGGATGCTTATTCAACTACGCACTCAGCAATTTTGGTCCCGCTGGAGATTATACACTTCAACAACTAGTAAAATGGCATAAAAACCCATCTGTAGGAGATCATATGTCACTATGCGACAATATGCTATCCTCCTTCTAAGGTATTGTTTTGTTTCTAATTAAAATTTATACTCACGTAAAATTTGGTGGGCGGTATTTTGGCGCAAAAGGCTTAAAAATTACATATATTTAAACTTAGTAATAATAGGTAATTATTATAAAATAATTATACCATTTAATAGATCTATCATATCAATATTGTATTTATTTTTATTCTAAGATTAGGATACAAATGACTAATTTATATTATGTATGTTTGAAAAATGTTTTATATTGTTTTTAAATTAATTTTACATTGATCGACCGTTTGATGTCAATCATATGTTTTTTCAAGAGAGAAACAGGTGAAAAACAAACGCCGCTCAGTTGTTGTCCACTCGCGGTACCGATAGCATATTTAAGTTTTCACGCCACCCGGCTAATTTTTTTTTATTATTATAACAACGTACAAGATTTTAATACGCTGTCAAATCTCATAAATTATAACCCGGTACTGGAATAAAGAGTTTATTGGACTGGACTAATTATTTAAAGGGAAAACATCTGGATTAAGATGTCTTCGGAGTTCATCCGAATACGGCACTGAACATACAACTATTAGAAGGGCTTGACGTTGTTCGCCTTCTTCACAACGATAAATCCTCAAAACCCTTGATCAAGGTACCATTTCATTATTTGTGTTTGATTAATAAAACATTGTTTACAATAATTTAAATTTTGAAGGCCTAGATAATTTATTTATGAACTGATATATTAGATATGCCAATATTAGTAATTTACAATTGGTTTAGATTATTCTCTTCTTTAAAATATAATCAGTAGTTTATAATGTGTATTAGTTTATAATTTAATTTATTTAAATATCTTTTGTTTTGATTAGTCTATAGATTAAAAATTGTTAGTTTTATAAAACTATTTAATTGATATTAATTTGAATTAGTGTTTAGAAACGTTAGTTTCTTAATAATATTTATAATTATTGCCATTTAAAATCGAAAGATATTTTTATTTTATTTCTATTATCCCTTATATCAGAAGGTAATTTTTTAGATTAATTATTATTTATTATGAGTTATTATTTATTACTATAATTAATGCATAATTACTATTAGTAATTATTGATACAATTAAAAGGTAAGGTAGTGTTGGAAACAAAAGAATCTGGCAATTTTAATTTTAAGCGTCAGCAGCGCTAGTGAGCTCCTGACCTCTTACTAAGAGTCAACTCATTTCCGCAACAAAGCCAAACCTGGTAAAGTAGTGGACTAAAGAAATAGCAGTAATGAAAAAGAAAAGGAACGTCTCAAGAAGAGCCTTTCAGAGAGCCCGTGATCCTATGATCAGATCGAGACTAAAGGAGCAATATTACATCAGCAACAGAGCTTTTTATGAGGCTGTTAAATTAGCTAAAGCTGATGGCTGGAGACGCTTCTTGGAAGAAGAGTCGAGGAGCAATATATGGGGTCTCCCATATAAGGTAGCCATGAGCAAAATCCCAGTAATAATTATGTTCGGATCGATAAAGACTAATGGGACCTTTACATCTACGGTGGCTGAAACTATTACAGCTATACTAGCTCAGGCCTTTCCGCCAGACACCGCAGATGCGATGAGACGCATGCACAACTAGAGGCCAGGCATCAGGTTACGGCGCATCATGATACTCAAAACGCACCCTACTGGACGGAGTAGGATGTTCTGTATCTTCTTAAAGAGATCAATGTCTCCAAAGCAGCAGGCCCGGACAGCATAGAAGGTGGAATTCTTAAGAACGCCAGTAGAACAATAACCATTATGCACGATCTTTAACGCGTGCTTAAGGATATGCTATTTTCCCAAGAGATGGAAAGAAGCAGAGGTTGTGGCTATATTAAAACCGAATTCAGGTGAGGGTTGGTACAGAGTTATTAGCTTGTTGCCAACGTTGGAGCGTTTGATTGTGGCTAAGCTGTATGAAACATTCGAAACGCTATCCTCTACTGCCCAATTCGTATGCAAAAAACGGAGCTCTACAACTGACGCAATTCGATCGGTGGTTGAAAAAGTTAGCCCTAAAAAAACGAGGATGCCCAAAAAATGTATATGAACTACTTAAAAGTTACTTAAACCAAGAGAGGCTTTATTCCTTGTGGCGACACCGAACTTAGAAGAGAGATACTGAGGGGGTGTGCATAGGGATCAGTGTTGGGGCACTACCTTTGGAGGATCGTTTTTGACGACCTTTTATTGTTGTTACAGGAAGATGGCATTGAAGCAGTGGCGTATGTCGATGAATTGTGCACCCTCATCAAAGGTAATACCACAAACGAAGTGGAATAAATGCTCCGGAGAACGGTGGAGAGAATCAGGGTTTGGTGCCTCGAAAATAAGCTTCAGATTAACTATGGCAAAAACGAGGCTTTGTTGTTAAAGGGAAGGTTGGAACAGGAAAACTTTATGATTGACGAGGAATGGACGGTAACTCTCAAGAGCACTGTCAAATACGAGTACCTAGGCGTCTACGTCAGCAAAGCATTGAAATTCGGAAGACATGCGGCACACTTAAGGGAGACTGCAACCAACCGCTTCCACATGTTAAGGGCCGTTGCGAGGAACACCTGGGGTGTCTCAACAAAAAACAGAGAGGTCCTTTACAAAGCCTTATTCTTGCCTATCGTCACGTATGCCGCTCCTGTCTGGGCTGATAGAATGACTGCAACCATGAGGAAAATACTTATGCAGGCACAAAGTGTTGAGGTTTATATTCACATGACAATATCAAGCATGTGATGTATTGTTGATTCTAACTTTTTTGTTAATAAATGTTCTACCTTTGTTGTGTAAACATCTTTAATAACAGATTATGAGACTTAATCTCTAAAGCTTTTACTAGAATGAGTGGAATAAATATGAAGATAGAAGCCCTAACTAGGGAAAATTATGACACTTGGAAGATGCAGATGGAAGCTATTCTTACCAAGAATGATTCTCTGGGTTATGCTCTGGGGAAGATAGAAAAGCCTAGTGAGCCAGCAGCAGCACTGGAATGGGAGTTGGCTGATGGAAAAGCTAAAGCAGATATCATTTTGGCAATCAGTCCCAGTGAACTCAAGCAGGTGAAAGGATGCCAGACAGCTAATCAGGTATGGAATAAGCTGATTTCTATTTATGAGTCTAGTGGACCGGCAAGGAAAGCTACCCTTCTTAAAAGGCTTATATTGACTAAGCTCAGGGTGGATAAAGATATAAGGGATCACATTAATCAATTTTTTGATATAATTGATAAATTAGAAAACATAGGGATTAATATTAACGATGATCTTCTAACCATTATTCTTTTATATTCATTGCCGGAGGAATACGAAAATTTTAGAATTGCCATAGAAACTCGTGATACTCTTCCAAACCCTCAAATATTAAAGGTAAAAATTCTTGAGGAATTTGATGCACGTAAAGAACATAGAAGTGATGATAGTGGAAATGCTTTTCTTGGAAATGATAGGTATAATAAATATAGTATGTCCAGGGATAAAAAAAATTAGTTCTGTAGATAATCATTCATTTAAATTTAGATGTTACATTTGTAATTCAGAAAACCATAAAGCTCGTTTTTGCCCCAATAAGAAACATCAGAATTCATCAGTTGCTGTAATAGAAAGTGGATTGCAGGCAGTTCTCTCTATGAATGACGAATCTAATATTACAAAAGAATTGATCACAGGGGATGTTCGTTGGTGTTTAGATAGTGGATGTACGTCTCACATGTCTCATCAGCGAGATATATTTGTAACATGCCAACCAGATGATAGTCGGAAAATCAATCTGGCTGATAAGACCTCCACAAATTCAGGTGGTATAGGAACGGCAATGATGCCATTGGATAACGGTAGAAGTACAATAAAACTTTCAAATACTTTATTTGTTCCGGAATTAAGAACCAACCTTCTCCGGGTGGAAAGATTACAGATAAGGGCTACCAAGTTTTATTTAAACAAAAAGAGGCATTTATACTAAATAGGGAGAATATTCCGGTCCTTCGAGCCGACAGAGACAACGGGCTGTACTATATCCGTCAGGGGCCTGAGGAGCAAGTACATATGACTTCTGGGGGATCAAAACTATTAAACTGGCACAAAAAGTTTGGACATCTCAATTTCCGGGATTTAAAAGGGATAATTAAAGCTAAATCTGTGAATGGTATCGACGCTACTGGAGACGAAGATGTGCCATTCTGTGACACTTGTATTAAAGGTAAATTCACTCGTCAACCATTTCCAAAACAATCAAGCAGAATATCCAAAACTTTAGAAATTATTCATGCAGACATATGTGGTCCTATGACAACGGAATCTTTTGGTAGGTCGAGATACTTTATCACATTCACGGATGATTACTCTCGTTGGACTGAGGTCAGATTTTTAAGGAACAAAAGTGATGCCTTAGAAGCATTTAGAAATTATAAAAACCAGGTGGAAAATATTATTGGAAGAAAAATTAAATATTTCCAAACCGATAATGGAGGGGAACTCACCAGTACGGAATTTAATAATTTCTTAAACGACTGTGGGATTAAACGAAGACTAGCTTGCAGTGGAACGCCGCAACAGAATGGCATAGCGGAAAGAAAGAACCGAACACTGAATGATATGGCCAGATGTTTTATGTTAGATGCCAATTTACCTGAAGTTTTCTGGGCTGAAGCAGTTTCAACGGCAGCACATGTTCGGAACCATTGCCCAACTGAAGGACTTGATGGGGAGATACCTTATAGGCTATGGAAAGGTAAACGACCGGATGTATCGTATTTTCAGCCTTTCGGAACTAAAGCTTTTATATTAAACAAAAGAATGGGAAAAGTAAAATTCAATGCTCGTTCTGAAGAAGCGATCTTCGTCGGATATTCAGACACTTCAAAAGGATACAGGATGTGGCGGAAAAGGGATAAGAAAATTGTTATCACAAGAGACGTCAAATTTGTTGATTCTTCTGATGGCCAGGCTGAAGCGAAAAGTTTACCCTTAATCGAGGAAACAGAGACAAGGATCGAGCCAGTAATTTTGGATTATTACTCGAACAATAAGTCAGTCGGTAGTTCGAACCAGAGCTTGCCTCAACGAGATAACCTGAATCACGAAAGAATAAAAGGAAGTATGGATGACATTGTTGAAGGCAAAAATGACAGCTTCAAACCTGACGTATTTCCAGATGATAAAATGGAACACGAAGATGAAAATAATCAGCCGAGGCGGTCTCAGAGGAAGAACAAAGGAGTACTCCCAGAAAGGTTAATTATGTTAGCTGAAAAGAAAGACGATTTGTTTGAACAAATAATATTTGACACGATCGCAGATCAGGAAAAAATTTATGAACCTAAAAGTTGGAAAGAGTTAGATAAATTATCAAGCAGTGAAAGACAAAAATGGGTTACTGCGGCCAAAGAAGAGATGAAATCACTTGAAAAGAATAACACTTGGAATTTAGTAGAGTTGCCTAAAGGAAGAAATATGATCGGCTGTAAGTGGATTTTCAAGACCAAATTTGGTGCTGATGGTAGGATTGAAAGGTACAAAGCACGGTTGGTTGCGAAGGGATTTTCACAAAAATATGGTGAGGATTATGACGAAATTTTTGCACCGGTAGTTAATCCAGTAACGATAAAGATTTTACTAACAATCGCAGCTACAAAAGGTTTAGTTGTTCATCATTTTGACGTGAAAACGGCATTTTTAAATGGAGATTTGGATGAAGATATCTATATGGAGCAACCTGAAGGATTCATTCAAGAAGATAAAAAGCATTTAGTTTGCAAATTACAAAAAAGCTTGTATGGATTGAAACAGTCAGCTCGAAAATGGAATGAGAAAATCAATAATGTCCTGTTAGAAGCTGGTTTTCTTAGAAGTGAAGCTGATTCCTGCCTTTACGTCAAAAATACTGGAGATGCACCAACCTACGTGATTATACATGTTGACGATGTTCTTTGTATTGGCTCGGACGAAAGCGTTAAACATACTTATTTTATGATCTCAAAACATTTCGAATTGAAAGATCTGGGAGAGGTGTCAAATTATTTAGGAGTAGAAGTTGAGAAACGTGGTGTACAATTTTTTATACACCAAAAAGGGAAGATAGATAACTTGATTTTGACTTACGGATTGCAAGATTCAAAACCTATACGGACACCAATGGATGAAGGGTTTTTCAAGGCACATCAATTTGGAGACCATTTTTGGGCCAATGATAGAATGACTGCAACCATGAGGAAAACACTTATGCAGGCACAAAGGAGAGCACTTCTCATGGTTACGAGAGCTTATCGTACCACCTCCACGGAAGCACTACACGTGATCGCAGGAGTACTACCGATCGATCTGGAACTGGAAAGAAGAGTGGCCGAATACCAGGGTCGAATATGGCCCGCAGAGGAATGCCATACTCCATTGGAAAGGCGGTATATACTGCCGGTCAGCAGAGCGTGGGGGACACTTTCAGGCAAATTTCTCAGCTCTGCATTAATGAATGGCAGCGGAGGTGGGATCATTCAACCAAGGGCCGGTTTACCTATAGGTTTTTCCCAAGTATAGACCGTAGATTGAAGTACTTATGGGTCCAACCAGATTTCTATTTAACCCAAACATTGAGTGGCCACGGAAACTTCAGCGAAAAACTCCACTACTTCAAGGTGCGGGATTCCCCGATGTGCAGCTGTGGAGAACTGGGAACCGCGAAGCACGTCATCATGGACTGCGTAAAGTACGCGGGCAAACGGGTCTGGGTGGAATGGCCTCCAGCATCCTTCGAGGAATTCGTGAAGCGCCAGGAAAGGTTTGAGGCGTTTAGAAGATTTTCTAGGGACATAAGAACATAATGGAATTTATATTATATTATATTTTTTATGTTATATTTAATATTATATAATTTTATATTATATTTTATTTTTTAATTTATATTATTATAGGCTTTAGTAATTATTATAGATTTTAGTATTTATTATATGTTTTAGTATTTTTTTAATTTTATTAAATAATTAATTATGTTGAATTTTGTTGAATTTATCAAAAAAAATTAGACCTTGTAACGCAATTTTAATGTTTTAGATAAGTTGTTAGGATTATTAAGTAGGCATAGGCTTTGCTGTCATCCTCTTGACAGGGCAAGGGGGTGACAGCTGCGGGTACCCTAAGTAGAGAACTTTTATTAACTTCACCCACCAACTGATGTCTTAGCGGAGCTTCGCTTAGCTTGGGTGAGTTCGGCGAAGTCGGCCCCTTGACAATCAAAATTATTAGCTCAATGGAGAACGCTGGTATGAGGTGACCCAAAGGTGCAGCGGGGGCAGAGGTGGGGGAAAAAAAAAAAAGACTAAGTAGTTTTAACATCGTCGTTTTTAAAAAAAACAAATATGATTTATCATCGATATTTTTTACAAAGACCAACAATATATATGCTCTAAACGTCGATGTTTTAACAGAATCAAACTTTGTTTTGACGATAACAAAGTTATTTTTAAAATCGAGGCTTTAAACAATAACAAACATGTTTAACATCCATTTTTTGGTCCAAACCAGATGTGCTTTTAAATCGATGTTTTAACCAAAAAATTTTTAACATGGATGTTATGACAATAACAAAGGTGTTTTAACATCGATGGTTTAGCTATAACAAAGTTGTTTTTAACATCGTTGTTTTAGCTGTAACGATGATGTTTTTAACATCAATGTTTCAAGAATAACTAAGTTGTTTTAACATCGTTGTTTTTGACGAAAACAAATATGATTTATCATCGATATTTATGGCATAGAACAACAATATATATGCTCTAAACATCGATGTTGTGGACAAAAAACAACGATACATCGGTGTTTTAACTTTATATAAATATTTTAAGATGTTTTAGCTATAACAAAGTTGTTTTTAACATCGTTGTTTTAGCTGTAACGATGATGTTTTTAACATCAATCTTTTAAGAATAACTAAGTTGTTTATCATCGTTGTTTTTGACAAAAACAAATATGATTTATCATCGATATTTTTGACATAGAACAACAATATATATGCTCTAAACATCGATGTTTTGACAAAATCAAACTTTGTTTTAACGATAACAAAGTTATTTTTAAAATCGAGGTTTTAAGCAATAACAAACATGTTTAACATTCCGGTTTTGGATAAAAAACAACAATATGTATGCCCTAACATCGATATTTGACAAAAAAAAACATGTTTCAACATCGATATTTTGTTAAAAATACAACAATATATATGCTCTAAACATCGACGTTTTAACAAAGTAAATCTTTGTTTTAGATATAACAAAGTTGTTTTAACAACGATGGTTTAGCTATAACAAAGTTGTTTTAACATACATGGTTTAGCTATAACAAAGTTGTTTTGACATCTTTTTTTTTGACAAAAAGAAATATGATTTATCATCGATATTTTTGACATACAACAACAATATATATGCTCTAAACATCGATGTTTTGACAAATTCAAGCTTTGTTATAACGATAGCAAAGTTATTTTTAAAATCGAGGTTTTAAGCAATAACAAACATGTTTAACATTCCTGTTTTGGATAAAAAACAACAATATATATGCTCCTAACATCGATATTTAACAAAAAAAAACATGTTTCAACATCGATATTTTGGTAAAAGTACAACAATATATATGCTCTAAACATCGACGTTTTAACAAAGTAAATCTTTGTTTTAGAAATAACAAAGTTGTTTTAACATCGATGGTTTAGCTATAACAAAGTTGTTTTAACATACATGGTTTAGCTATAAAAAAGTTGTTTTAACATCGATCTTTTAGCTGTAACGATGATGTTTTAACATCAATGTTTCAAGAATAACCAAGTTGTTTTAACACCGTTGTTTTTAACACAAACAACGTTGAGAACAACAATATGGTTTTGACAACAACAACATCGTACACAACATGGTATTGACAACAACAATATGGTTTTGACAACAACAACATCGTACACAACATGGTTTTGACAACAACAAAATGGTTTTGACAACAACAACATCGATGTTTTAGCTGTAATGATCATGTTTTTAACATCAATGTTTCAAGTATAACCAAGTTGTTTTTACATCTTTGATTTTGACATACACAAATATGATTTATCATTGACATTTTTGAAAAAGAACAACAATACATATGCTCTAAACATCGATTAATTAACAAAATCAAACTTTGTTTTCACGATAACAAAGGTTATTTTAAAATCGAAGTTTTAATTAAAAACAAACATGTTTAACGTCGATGTTATGGACAAAAAATAACGATACATCGATGTTTTAACTTTAAAAGATAAATATTTTTAGATGTTTTAGCTATAACAAAGCTGTTTTAACATCGTTGTTTTTGACAAAAAAAAAATGATTTATTATCGATATTGACAACAACATCGATGTTTTAGCTGTAATGATCATGTTTTTAACATCAATGTTTCAAGTATAACCAAGTTGTTTTTACATCTTTGTTTTTGACAAAAACAATTATGATTTATCTATGATATTTTTGAAATAGAACAACAATATATATGCTCTAAACATCGATGTTTTAACGAAACAAAACTTTGTTTTGACGATAACAAAGTTATTTTTAAAATAATAAGTAATAATATAAGTTTTAAACAATAACAAACATCTTTAACATCTATTTTTTGGACTAAACCAGATGTGCTTTAAAATCGATGTTTTAACCAAAATCAAGTATTTTTTGACAATAACAAAGTTATTTTTAACATCGATATTTTGACTAGAAAAAATATGTTTCAACATCGATATTATTGACACGGAACAACAATATATTTGCTCTAAAACATCGATTACTTAACAAAATCAAACTTTGTTTTGACGATAACAAAGTTTATTTTAAAATCGAAGTTTTAATTAAAAACAAACCATTTTAACGTCGATGTTATGGACAATAAAAAACATTTTATAAAAAAATATTAAACCGACTTCGAAACCTAGGAACCAGTAAAAATAAATTCACTGAAAAGTATGAAATAATTACGTTCTGATTTTTATGAATACACAGCAAAATTAAAAATGGTATAAAAAGTGGAAAAGTGCAATAAGACGAATAATTTTATTATGATTTGTACAAATACACACTAATTGTTAATAAAAATTATTAAATTTAAATATTAAATACTATGTTCAATACAACACAATCTTTTCGGAGGCGGCGCAAAATAGAAATGACATGTTACTGATACAATTCCATTAGTAGACATTGAAAAATAGCAGGGAAGAGAAGATCCATTTAGAAGATTTTCATAATGTCTAGTGTAAAAAATTTTAAATTTTGCGCCGCCTCCGAAAAGATTGTGTTGTATTGAACATAGTATTTAATATTTAAATTTAATAATTTTTATTAACAATTAGTGTGTACTTGTACAAATCAAAATAAAATTATTCGTCTTATTGCACTTTTCCACTTTTTATACCATTTTCAATTTTGCTGTGTATTCATAAAAATCAGAACGTAATTATTTCATACTTTTCAGTGAATTTATTTTTACTGGTTCCTAGGTTTCGAAGTCGGTTTAATATTTTTTTATAAAATGTTTTTTATTTCACAATTTTTTAGTTGGAGAAGATAACAAATGTAGAAAACCGTACGTTGGTTTAAAAATTTCGTTGGTAATTAATTAGTCGTTGATAAAATAAACGTTGGTTTAAAAATTTCGAAATCTTTTTGCGCTCTACCACGTTTGTCTTTCCCAGGTATTTTTATTATACAATAATTGTATAAAATTAATATGAAATACACTTTACCTTTTCAATTTTATGAATACACACAGAAAAGTGGGAAAGCGGTGCGTGTATTATACAACTTTCAACACACTACGTTTTATGATTATAAATGGATTTTTTTTTTTTTTTAAATCAATGTTCAATTGGGATGGGAATACATAAAATGTTGTTCCACAATGACAATATATGATATGTTGTTCCACAATGACAATATTTTTCCTTTGCTAAATGTCGTCAGTACTTGTCATTTACGTAGAGAATCAGTGTTCCGAGATGTGTTCAGTTAAATATACATAAATACATAAATCCGGCCATTCCAAGATGAAGTAGATAACTCACTGAACAGTCAAGATTTTGGCCGGTTTTAGACAAGATATCGTTAATGGAGAATCAATGAGGATGCTAATATGACCTAGAGTAAATTTGAAAGTAATTTTTAAATTTTGATTGCTTGAATATCCTGAAAACTATGGCGATATTATACACGACTTCATTGGATTACATCATTGGATAGAAGTCCCTGCAAAAATGGGGCAACCATAAAATTTATTGATATCAAAACGACTGCACCGCTAGGATAGAAGCAACAGGGTTTGGGACTCACTTATGGTTAATTTATTATTACGAAGGATATTATTATTCTCCGTATTAGACTACTGACTTAATTCCAAAGGTTGATTCAATTATGTTCGTAATTCCTTTCGATGAATTTTTGACTAAATTTATTACCGAAGTACTATGAATTATATCCTTCGTAATAAAACATTATTCAGAAAATAAATTGCTAAACAATGTTGCTTCAATTCTAGTGGCGTAGCATTTATCATCATTTTTAACAATCATTTCCATGACTGCCAAAATTTTGCTGAGGGGACTTTCATACAATGAGGTTGTTTTCGGGTAGTTTTCAAGTTTTATTTTGTAGTTTTTGTTGATGGATGAACACCAGCAAAAGCCTCGATAGTTGTAGAAACAAATTTAAAAACCGATACTAGTAATCCGGATAACATAACAGAAGTGTCACCCATAAAGGATCGGCACAAGACCTCCGGCAAGATATTCAACAGTAACCGAGTGTATCCGGAAGAAGGCAGAGGTATCTGAATCCTTTATTAAGTCAACTGAAAATGAGCTTTTCCAGGAATTATTGTATTCTTTTTTAATGTGCCTAGTCAATAACAGATAGAAATCAAAATCTAATTTAAATCAATAATAGCTACGATTTTAAATTTAAACGATCCTTCGGGAACTTGAAGAAGTCTTAAATTCTGCTTTAAAACGATTACCGATTAAATACTCAGTCTTTCTTGGAATTCCACGAATTTTGTTGTCTTATGATTATGGTGTCCAACCGTTGATTAGATCTAAATTAAGAAGGTTTACTGTTATCGGTGAATATACATCTATCTACTATTTATGCTAATATCGCTACAGAAAACGACAGCGATATTATATTCTGCTGATATTTATATCTTCATTTAAATCTAATGTTGAAAAATTAGTTAATGTTATGTATAGATTTGTTCCAACAAGCACGTAAAACACATCGATAACTAACAGACTGCTCATGTTCTCCCCCCACTCTTTTGATTCTGAATTTGATTGGTTGGTTTTCCCATTTGATTCATCCAGCAGTAATACAATATTTGGATTTGTTAGTTATCAATTAGTTTTAATAGCTTGTTGGAGCATACCTTATGTTATATATGCCATATGTTTTTCCAATAAGTAAACAATTTGAACGATAATTAAATAATTATTTTCATGTTTTTTCCTGATAACTTCTTAAATAAATTAGGAACCCCAAAAAGGTTTGAATGGGACCACCTTGGGAAAATACTCTACAAGATGCAAAAGGTTTCCTTCCAATTGGTCCACCCATCTCTGAGTAATCGGTGAACATACATAGAAAAAAAAAAAAAAAAAAAGGCACAAAAAAAAAAAAAGTCACATACGTATCGAATTGAGTAACCTCCTCTTTCGTTCGAAGTCGGTTAAAAAACAACGATACATTGATGTTTGAACTTTAAAATATAAATATTTTTAGATGTTTTAGCTATAACAAAGATGTTTTACATCGATGGTTTAGCTATAACAAAGTTGTTTTTAACATCGTTGTTTTAGCTGTAACGATGATGTTTTTAAAATCAATCTTTTAAGAATAACTAAGTTGTTTATCATCGATATTTTTGACATACAACAACAATATATATGCTCTAAACATCGATGTTTTGACAAATTCAAGCTTTGTTATAACGATAGCAAAGTTATTTTTAAAATCGAGGTTTTAAGCAATAATAAACATGTTTAACATTACTGTTTTGGATATAAAACAACAATATATATGCCCCTAACATCGGTATTTGACAAAAAAAGTATGTTTCAATATCGATATTTTGGTAAAAATACAACAATATATATGCTCTAAACATCGACGTTTTAACAAAGTAAATCTTTGTTTTAGGAATAACAAAGGTATTTTTAATATCGATGTTTTGGTCCAAAGCGGATGTGTTTTATCATTTATGGTTTAACCAATTACAAATATGTTTCAACATGGATAGTTTGACAATAACAAAGTTTTTAACGTCGATATTATTGACAAGAACAAATATGTTTCAACATCAATATTTTGGTCAAAAAAACAACAATAGTTATGCTCTATAAATATAAAAATTTAATTTTTTTAGATGTTTTAACAATATCAAAATTGTTGTTATCATCGATGTTTTAGCTATAACAAAGATGTTTTGAACATCGATGTTTTGGACCAAACCAGATGTGTTTTAAAATCGATGTATTAACCAAAACCAAAATGTTTTAACATAAATGTTATGACAATAACAAAGTTCTTTATAAAATCTTCTTTATTGTTTCAAAAACAAATATGGTTCAACATCGATGTTTTGAAAAAAATACAAAAATATATATGATCTAAACATCTACGTTTAAACAAAATAAATAAATCTATGTTTTAGCTATAATAAAGTTGTTTTAACATCGATGGTTTAGCTACAACAAAGTCGTTTTAACATCGATGGTTTAGCTATAACGATAATTTTTTTAAATGTTTTAACATGGATGTTATGACAATAAAAAAATTATTTCTTAAAATCGATGTTATTGCAAAAACAAATATATTTCAACATCGATATTTTGGTAAATATAAAACAATATATATGCTCTAAACATCGACGTTTTAACAAAAAAAATCTATGTTTTAGCTATAACACAGATGTTTTAACATTGAGGGTTTAGCTGTAACGATGATGTTTTTAACATCAATGTTTACAAATAACCAAGTTGTTTTAATATCATTGTTTTTGACAAAAACAAATATGATTTATCATTGATATATTTGACAAAGAACAACAATATATATGCTCTAAACATCGATGTTTTGACAAATTCAAGCTTTGTTATAACGATAGCAAAGTTATTTTTAAAATCGAGGTTTTAAGCAATAATAAACATGTTTAACATTACTGTTTTGGATATAAAACAACAATATATATGCCCCTAACATCGGTATTTGACAAAAAAAGTATGTTTCAATATCGATATTTTGGTAAAAATACAACAATATATATGCTCTAAACATCGACGTTTTAACAAAGTAAATCTTTGTTTTAGGAATAACAAAGGTATTTTTAATATCGATGTTTTGGTCCAAAGCGGATGTGTTTTATCATTTATGGTTTAACCAATTACAAATATGTTTCAACATGGATAGTTTGACAATAACAAAGTTTTTAACGTCGATATTATTGACAAGAACAAATATGTTTCAACATCAATATTTTGGTCAAAAAAACAACAATAGTTATGCTCTATAAATATAAAAAT
This sequence comes from Aelia acuminata, assembly GCA_911387785.2. NCBI lineage: Eukaryota > Metazoa > Arthropoda > Insecta > Hemiptera > Pentatomidae > Aelia > Aelia acuminata. The sequence goes on from CAJVQU020000010.1 coordinate 2,054,035, forward strand.
TTAATTTTTTTAGATGTTTTAACAATATCAAAATTGTTGTTATCATCGATGTTTTAGCTATAACAAAGATGTTTTGAACATCGATGTTTTGGACCAAACCAGATGTGTTTTAAAATCGATGTATTAACCAAAACCAAAATGTTTTAACATAAATGTTATGACAATAACAAAGTTCTTTATAAAATCTTCTTTATTGTTTCAAAAACAAATATGGTTCAACATCGATGTTTTGAAAAAAATACAAAAATATATATGATCTAAACATCTACGTTTAAACAAAATAAATAAATCTATGTTTTAGCTATAATAAAGTTGTTTTAACATCGATGGTTTAGCTACAACAAAGTCGTTTTAACATCGATGGTTTAGCTATAACGATAATTTTTTTAAATGTTTTAACATGGATGTTATGACAATAAAAAAGTTATTTTTTAAAATCGATGTTATTGCAAAAACAAATATATTTCAACATCGATATTTTGGTAAATATAAAACAATATATATGCTCTAAACATCGACGTTTTAACAAAAAAAATCTATGTTTTAGCTATAACACAGATGTTTTAACATTGAGGGTTTAGCTGTAACGATGATGTTTTTAACATCAATGTTTACAAATAACCAAGTTGTTTTAATATCATTGTTTTTGACAAAAACAAATATGATTTATCATTGATATATTTGACAAAGAACAACAATATATATGCTCTAAACATCGATGTTTTGACAAAATCAAACTTTGTTTTAACGATAACAAAGTTATTTTTAAACATCGAGGTTTTAAGCAATATATATAAGCAATATATATGCTTCTTACAAACATTTTTAACATAGATGTTTTGACAATAACAAAGTAGTTTTTAACCTCGATATTATTGACAAAAAGAAAAAAAATTCAACATCGATATTTTAGCAAAAAAACATGCTGAAATGGAAACCAGAAAGAAGAAGGAAAAGAGGTCGCCCAAGAAAACTCTGGTATGACGGAGTGGAAGAAGGAATGATGAACAGAGGGATAAGAGAGGGAGACTGGGAAGACCGAAAGAAATGGAGAGCGCTTATTATTGGGGACGACATATGACTTAATGTTGTAAACAGTCGTAAATAAAAAAAAACAACCATAGATATACTGTTAATATCGTTGTTTTAACTATAAAAATATTATTTATTTAGATGTTTTAATGATATAAAAATTGTTATTATCATTAAAACAAACTTTGATTTTGTTAAAACATCGATGTTTAGAGCATAATATTGTTTTATTTTTACCAAAATATCGATGTTGAACCATATTTGTTTTTGTCATCAACATCGATTTTAAAAAGAACTTTGTTATTGTCATAACATCCATGTTAAAACATTTAAAAACATCATCGGTACAGCTAAAACATCAATGTCAAATAAAAACAACTTTGTTATAGCTAAACCATCGATGTTAAAAAAAATTTGTTATAGCTAAAACAAAGACTTATTTTGTTAAAACGTCGATGTTTCGAGTTTGATAATCTAGAGGGAATGTATTATAGTTGGTCAATGATTTGATTTTATCTGAATAATGCGGTATCCATTTTGAATAGTGTGCAAAGAGCCCCAGAGCTCGCTAAAGTGATGAAGTGTTCTGAGGTAGTGGCATTTCCAGAAGAGGTTTGAGACGCTCTGGATCTGGTCGGAAATCCTTATGAGATACCAGGTGCCCTAGCAAACGTAAGGAACTCAGGTTGAATTTGCTTATCCCTTTGTTAATTTTTAGATTGTATTTGTCAAGGGCTGCAAGGAGTCCTGAGAGGTTCCTATCATATTCCTCTTTATCCTGCCCGCATACAGTGACGTCATCCAAGTACGAGAATATTCCCTTTCATTTCTCCAGTGTTATCACTTTGTCAATAACACGCTGGAAACAAGCAACACCATTAGTCAACCCAAAAGGAATGCGGGTGAATTGGTAAAGTTTTCCCGCAGCCTCGAAAGCTGTGAAGAGTTTTTCTTCGTCGGAAATTGGTATCTTCTTAACGTCTTAAGCCAATGGGTCCACTCTTTAGCGGCAATGGGAGAATGAGGTTTTCCATCAAAGCGGCACGGCTTGAGAAACTAGTCCATTGCAATTTGAATTGGTTTATTGTGAATAAAATTTTTGTATTTGTAAGGATACAATAAACACAAATAAGACCTGAAACTAGGCTTTTATTCACAATAAACTACAGAGGTTACTGAAAGAGTGTAAAATGAATTTTAACAACATATGGTAACAACTAATAGTAAGAATTAGATTCGATTGTAATAATTCCAGTTCATCACAGATGTAAGGAGCATATATGTTGTTATTTTTTATCCATATTGTTGTATTTTATAGCTAAAACATCAATGATAACACATTAAAACATTTAAAAACATCATCGGTACAGCTGAAACATCAATGTCAAATAAAAACAACTTTGTTATAGATAAACCATCGATGTTAAAAAAACTTTGTTATAGCTAAACCATCGATGTTAAAAAAACTTTGTTATAGCTAAAACAAAGATTTATTTTGTTAAAACGTCGATGTTTCGAGCATATATATTGTATTTTTACCAAAATATCGATGTTGAAACATATTCGTTTTTGTCTACAACATCGATTTTAAAATGAACTTTTTTACTGTCATAACATCCTTGCTAAAACATTTTGGTTTTAGTTAATACATCGATTTCTAAACACATAAGGTTTTCTCCAAAACATCGATGTTAAAAACATCTTTGTTATAGCTAAAACATCGATGATAACAACAATCTTGATATTTTTTAAACATCTAAATAAAATTATATTTTTATAGTTAAAACGACGATGTTAAGAGCATATCTATGGTTGTTTTTTTGCTAAAATATCGATGTTGAATTTTTTTTTGTTTTTGTCAATAATATCGAGGTTAAAAACTACTTTGTTATTGTCATAACATCTATGTTAAAAATGTTTGTTTTTGATCAAAACATAGATGATAAAGCACATGTGGATTGGTCCAAAACATTGGTATTAAAAACATCTTTGTTATAGCTAAAACATCTAAATACAATTATATTTTTAAAGTTAAAACATCGATGTTAGGAGCATATATTTTGTTTTTTGTCCAAAAAAGCGATGTTAAACATCTTTGTTATTAACAAACAATAACTTTGTTTTCGTCAAAAAAAAAAATCAATTTGTTAAAACGTTGATGTTTAGAGCATATATATTGTTGTTCATTGTCAAAAATATCGATGATAAATCATATTTGTTTTGGTCAAAAACAACTTGGTTATTCTTGTCATATCGATGTTGAAACATATTTGTTTTTGTCAACAACATAGATTTTATAAAGAACTTTGTTATTGTAAAAAACATCCATGTTAAAACTTTTAAAAACATCATAGTTACGGCTAAAACCTCAATGTTAAAAAAACTTTGTTATAGCTAAACCATCGATGTTAAAAAAACTTTGTTATAGCTAAAACAAAGATTTATTTTGTTAAAACGTCGATGTTTCGAGCATATATATTGTATTTTTACCAAAATATCGATGTTGAAACATATTCGTTTTTGTCTACAACATCGATTTTAAAATGAACTTTTTTACTGTCATAACATCCTTGCTAAAACATTTTGGTTTTAGTTAATACATCGATTTCTAAACACATAAGGTTTTCTCCAAAACATCGATGTTAAAAACATCTTTGTTATAGCTAAAACATCGATGATAACAACAATCTTGATATTTTTTAAACATCTAAATAAAATTATATTTTTATAGTTAAAACGACGATGTTAAGAGCATATCTATGGTTGTTTTTTTGCTAAAATATCGATGTTGAATTTTTTTTTGTTTTTGTCAATAATATCGAGGTTAAAAACTACTTTGTTATTGTCATAACATCTATGTTAAAAATATTTGTTTTTGATCAAAACATAGATGATAAAGCACATGTGGATTGGTCCAAAACATTGGTATTAAAAACATCTTTGTTATAGCTAAAACATCTAAATACAATTATATTTTTAAAGTTAAAACATCGATGTTAGGAGCATATATTTTGTTTTTTGTCCAAAAAAGCGATGTTAAACATCTTTGTTATTAACAAACAATAACTTTGTTTTCGTAAAAAAAAAAAATCAATTTGTTAAAACGTTGATGTTTAGAGCATATATATTGTTGTTCATTGTCAAAAATATCGATGATAAATCATATTTGTTTTGGTCAAAAACAACTTGGTTATTCTTGTCATATCGATGTTGAAACATATTTGTTTTTGTCAACAACATAGATTTTATAAAGAACTTTGTTATTGTAAAAAACATCCATGTTAAAACTTTTAAAAACATCATAGTTACGGCTAAAACATCGATGTTAAAAACAACTTTGTTATAGCTAAACCATCGATGTTAAAACAACTTTGTTATAGCTAAAACAAAGATTTATTTTTTTAAAACGCCGATGTTTAGAGCATATATATTGTTGTATTTTTACAAAAATATCGATTTCGAAACATATTTGATTTTCTCAACAACATCGATTTTAAAATGAACTTTGTTATTGTCATAACATCCATGTTTAAACATTTTGGTTTTGTTTAATACATCGATTTCAAAACACATCTGGTTTGGTCCAAAACATCTTTCTTATAGCTAAAACATCGCTGATAACAACAATTTTGTTATTTTTGAAACATCTAAATAAAATTATATTTTTAGAGTTAAAACAACGATGTTAAGAGCATATCTATTGCTGAAATATCTAAAAGCATTTATATTTTTAATGTTAAAATATCGATAAGAAGCATATATATTGTCGTTGTTTGTCAAAAATATCGATGATAAATCTTATTTGTTTTAGTCAAAAACAACGATGTTAAAGCAACTTGGTTATTCTTGAAACATTGTAAAAGACATCATCGTTACAGCTAAAACATTGATATTAAAAATAACTTTGTTATACCTAACTATCGATGTTAAAACACTTTTTTTTTTTGTTATCTACATCGATTTTAAAAAGAACTTTGTTATTGTCATAACATCCATGTTAAAACATTTTGGTTTGGTTGATACTTCGATTTTAAAACACATCTGGTTAGGTCCAAAACATCAATGTTAAAATCATCTTTGTCAAAGCTAAAACATCGATGATAACAACAATTTTGATATTGTTAAAACATCTAAATGAAATTATATTTTTATAGTTAAAACAACGATGTTAACAGCATATCTATGGTTGTTTTTTTGTTAAAATATCGATGTTGAAATTTTTTCGTTTTTGTCAATAATATCGAGGTTAAAAACTACTTTGTTATTGTCAAAACATCTATGTTAAAAATGTTTGTTTTTGATCAAAACATAGATGATAAAACACATGTGGATTGGTCCAAAACATTGGTATTAAAAACATCTTTGTTATAGCTAAAACATCTAAATACAATTATATTTTTAAAGTTAAAACATCGATGTTAGGAGCATATATTTTGTTTTTTGTCCAAAAAAGCGATGTTAAACATCTTTGTTATTAACAAACAATAACTTTGTTTTCGTCAAAAAAAAAAATCAATTTGTTAAAACGTTGATGTTGTAAAACGTTGTAAAACGTTTAAGGGATATATATTGTTGTTCTTTGTCAAAAACATCGATGATAAATCATATTTGTTTTGGTCAAAAACAACTTGGTTATTCTTGTCATATCGATGTTGAAACATATTTGTTTTTGTCAACAACATCGATTTTAAAAAGAACTTTGTTATTGTAAAAAACATCCATGTTAAAACTTTTAAAAACATCATAGTTACGGCTAAAACCTCAATGTTAAAAACAACTTTGTTATAGCTAAACCATCGATGTTAAAAAAAACTTTGTTATAGCTAAAACAAAGATTTATTTTTTTAAAACGCCGATGTTTAGAGCATATATATTGTTGTATTTTTACAAAAATATCGATGTTGAAACATATTTGATTTTCTCAACAACATCGATTTTAAAATGAATTTTGTTATTGTCATAACATCCATGTTTAAACATTTTGGTTTTGTTTAATACATCGATTTCAAAACACATCTGGTTTGATCCACAACATCTTTCTTATAGCTCAAACATCGATGATAACAACAATTTTGATATCTTTAAAACATCTAAATAAAATTATATTTTTATAGTTAAAACAACGATCTTAAAAGCATATCTATTGCTGAAATATCTAAAAACATTTATATTTTTAATGTTAAAATATCGATAAGAAGCATATATATTGTTGTTGTTGTCAAAAATATCGATGATAAATCTTATTTGTTTTAGTCAAAAACAACGATGTTAAAGCAACTTGGTTATTCTTGAAACATTGATGTAAAAGACATCATCGTTACAGCTAAAACATTGATATTAAAAACAACTTTGTTATAGCTAAACTATCGATGTTAAAAAAAACTTTGTTATAGCTAAAACATAAATTTTTTTTGTCAAAACGTCGATGTTTAGAGCATAAATATTGTTTTATTTTCACCAAAATATCGATGTTGAAACATATATGTTTTTGTGAACAACATCGATTTACTAAAAGAACTTTGTTATTGTCATAACATCCATGTTAAAACATTTTGGTTTTGTTTAATACATCGATTTCAAAACACATCTGGTTTGGTCCAAAACATCTTTCTTATAGCTAAAACATCGCTGATAACAACAATTTTGTTATTTTTGAAACATCTAAATAAAATTATATTTTTATAGTTTAAACAACGATGTTAAGAGCATATCTATTGCTGAAATATCTAAAAACATTTATATTTTTAATGTTAAAATATCGATAAGAAGCATATATATTGTTGTTGTTTGTCAAAAATATCGATGATAAATCTTATTTGTTTTAGTCAAAAATAACGATGTTAAAGCAACTTGGTTATTCTTGAAACATTGATGTAAAAGACATCATCGTTACAGCTAAAACATTGATATTAAAAATAACTTTGTTATACCTAACTATCGATGTTAAAACACTTTTTTTTTTTGTCAACTACATCGATTTTAAAAAGAACTTTGTTATTGTCATAACATTCATGTTAAAACATTTTGGTTTGGTTGATACTTCGATTTTAAAACACATCTGGTTAGGTCCAAAACATCAATGTTAAAATCATCTTTGTTAAAGCTAAAGCTTAGGGGGGTGTATATTGAGGGTGAGGGGGGGGGGCATCCTTGAGCGGTTGGTTGCACAATCCGGCAACGTCGGTTTGTTTACATTTGAGCTGTAGAACGAGAGTAATAATCTTGTGACGTGACCGGGGGTCAATGAGCTTGTGACATGAGGACTGTTTTTGTTTACATTTGAGCTGTAGTACGAGAGTAATGACCTTGTGACGTCACCGGGGGTCAATGTGCTTGTGACATGAGGACTGTTTACGTTATCTTCGGTGTGTACACGGGTTCATTTAATTTTTTTACTTTTTTGCTGCGGGCCCCTCCGGACATCGGTTTGTTTACATTTGAGCTGTAGTAAGAGAGTAATGACCTTGTGACTTCACCGGGGGTCAATGTTCTTGTGACATGAGGACTGTTTACGTTATCTTCGTCGTGTACACGGGTTCATTCAATTTTTTTACTTTTTTGCTGCGGGCCCCTCCGGACATCGGTTTGTTTACATTTGAGCTGTAGTACGAGACTAATGACCTTGTGACGTCACCGGGGGTCAATGTGCTTGTGACATGAGGACTGTTTACGTTATCTTCGGCGTTTACACGGGTTCATTCAATTTTTTTACTTTTTTGCTGCGGGGCCCTCTGGGGATGCGTTGACCTGTTACACGCCTTGTTAGTTTTGGTGTTATGAACAATTATGAATGAAGTTGAGGTTTTTTTTTTTACATGAAACAATTACTTTAATATGCTTATATCATCTGAGGTGGTTTTGCTTACATGTGAGCATCGGCCTTAATCTGTTGATGCCATGGTGCTTTGTTTACACGGGAGCAATGAGCGTAATCACAATGGCTTGCTTACATGGGAACAATGCTTTCCCTTCCACCTCTTCCTCATATTTTCCCTTTTTCTCTCCAGTTTATAATGGGACGGGTGATGAGTAAGAAACGGAGGAGCAAGAACTTGAGGTATGAAAAAGATCGTCTGTCGAGATTTGTCGGCTGGATGTCACCAGTGAGTGCCGTGAAGCTAGCGGCTGCAGGATTTTATTACTTGAAGACCTCTGACCTGACAAGGTGTGCCTTTTGCGGAATAATTTTGCATAAATGGGAACACTATGACGAACCATTAGAAGATCACAGGAAATGGTCTGGAAAGTGTCCATTTATTGAGTAGTTGGATCGGTTGGAGAGCCTGCCTATGAAAACATCTGTAGAGGATGAGGTTGATTGTGAAGAAGAAAATAAGGAAAAAAGATATGGGTGTTGTTAATCCATCTGCGAGACTGAGAATATTCCTTCATCACCTTGACGAATTGAAAAACCTTATTGCATTTTATGAAATAAAATGGAATGAGGTGAATGAACTTATAAAAAATCTAAAAAAACTTCATCTTTCTCCCCCGCTCTGTTAAAATTTTCAGTGTCAACATTGACGCCTTGCGCGATGGTTGGACCACGACGATTGGAACTAGTGACTGATTACCCCAAAGGTACAGTAGCAAACTAGTCCGTGTCGGTCTCTGCGATTTTATGCCCACTGTCGCAATCATTGACAAGAAAACTACAGTGCATATGGATACAGAAGAATGGAAATTCATCGCCGATCAGGTTTCAAGGATGTTGTCTCTTTTACATGGCAGACCCCAGAAAGTGGAGGTCGAAGACCGAGTAAGATGCAAAAACGTGTATTGTACATTATCCAAGAGGGGAAGGAACAGAGTCATGAAAATTGAACAGGTTATTATTTGTTTTGCAATGTTTAATCAGAGTTCACCAACCCTTCAGTTCGATTCACGTTCAGCATGTTTTAACAGAAGCGATACAGCGAAGCTTTGTAAAAGTATTGAAAAAATCAACGATTCAATCAGCTTGATAGCCAAGATGGTGGAACTCTACAAGAAACATGAAGAAGGTCAGCAGACTGAAGCAGTGGAATCTGCGCCAATAGATTTGAGTGTTAACACTAATCCAATAGACTTGAATATAAATACTAATACTCTTTTTTATAACTTAAATGAACTCAGAAATTATGTAATAATACCGATGTTAATTTTAATTTGAGCTATTATCAATAAATAATTTTTATATTTTATATCCATGCCTTTTTTTTTTTACTGAACCTTTACCCCTAATAAAAAAGGATAAAAGGAAAAAATCAATAAAACAAACATATAATAGAAATATTTGGTTTATTTGAAAAACAAAGATTGACAAAAATTTGAGTATAAAATTATAATTAATAATTAATATATTCATTGAGATAGGAAAGTCTTCGTTTCCGGATAAATTCCTCGTCCTCTTGCCATTCTTCAGGTAAGTTGTTCCAGATGTAGTCCAATGCGTAACCGAAAAGGTACAAAAGCAAAGATCGAGGTAAAACACTTAATTCTTCAGTGCTTAAGGCTTCAATGCCTTCCTCGCCTAAGCGACGTATCACTGCCTCCATCCTGTCCATTATTATACTGACGACACGTAATTCCTCTAGTGTAAAAAGTACTCTTCTTCCTTAAACCATAAACATTGAGGACTATTTGCTTTATGGTACTTGAGAGGGTTGATTGGCGATTTTGTGTCATAAGGCAGTCCACAGTATACACATTTTACCATATTCTTCACCGCCCTTATAAAACCTGCGAATGACAACAGATGATGAGATGAATCGATACTTCTTAATGTTTGCTTACGAACGTCTTCTTTTTTCAAGTTGACTGCTTCAGAATTTTTGCTGATCCATGCAGCCAAACGGTGTGCTTGATTTAATGAACAGACGAAAGATGAGTTGAAATGAAAACGACATGCAATCTTGTCATTTTCTAATTGTTTGAAGTTTGGACAACCGAAATCATGTAGGTCATAGACTGGTTTATTAATAAGTTCTTCTATAAACCTGCACTTTTCCAGACCTTTTCCCCATAATATGTCAAAGTCCTCAGTAGCGTATTGTAATAAATACTTCATATCTTCATATTGCACATCGCCGTAGTCCCATTCCAATCCGTGAATATGTTTCTTAACCCAAAGGTTCGTCTTTGACTGCCCCGCTTCTTCAACATCTTGAGGTGGTTTGAAAAACCAATGCCACGATGAACCCCGACTAATAGAGACTACAGATAATTCTTTAACAATTAATGAGTTAAAAACTGTGCGATAACCCTGAAAATCGATGACCGCTGAACGCATCCTAAGTTTATAGTCGTATGACCAACGGCAAACTGATATTATTTTAGTCAATAGCGTGGCTATATATACGCGTTTCAGTACATTTTACGGACCAAACCGGTTCCCACTTCATATTCTACTATATTATCATGAAGAATGAGACAGTATGCTTTTGTATTTGTCGGAAAGTTCTCACTCGCCTCCAGAGGTATGCGAATATCAATAGCTGTATTTTTTATCGCTTCAGATTGTTTTGAACAATCTATAACTGCTATGGGTGCAAGTGTCTCAAAGTCAGATCGCGAGAGCAGAGGTTGAGAATGTCTATTACCATAATAACTCATTTGAAATTCGTTATACATCTCGTAGAGGAGAGCCACTTTTCCTTGTGCAAAATCTAAATTCAAATCGTCATAAGGATATTGCTCGCTGTTCAGATAGAGTCTCAAATTTTTCAATTTGCAACTATCAAACTGACTGCTATCTTTGGTTGCGTTTCTCGTCCGATCAGTCTGGAATGCGAGAATAACATAGCGCGGTTTTTCTAAATTTGTTGACGTTTTTACAGTCCAATTCTCTTGCTGTGACGCAGGCAAATTAGGATATTCGTAAAGATCCCAAGATCGGAATGGAATAGAAATTACTTTATTTTAATTCTATATTGGTCTTGAGGCTAAGAAAATAGTAGTTCAGTCTTTTAAATTTGATCCTTTATTGGCCTCACACTATTTTTTACAATAGTTGGTTCAACGTTTTGGCACTAAGCCATTTTCAAGAAGACCTGTGACCACAATTTTAAATAAATTAGGCTGACTACCCTTGTCTAAAATTAAAATTTTTATTACTAGTTAACAACTATTGTCACTTTTGGTAAGAATCACAGTCAAAATTTTGACTGTGATTCTTACCAAAAGTGACAATAGTTGTTAACTAGTAATAAAAATTTTAATTTTAGACAAGGGTAGTCAGCCTAATTTATTTAAAATTGTGGTCACAGGTCTTCTTGAAAATGGCTTAGTGCCGAAACGTTGAACCAACTATTGTAAAAAATAGTGTGAGGCCAATAAAGGATCAAATTTAAAAGACTGAACTAGAAATTACTTTGTTTTTGTCAACCATTTTCAACAATCTCAAACGTTCTTGATCGGAAACACGAACATGAGGCATTCTCCATACTATTTTATCTAATTTTATTTGTAAATCATCGGTGCCCTTTACACAGTTCAAATCCGTACTCGATCGAATTAAAACGAGTTCTTGTTTAAGATTAATTAAAATTTTTCTATAGTCCTCACATATGCCCAAGAGAATATCTAGCGGCAGGCAAGCGCTGAAAAAACCGTTTTTATCTATTGAAAGTGTTTTATCGACACTAGGGATCGTCCATTCCGCATTTTCTAGTCCTTGATAGTCTAGACTTGATTCGATGAAAACGAAATTGAAAGTCCTTTAAGCGTCGTAGTTATTCCAGGGTTTCTCACTCTATCAACTTCGATACCATTCAATTCATATCTAATCTCATCAAATAAAAAGGCAAACGCGTTAATAGTCAATTTTGAAGTAGTTGCGGGGGTACCATCCTTTTTTAAAATTCGATCTTCAAGATAAATATAACTTAAAAAAGGAAACGTATAGACATCTTGCTGATGAATCGGTATCCTGATCTCGTCAGACTTGTTGAACGTGTTTCCGGCATACGGTTGATGCGAATGATATTGAAATTGCGTAAGCGATTCATCGAATTTTACGTCGGATAAAATGTTTAGTATGTTATTCATGTTGTTCTTATTTTTAATCGAAACCCACACTGTTTTAAAAAGTCGGCGTTTGCTGTTGTTAACCGTCTTACAGATTTAGGTTTACTAATTCTTAGCATGGTTTGACACCTCCTTTTATAGCGATTGTTCGGTTCAAAACTCTTCGCACTAAAATCAATCCCCATTTTTCTTTAAATGTATTCTCAAAATAACAGTTTCTCCTCTAAAGTCAATAAGCTCACCGTTCTGATCCACTAACTTAACGGTAATATTGCCAACAGTCCTCACGTTAGTAGGAAAGTAAATGACAGGATTCGGGGTTTCTATTATTTTATATCCCTGTTCAACGGCTGGAAAGAATTGATGTATGCTGTGGTCAGGTTCACCGTTCACGAAAGAGCCCGATGCTATGTTACAATGAACCGAAATCGTGTTTACACTAAGCATTTTCACAATTTCATCCGATTCAATATATCGAGGTGATGGGTTAATAACTGAATTGGAACGAGTAAACCCCAATAACGGACCAATGGAATGTGGCTTATCGGGGAAGTTGAAGTAAACTGGCTTAGTTGTTTTAAGTTCTGCCTTTAACGTACTCTGGTTTTCACGCAGTGCCAAACCCGCTGCCGGATCATGATGAGAGATTTCTTCACGAAGAAAAGAATCCAGAGCTTCAATATCATACGATCCTTCTGGTATCTGGACCGTTAAAGTTCCAAAATAAAACTTATCGTTAACATCTTTCTTTATATTAGGAATAGTATTATATGTGTCAAAAGATAAGATAATATCCGACTGTATAATCCGATGCTAATTCTAGAGGAGGTAGGAAGTTTGCATGAAGAACGCTAGAATTGCCCGTAAACGTTACTGTATAGCTCATGATTACTAATGATCAAAATTTATGAGAAACCTCGGCTAAATACTTCAAGCAGAGATGCCCACAAATCGGAGTATTCCATTTTTGATAGCGTCGTCTATTATAAGTTATTTTAAAACTTTGAAATAGTCGATTAGTTGTGGTGGCGGTTTTAAATTTCCAAACGAATCAAAGTATTTTACGACATTATCTTTTTTGACATAACAGACCCAATGAGAACCGGGTTCTAGACTTGTATTTAAATTTACAATAGCTGACTCATGTTTTTTGGGATATTCTGGAAGATTATCAATCATAAACACTCCGCGAAAATTTGGAACATTTAAATCTTTTGCTAAATGATTTAATTCGATATCGGATAATGGTTTATTTGGTAGTAATATTTGTTTATAATTTTTTTGTTGAGTTATAAACAGACCATAACCATTCTTATACGGTTTCAAATAAAGACCATTACATACCGACTTTCTGCCCTTCCATAGCCAAATTATGTCTCTTTTGCTCATCCAATTTTAGCTTGGCTTCTTTAGCCTCATTTATAGCTTTCGCTACACTAGCGGCTCCTCCTGCCAAAGATCCTACAGCGGAAAGTCCCGCCATCAACGGCACGAGAAATTGACGAAAGCCTCCAACTTTTGGTAATGGGAGGACTCTGGGCGGTGAAGGTCTCGTCTTACCGCGTAAATACATTTTAGCCTTCTTATATGCCGCTTTAGATGCGTTCTGAATAGATGATACATCATCTACCTTTGAAGATTTAACTAAATCAAGAAAACTAATCTTCTATTTTCTCTTATTTTTTAATCCTGATCCAATCTTCCCTTTAGCTTTCAGGGCATTTGTAACTAACCAAGCCGCAGCTTTTTCTCCCCATGAAGAATCTGATGCTTTAACTCGTTTCCAAGCTTTATCGGCTAGGATCCTATCTGCCTGCTTGCGACTACCCATGCCCTTATTTTTGCTGTATGCTATATCGTGTTCTTTACAACCTCTATCAAGCTCGTTTATTCCGCTATCACCTGCAACCAAGCGCTTTTCTAATCTCGTGCCAGGTCCACAATACTGATATCCTGGAAGATGTAATTCAACTGGCAACCTGGCTATAAGACTGTTCACTAAGCCCCTTCCTTTGCGAGACCTACGTATCATACTGTAGTCGGGTAATGAAGAACTGAGGTATATATATACTGAGAATCAGTGTTGTTGTTTGTATTTATAATGAAATTATTTTAATTAATCCAATCTTAAATTGTGGCTGACCACCAATTTTAAATTATTTTTAAATAATTTATTTTTTGAAGAGAAAAGATTTGGCTCCGCCGGGAGTCGAACCCGGGTCTCCTGCGTTACATGCGAGGATGCTAACCGCTACACCACAGAGCTCGGCTCAAGGCAGAGCAAATCCTTCCTCTTCACTGATACCTACTCCCCTATCTCACAAGTTTTGCGAGTAGTAGCGGGAGGTGGACAATTTTTGTCCAATTTATGATATTTATTGACATAAGTCAATTTTTAACGCAGGAGACCCGGGTTCGACTCCCGGTGGAGCCAAATCTTTTCTCTTCAAAAAATAAATTATTTATATATAATGAAATTAGTTAAACAAGTACAACGTTTTCACATCACCGACTTTTCACCTACTAAGGAGGATTCAGAGCAGAGACATAGTACGCTATTACCAAACGTCATACGGGTATCAATTTGTGGACCGAGCGGATGCGGAAAGACAAATGTTATGATTGGACTTTTAATTAATCCTAACGGTTTAAAATTTAAAAATGTGTATCTTTTTGGAAAAACTTTACATCAAGCAAAGTATCAGTATTTGAAATGTGTCATAGATCTTGTTCCTGAAATAAAATTATATGAATTTGAAGACGCGAAAGAATTGCCTCGAGAAGTTGAATCCGATTCGGTCTGTATATTCGATGATGTGACTATGGAAGATCAAGATATAATAAAACGATACTTTAGTTATGGCCGTCACATGCATCTCGATTGCTTTTACTTAACACAGAGTTATTATGTTTGTATCCCCAGACACCTCATCAGGTGTAACTTTAACTTTTTAATAGTATTTCCTCAAGACGAGTTGAATTTGAAACACATTTACGATGAACATGTAAGCACTCCAGATTTAAGTTTTACACATTTTAAAGACATATGTTCACTATGTTGGATCCGTTTGACTATCTCGTCATTGACAAGACTAGAGACACGAACGATGGTCGTTTTAGTAGTAGTAGTAGATGTATAAAGAACATTCGTGAGGATAGTTACCATTAGCCGTCATGGACCCAAAAGTCACTCGTGAGATTATAAAAACAAGCGAGATTTTGAAAAACAAATATCGTTCATTGAAGCGTAGTCTGCAGGATATCGAAAAAGGTCGACAAGATTTCTTCACGCCCCTGCTTCAACCCCTTGAGGATATTAAACATTCAGTACTATCAAGAAGGGGACTTCCATCGACACCCACAAAGATAAAAAAGGAATCTACACTTGAATCTCCGCTCGAGTCTGTTAGTATTTACAGTGAATCAATATTAACCGACAACAAAAACAACTCCTCTTTATAAAAAAATTTCACAAATTTTATCGGATGAAGCGAAAACTAGTACCGCGCTGAAACCATTATCTCACTTACCGAATCCCGTTCACGAGTTCATGTCACCAGATGTAGAGGAGGGAGATTATGAGACAGATGATCCGCTATCAGAACAAGTCAAAGAATACGCTAAAATACCGCAAGGAGAGGCTGAAGTTAAGGCACACCTTACTGTGTTTGGAAACCTGCAAAGGAAATACTTAGATAAATTGTTGAAAGGCGATGAAGCGCACGACGATCGTTATGGAATTAGAGTTATGCCTTCTGGAGGGTTGGCTATTGGAGACTCGACCGATGTTCAGCTGTTTGCAAACAGCGACGATATATCCATTAACGGTGATGTGTATGAAGGGACAGGGGGGAACAGTTACTCTATTTGAAAAACCCCCAAGATTATACCGAGTCCGACTTGGTTAATTATAAGAATATTTTACTCTCAACCAATGCACACAAGAGAGGCTATAGCGAAGAACAAGGGATGATGGGCACCAGATCTGAGAAGTACAAAAATATAATAATGAAGTTATTTCCATCGCAAACCTTAAAACCCCGCCCTCCTTCCTCAGCCTCGACCAGGAGCCTACGTTCTCACTCTTACAAAAGAGGTACGGGTTTCATGATATCCAATAAACCCCTGTATGAATATCGGAATGATCCCAACGAACTTGTCGATCGGCTGAGGCTCTTGATGTCTTCGACTCATGCTGGACATGAAGGACACCAAAACGAAATCGAATCGATAATCGAATTCGAGAAGAAAATATAATATATTAACGTGCATATTGTAAATGGTTCAGTGTAAAAATGACGATCAACAAGTTTGGATCTCACATCACAATAAAGCATTCCAAGTATAAGAAACATTACTTTCCATTTAGTTTATTGAAATCTGAAAAGGATATCGACGCACGTAATTTACAAATAATTAATGTTGGAAACCCGGTTGCAGTTCGCGACGCTGTAAATAAAATATATTGTGATACACTAGCAGTGACTTACACTGATTTAAAGAATTGGTCTGGTAGCTATATAGATGGGAAAAGAAAACGACTTGTCAATTTCGCTCCACCTATAAATAACTATGATGTTGTCACAAAAGAATTCTTCAACAGAGTTGCTCTGACTTTAGTTGACAATATGTATGACGCTCTCGGCAAGAAAATAACAAACGTTGGTGAGCCCGTGAAGGAATCTGATGTAGTCACGCTCGGCTATCTCAACAAAATACTTAAAAGAAAATTATAGATGGATTCATAAATTAAGAAAACTATTGTAAATGAATTGCATAAGCCAGCTCGCAAGATATACCCTAGAAGATAGACTGTTTTGAAAGGGATAAACGACTTATAACAGATAGATCTCGTGGAGATGCTTCCTTATTCTCGAATGAATCGAGGTCACAAATATTTACTCACAGTTATATATATATAGTTGTATGTATACTATTTATGTATATAGTATGCATACTAACAGTTATATAGATTGCTTTACTAAATATGCATGGGCCGTACCAGTGAAGAAGAAATCTGCGGATGATGTAACTAAGGCGATGGAGAGCGTGTTTCGTTTGAGTAAACAAACACCAAGAAATATTCAAAGCGATCAAGGAAAAGAATTTTATAATTCCAAGTTTAAATCACTAATGAACAAATACTCTATTAATAATTATTCCACTTTTTCTAATATGAAAGCTTCCATTGTAGAAAGGTTTAATAGAACGTTAAAGGGGGAAATGTGGAAAGCATTTAGCTTACGAGGAAATTACAAGTTTTTAGATATTTTACCTCAGGTTCTACAAGAATATAACTCATCATTTCATAAGACGATTGGTATGAGACCAATTGATGCTTGTAATAAAAAATCGGAAAAATACTTGCTAAACAATGTGTATTCTACTGCTCCGACTAAAGTGCGAAAGCAGAAGTTTGAAGAGGATGATTTTGTGAGGATATCTAAACAAAAAACATCATTTTCAAAAGGCTACAAACCGAATTGGTCAAGCGAAATATTTAAAGTAATCAAGATTCAGAAAACGGATCCATATACATATTTACTTAAAGATCTAAAAGGTCAACCTATTAGCGGATCCTTTTACGCTGAAGAGCTTCAAAAAGTAAAACATCCAGATGTTTATCTCATCGAGAAGATTTTGAAAAGGAAAGGAAATAAGCTGTATGTGAAATGGTGGGGGCTGAAAGAAAGCAGCTGGATTGACAGGAAAGATATTGCATAGTGATGTGAAAAGAATAATAAACTCTTACGATGAAAATTTATTTGTAACTTTATTACACAAAATTTTTATACACAACATTGATAAAATTATACATTAAGTTTTCATTACATACTTGTTATCATATTTCAAATACATTTTTTTTTTTACTACTGTTCATGTTTTGTTTTTTAACCTAAAATTTAATTAGTTAATAAAATAAAAAATACCATTATATTTCTTATCATTTGATTTATTTATGCTGCAGCAATACATAATGGCCGTAAGGAAGAGTATCTCTTTTGTTCTCTAAGGTATGACGTTCATCATCATATGGGCTCATCATCATGAGAGACTTTTTATTAATTAAAACTGTTTGTACTTATGACTTTTTGATTGAATGATCTGAAATTGACTGTACATCGACTCATAATTTCTTATAGAATCTAAGTAATTTTGGAAAGTGAATTCTCGAACTGCACATTGTTTAATCCCCTTGGATCGTTTTATTAATAAACCTCTTTTGGTTATAAATGAGTACATTTTTGGTCTTAGGCCAACATGTTCAACAATTGGATCGCCAGCAGTTTCATCTTTAAGCATTCCTACTATTTTTTTGTTTTTATCAGAATAACAGCGATGTTCTGTTGGAAAGTTACTAGTGTCAAAATAGTCTATTAAATCATCATTTATAACTTCGTATATATCTGTTGTATTAATTAGGTATAAAAGCGAATCGGTATCTATATAACAGAGGTTTATATTTTTTGGACCATATTTTTTTAAAAATACGTTATAATGTAATTCGTACATTAAAACTTTTGATAGTTCCAGTATGCTAAAACCTAGATAATGAGGCTTATCGAGTACAATTTTATTCTTCTCTAACTGAACGGACACTACATTTTCAGTGAAAATTATTCTCTCTTTAAAGTTTGGCTTTTTAACTAGTTTGTCCAATGATTTTTTATTTGTAACAATTTTTAAATCTATTCGTTTTCTAACGTTTTCCATAAATTTACCGAAACAGGAGTTGTTCATGAGTTTGAAAAAATTTGATTCAAAATGATTGGTAGACTTAGCTCTATGTTTGGTATGTAAATTTATGTATGGCGACAACCAATTTTTTTGCTTAACTTTTAAAATTCTATGAATTTTGGTTAATTTAATGCCAAGATTAAGTGCTTTATTTGTTTTGTTTTTTTTATTTGTTTCCTTCTTATAGTAGCCCTATAAGAAGGGAGTTTATTTTCCACAAGTGCCATACAACATATGTACATAACTTGTGCTTTATGTTAAACAAAACATTACATTGTAATGAGATTCAAAGATATTAAACAATAGTGTACAAAAACAAGAAACAGAAATTATATAAAGTTATCCATAAAATTATACACACAAAATATATAATTATTAAGTGCTTGTTTCAAATTGACATAATGAACAATATAACGAGTTTTTGGTGTGAGTGTAGTAAGTAACTTTTCTGTAGTTTTAACACCAGGTGGTTTTAATTTATCAGGTAATAAAGGTAGTTGGCAGTGCAAATCGTGTATGGCTTCAGGGTAATCAATGTCTACATCAAGTATATAACCAACTTCAGAGTCGTCGGGAACTTTTAAAACATCTAAATCTTCATTGTACCATTCAAAGTCAGATTTGGTCCAAGAAATTGATGGAATTTGTGAAGGACCCTCAATTGGTTCCAAATACGATTCAAAGTCCGCATAAGCAACAATTTTAATTTTTTGCGTGGATTCGAATTTTTTAAATTTGATTTTATCATCTGCGGGAAAATCTGTTCTAACTGTTTATGCACATCGCAAAATAATAAATGTTCCTTTAATCGTTTCTCTGCGTTTTTTTCCACTTTTTGTTTTGTATTTCCGGGAAATAGATGTTAAACATCTGGGACAAATTTCTTTAGCAGATTTGTCATTAGATATTTGACTGCTAACTAGCCGGCTTAAATTTGTGATGTAACAATAGTGCGAGTCTCTTTCATTTTGTAAAAACAAAAGGTCAAATCTCTCATTATAAGTTTCTCTCTTGCTTATTCTTAGAGGATATATATTGTTTTTTTCATCCAAACCGTACACATTAATTAAAACATTTACATCCTCGAATTTTTTAATATCTTTAAATGAAGTAGGATATGAAATACAATCGAACTGATAATTGGTTTCTAAATTTTCATACAATGTAGGATCGTTCGAACCGACTGTTTTGCTCAGTACCGCTAAACAAACAAACAATTTGTTTGTTTGTTTAGCGATATTGTTTGAAAGCAATCGTTGTTTACGTTTTTTACATTAATAATGGCATGTTTGTTTTTATAACTTTTGGCAAATCAATGAATTGTTTTCCACTAAGAGGCATATATTTGGTAAAATGCAAACATAGAAAGTTACAAGAAACAAAGGTCCAACCAGAACCTTTTGCTTCAAAGGCATCTAATTCCATAATTAATTTTTCATATGACTCTTTAATATAAATGTTTAAATCAGTTGATGAATCTATGACGTTCTGACTAGTCTTAAAATTCATATCGGACTTTTCCTCGTTGTTATGATTTAATTTTTTGTATGTACAATCTAATTTTAAATTACTTTTAAATGTGTTCCATTGAGCTAAATATAAAGTTAAAATCTCAATAAGTTTTTCTTTATTGATTTCTAAAAATTTTTTTGGAGTAGTTTTAATATTATGATTTTCAAAATAAAAGTCTATCACTGAATTGTTAAATGCAGCCTTTTTAATTCCTTGTGCATATGTATTTAACCTATCAAGTTTATCCTTGTTATAAATTTTATATTTTTTGGGGGAACTAATTCCTTTTTCTGCAATATTAGTGCTGGAGAAAGGTGATGTGGTCAAATGCATCCGTTTTTACTTTCACTTACCTATATATGAAATATATAGTAAGTGGAAGTATTGCGATCGTGAAAAATTTCGACTTCCGGTTTTCAACGGAAATACACGTTTTGGGACCCCCTGAGTCGAAATAACCAAGTCCCGCGAAATGGTCTGTGTGTGTGTGTGTGTGTGTGTGAACAGACTAGCTTAAAAACTATAAACGGTGGGAACCTGAAACTGGGTATTTAGTGTAGGTATATGCCCGCAATGTGACAGCAAAAATTTCATCAAAATTGCTCAAAGGGAGGGGGTACTTTACTTAATAACTTTTTAGGTTTTTTTCGATTTTCTCAAAAACGGCTCCAACGATTTTGATTAAACTGAGTATTTGATCTATTTATATGCCCGAGATATGACTGTAAAAGTTTCATCAAAATTGATTAACCGGAGGGGGGACTTTACTTATTAAATTTTGTATCATTTTCACGTGTTTTTTTTATTTACTCAAAAACGGTTTTAACGATTTTGATCAAACTGGGTATATGATGTATGTATATGACCGAGATACGACTGTAAAAATTTAATCAAAATTGATCAACCGGAGGGGGGACTTTACTTAATAAATTTTGTACCAATTTCACGTGTTAATATTTTTTATTTACTCAAAAACGGCTGTAAAGATTTTGAAGAAACTGGGTATTTGATGTATGTATGTACCAAATATGTAAAAGCCAACATTTCATCAAAATTGGTCCAACTGAGGGGGCACTTTATTTCATGACTTTTTTTCCAATTTTTACCTTTTTTTCGATTATCTCGAAAACGTCTTTAACGTTTTTTATCAAATTCGTCATGTTTAATGAAAATTAGGTTTTCTTTAATATCAGGTAAGCTTTATCATTATTAAAATGTTCTGAGGGGGCTTTTTTGGGGGGGAGGGGGCTTTTCTGTTTGTTTGATTCTTTCTTATAAAGTACCTTTGTTTTTGTTTACATGGAGAAATTAACTGTCTCTCGTTACGCCTAAAAATAAGAAATGGCTAAATATGAGATATGATAAAAGTAAAGAAAACATAAAGAGGAGAAAAAAAGAAAAATATTCAGTCAACTCATAAAACTCGTTGAGCCATGCGGAGTACGCCTTTATTGACAGACCATTGTTCATAATTAAAGCCGTTCTCTTCATTTGAGAAGTGGCAATTAACAAAACGCATTAATTCCTAATTAATTCCTAATCTAAGTAAGTTGGTAAGTGAAAGTTGTGTGTTGCGAGCACGCACCAGATTTTTTGAATGGTAAATGTGATTGGGAACTGGAAACTGACTGTTTTAAAGATGAACCGGCCGGAGTTTTTGCATGCAGTAGTAATTTTGCATTTTTATCGATTGACTACTATTACCGTCGAATGCTTGAAGGGAACTGATGCGCCCTTTTTTTTTACACGTAATTATATGTCGTGTATAGCTATATTTTGAATGAAATTTACGTCCACAATATGTGCAGTCATGAAATTTCCATTTACAATTATGAGCGTTTAATGTTTTCAATAACAGCCCACATTTTGAACACAAAACATCCACACCTTTTTAATGTTGATATTTTCCAACGACCATTATTTACAGGTAATATATTCATTCATTAAATTTAATAATATATGAATTTCTCTGTTTTCCTTTATATGTCATCTTCAATGATCCTAAAATAACAATAAAAAAATCTTACTTTTTTTTATTTTAACAATTAAGTATTAACATTATATTAATTAGCAATTAATAATATTATGAAAACGCACCATTATACTGTTGTATCTCCTCTTCAGTAAAACATTCGCGATATCTCTTGGGAAGAAAGGTTCGGATGCGTTCTCCTCCTTCCCCCTCTAGAATTGCCTGTAATCCTAGGCCGTGTTCTGTTGTTTTTAACTTTAACTCTAATATTAAATAAGTCGCTCCCTCTTGCAACTCTCCTATGGTTTTATAAGTTGTAAGGGCATTTAATCTATTAAAAAAAAAACATCTGTAATGTTTAAAACAATTAGATTAATGTTATCATGCAAAGATTAGTTAGACAAGTAGTTATAACAACTTACGTTTAGGCAGCGACTAGCGACGGTCTAGGTACTGAATGTTGAAGCATCGTTGCTAAGTCAGGGGGCTTTATATCCAGAAGAGAGAAGCAGTGGGGAGAGGGAATAGGATTTTTTGTGTTTTATTTTAAATTTTCTCGATCGAGTCTATGCTAATGCATTTATATTTTTAAAAAAACCTTATAAGGCTTTTAAACATGCCACTGCGCGCAGATATATTACCAACCGATGACAACAACTTGTTAGCGGACGGTAATTTTGCTGAGATTAAATGCATGCACCATTTTTTGTAATACAGTGCAAGCTTCAACATCCTTGACAAATACTTACTTTTCTTATTTTTGTCTGCTCAACGGCTAAAGTTTAATGCAGACCTTTCATCCACGAGAAAAACTTGTGGTAATTATGCTGAGATTAATAGCATGCACCATTTTTTACTTTCACTTACCTATATATGAAATATATAGTAAGTGGAAGTATTGCGATCGTGAAAATTTTCGACTTCCGGTTTTCAACGGAAATACACGTTTTGGGACCCCCTGAGTCGAAATAACCAAGTCCCGCGAAATTGTCTGTGTGTGTGTGTGTGTATGTGAACAGACTAGCTCAAAAACTATAAACCGTGGGAACCTGAAATTGGGTATTTAGTGTAGGTATATGCCCGCGATGTGACAGCAAAAATTTCATCAAAATTGCTCAAAGGGAGGGGGTACTTTATTTAATAACTTTTTACGTTTTTTTCGATTTTCTCAAAAACGGCTCTAACGATTTTGATTAAACTGAGTATTTGATCGATTTATATGCCCGAAAAATGACTGTAAAAAGTTCATCAAAATTGATTAACCTAAGGGGGGACTTTACTTAATAAATTTTGTACCATTTTCACATGTTTTTTTTATTTACTCAAAAACGGTTTTAACGATTTTGATCAAACTTGGTATTTGATGTATTTATATGCCCGAGATATGACTGTAAAAATTTCATCAAAATTGATCTACGGGAGGGGGGACTTTACTTAATAAATTTTGTATCATTTTCACGGGTTTTTTTATTTACTCAAAAACGGCTTTAACGATTAACAAAAAAAAGATATGAATGTAGAAAAATGTGTGACTTTGGGAAATGATAATTAGCAAAACACGTCAATTTCTAATCTAAGTAAGTTGGTAAGTGAAAGTTGTGTGTTGCGCGCACGCACCAGATTTTTATAATACAGTGCAAGCTTCAACATCCTTGACAAATACTTACTTTTTTTATTTTTGTCTGGTCGTCAGCCAGTTCAATCCAGTTCAATGTCAACCTTACATCCGTGAGAAAAACTTACTTTTCTTATTTTTGTCTGATAATCTCGCTTCTTTGCTAATTTTAATACTGCCTGCAACATTTTACTCTCGATTCACATTAATAACAGGTTCCCGGCCGCTTGCGAATGAAAGCAAACCAAACCAGTTATCAACGCAGCCTAACCTTGGCCTTCAACGACGAACACAGGTGTCAGGCGATGAGGTCACTCCCTCATCAATGGGCTAAGATCTGTCAAGGTCCCAGCGGTCGTATGAGGTGTAAGTACGTTACATAAGAATGTTGTAATAAGAGCCAGACGTTGCCAGGATCAATGAAAAATTAAAAAACAATTTTAATATACCCGTACTGGGGAGCGCCAAAGATGAGAAAAACAGATATAAAGTCATCACAACTTAAACAGTGGGTAGTGCAACAGGTGAAGGCATCACAGCTGACGTCACAAGGTCATTACTCACGTACTAGGGCTCAAATGTAAACAAACCGATGTCCGGAGGGGCCCGCAGCAAAAAAGTAAAAAAATTAAATGAACCCGTGTACAAGGTTACTCTCGTACTACAGCTCAAATGTAAACAAAGACAGTCCTCATGTCACAAGTCATTGACCCCCGGTGACGTCACAAGGTCATTACTCTCGTACTACAGGTCAAATGTAAACAAAAACAGTCCTCATGTCACAAGCTCATTGACCCCCGGTGACGTCACAAGGTCATTACTCTCGTACTACAGCTCAAAT
Organism: Aelia acuminata; assembly: GCA_911387785.2. NCBI lineage: Eukaryota > Metazoa > Arthropoda > Insecta > Hemiptera > Pentatomidae > Aelia > Aelia acuminata. The sequence continues at coordinate 2,078,752 of CAJVQU020000010.1, forward strand.
GTAAACAAAAACAGTCCTCATGTCACAAGCTCATTGATCCCCGGTGACGTCACAAGGTCATTACTCTCGTACTACAGCTCAAATGTAAACAAAAACAGTCCTCATGTCACAAGCTCATTGACAGCGTGACCTAGTTTACAACTTTACTATCCGCCGTTTGTACCTACTGTTATTGTTTAAAACTTTGTTTTTAAAGATAACTTTTTATCGTCTAAAAAAAGTTTGATTTTGTTAAAACATCAATGTTTAGAGCATATATTGTTGCTCTTTGTCAAAAATGTCGATGATAAATTATATTTTTTTTGCTAAAAACAAAGATGTTAAAACAACTTGGTTATTGATGTTGAAAACATCATCGTTTCAGCTAAAACATAGATGTTAAAAACAACTTTGTTATAGCTAAACCCAAGATTTTTTTTGTTAAAACGTCTATGTTTAGAGCATATATATTGTTTTATTTTTACCAAAATATCGATGTTAAAACACATTTGTTTTTGTCAACAACATCGATTTTAAAAGGAACTTTGTTATTGTCATAACATCCCTGTTAAAACGATTTCGTTTTGGTTAATACTTCAATTTTAAAACACATCTAGCTTGGTATAAAACATCGATGTTCAAAACATCTTTGTTATATAGCTAAAAAATCGATGATATCAACAATTTTGATGTTGTTAAAACATCTAAATGAAATTATATTTTTATACATAGTTAAAACAACGATGTTAACAGCATATCTATGGTTGTTTTTTTGCTAAAATATCCATGTTGAAATTTTTTTGTTTTTGTCAATTTGTCAATAATATCTAGGTTAAAAACTACTTTGTTATTGTCAAAACATCTATGTTAAAAATGTTTGTTTTTGATCAAAACATAGATGATAAAACACATCTGGTTTGATCCAAAACATTGGTATTAAAAACATCTTTGAATAGCTAAAACATCTAAATACAATTATATTTTTAAAGTTAAAACATCTATGTTAGGAGCATATATATTGTTTTTTGTCCAAAAAAGCGATGTTAAACATCTTTGTTTTTAACAAACAATAACTTTGTTTTCGTCAAATAAAAGGTTGATTTGTTAAAACGTTGATGTTTAGAGGATATATATTGTTGTTCTTTGTCAAAAATATCGATAATAAATCATATTTGTTTTGGTCAAAAACAACTTGGTTATTCTTGTCATATCGATGTTGAAACATGTTTGTTTTTGTCAACAACATCGATTTTAAAAAGAACTTTGTTATTGTCATAACATCCATGTTAAAACTTTTAAAAACATCATAGTTACAGCTAAAACATTGATGTTAAAAACAACTTTGTTATAGCTAAACTATCGATGTTAAAACAACTTTGTTATAGCTAAAACAAAGATTAATTTTTTTAAAACGCCGATGTTTAGAGCATATATATTGTTGTATTTTTACCAAAATATCGATGTTGAAACATATATGTTTTTGTCAACAACATCGATTTATTAAAAGAACTTTGTTATTGTCATAACTTCCATGTTAAAACATTTAAAAACATCATAGGTACAGCTAAAACATCGATGTTAAAAACAACTTTTTTATAGCTAAAACATCAATGATAACAACAATTTTGATATTTTTAAAACATCTAAATAACATTATATTTTTATAGTTAAAACAACGATGTTAAGAGCATATTTATTGCTGAAATATCTAAAAACATTTATATTTTTAAAGTTAAAACATCGATATTGTTGTATTTGTAAGGATACAATAAATACAAATAAGACCTAAAACTAGGCTTTTATTCACAATAAACTACAGGTTACTGAAAAAATGTTAAATGAAATATAACAACATATGGTAACAACTAATAGTAACAATTAGATTCGATTTTAATAATTCCATTTCATCACATTCTCCTTCTTTATCTGAACTAAAAATTGATTATATAGTCCTTTAGATAAGAAGGAGGTTTGTTAGTTCTTCTGGGTCTTGTGGTTCCTGGGTCAGGTGAAGGTGGAGGGTCACTTTGAGACGGCTGATTTATATTTAAAGGACTGGAGTGATTCAGCTCGATTGGGCCTGCTTCACATCCTTCAGGGCTAGGTTTAATTTGAGGCACTTCTCTTCGTTCTCCAATCCGTGTAGGGGGTTCAGTTCTTAGCGACTGATCCATGTCTCCCCTAGGGGCAAGTTGTCGTAAGGAGACAGTTGATTCACTTCCATCTTTCCGCCGAATGTGGGCATATTGAGGATTAGCTTCTAGTAGTTCAGCCTACCATGTCATCGTACTTGCTAGACCTTACGTTCCGTTTGATAAGCACAGGGCCCGGCGTAGTAAGCCAAGTAGGAAGAGCTCCTCCCTTTGAAGTTCGCCGGGGAAAACTAAAGAATCTTTCATGGGGGGTAAAGTTGGTGGCCGTGCATAACAAAGACCTGATGGAGTGCAGAGCTTCTTGAAGAACTTCCTCCCAATCACAAGTCTTGAGATTTTTAGTCTTAAGAGCTAGACTAATCGTCTTCCATAATGTACAGTTTAGACGCTCCACATGTCCATTCCCTTGGGGATTATAGGGCGTTGAATAGCTAGTGGCTATTACGTTTGAATGTAGGAATAATTTTATTTCCCGTCAAAAAAAGGAAAGCCCTCTGTCAGAATGCACATAAGCTGGAGTCCCAAAAAGCATAAAAAGATCTGTTAGGCATTTTATAACAGTTCAGCCTCAAGTTGTGTCTTTACAGGCGTAGGCGAACGGGAATCGAGAAAATTCATCTATGATTGTAAGAATGTAGTAATTCCTCGTCTTAGAGGGTATTGGGCCATTGAAATCTATGTTGATTCTTTCAAAAGGAGCAGTCGCTTTGATGGGAGTACCTCGAGATTTGTGAAAACGTGGTTTGACTTCTGCACAGACTGAACAAGTTGAATTGACCCTTCTAACATCTTCAACTGAAAAAGGGAGATTCCTGCATCGCAGCCAGTGAACCATTCTTGTGATACCTGGGTGGTTGAGTAATTGATGCAAACCCAGCAATCGATCATTGGAGAAAGAGCTACAATTTCTAGAAAGGGCATCAGCCTTCACGTTTTCTCTTCCAGGGCGGTAGGTTATATCGAATTGGAGAGGTGCCCATTCGAGTCGCCAACGCAAAATTTTATCGTTCTTTATTTTGCTTGAGTGTTTTTGGTTGAATACGAAAGAAAGTGCTTGTTGATCTGTTAAAAGTTGAAAATTTTTACCTAAAAGATAGGAGCTCCATCTCTTGAGAGATTCAGGCCTCCTTTTCAATGGCAGAGTGGGCACGCTCAGACTTGGTGAGTGTCCTCGAGAAGAACGCCACTGGCCAACCACCCTGGCTCAAAGTTGCAGCTAAGGCTACATCTGAAGCGTCAGTCTCTACTATCATCTTTTCGGTGTCATTTATAGTAGTCACCACAGCATCAGCAATGCTAAGTTTAAGGTTTTCAAAATCGTTAGCAGTTTGATGATCTAAAGGGAATGTATTATAGTTTGTCAATGATTTGATTTTATCTAAATAATGCGGTATCCATTTTAAATAGTGTGGAAAGAGCCCCAGAGCTCGCTTAAGTGATGCAGAGTTCTGAGGTAGTGGCATTTCCAGAAGAGGTTTGAGACGCTCTGGATCTGGTCGGACATCCTTATGAGATACCAGGTGCCCGAGCAAACGTAAGGAACTCAGGACAAATTTGCTTTTCCCTTTGTTAATTTTTAGATTGTATTTGTCAAGGGCTGCAAGGAGTCCTGAGAGGTTCCTATCATGTTCCTCTTTATCCTGCCCGCGTACAGTGATGTCATCCAAGTACGAGAATATTCCCTTTCATTTCTCTAGTGTTATCACTTTGTCAATAACGCGCCGGAAACAAGCAACACCATTAGTCAACCCAAAAGGAATGCGTGTGAATTGGTAAAGATTTCCCGCAGCCTCGAAAGCTGTGAAGGGTTTTTCTTCGTCCGAAATTGGTATCTTCTTAACGTCTTAAGCCAGTGGGTCCTCTCTTTAGCGGCAATGGGAGAATGAGGTTTTCCATCAAAGCGGCACAGCTTGAGAAACTTGACCATTGCAATTTGAATTGGTTTATTGTGAATAAAATTGTTGTATTTGTAAGGATACAATAAATACAAATAAGACCTGAAACTAGGCTTTTATTCACAATAAACTGCAGAGGTTACTGAAAGAATGTAAAATGAATTTTAACAACATATGGTATATATATCGAGGTAAGGAGCATATAAATTGTTTATTTTTTGTCCACTACATCGATTTTATAATCTCATTACTTTTATTTATTTGTTTAAATGTTTAATTAAGATAAGGTAATGTCATTTAATAATATCTAATAGTAAAATAAATTAACTACTACTTGTTTTCATTTAAAGTTAGGTATATGGTTATCAATAACATAACCTTCTTGTTCTTTAGTTTTGATTACTTAATTGCTTATTCACTGTAAATAGTTAAATATTCTTTTTATTTTTTTTTTTGTTAAATTGTACTTATAATGCAGTACAGTAATGTAAAAGAATGACATTATGATTGAAAAACAGATGTGAAAGAAAATATAACCTATTGTAATCAGCTGTGAGCCAATGCCTCCATAAGTGTGTATATAACAAATACATGCGCCATCTGTGGCCGATTCGGCAACTACATTTTCAAACATTACGAACTTATTTAATTTAAAATCTATTTTAAAAGAGAAATTCTTTTGTATTTTGTTATCTTTTTGAAAATAATGGCTTGTAAAAACATAAAACCAATAAAATAAAGCCTAAAGATACCAGGTCCTATCTTCTCAACTATACAGTGCAGGGCTGTGATTGGTCAATTGTTTGTCCCTTGAGGTATAAATAGGGCCGTCTTGCCCAACATTAATCAGTCTTACTTTGTCAGTCTTAGACACTTCTCTACCTGCCCGATAGCTCCTGGTGTCTCTAGGATGTTTAAACCTATATGTCTTATTTAATTTAATTCCCTTCCTTAATTTTAGCCTTCCTATAGAATCCTGGGGGTTGTCCTCCCAGGGCTTGGACATTGGTTGGCCCTCTGTCCAGGTGGCCTTGCTTAGATCAGCACCCTAGAGCTGTCAAAGCCCACGTCTCTCCCGTGGAATCAGCTTTGATCAGTTTTACCTTTCGGGGTAAAAGGGTAGTGTTGCTCTGGCAAGGATCTTCGTTATTCCTTACACCTTAAGCTGAACATTGGTTGGCCCTCTGTTCTGGCTCCCTTATCTCTCTCTCTTCCCAACCCTTCTCTCTCATACATTTTGGAATGTAATATTTGTCCAGAGCTCTTTGTCTTCAATCCCCACAAGGGATGCCAAAATGTAATATTTTTCCAGAGCTCAATGTCTTCTATCCCCACAAGGGATGCCAAAATGTAATATTTTCTAACTTCTGTGGGGCTTAAAAATTCAATAAGCTCCTAATCTCTCCACAGATGTCTCCACCACACTGTCTATAACAAAATTATTTATGAGAGAGAGAGAGAATGGGAGGGAAGAGAGAGAGATAAAGTAGCAAGAACAGAGGGCCTATGTATCCCCACAAGGGATGCCAAATGTAATATTTGTCCAGAGCTCTTTGTCTTCAATCCCCACAAGGGATGCCAAAATGTAATATTTGTCCAGAGCTCAATGTCTTCTATCCCCACAAGGGATGCCAAAATGTAATATTTGCTAACTTCTTTGGAGCTTAAAAATTCAATAAGCTCCTAATCTCTCCACAGATGTCTCCCCCACACTGTCTATAACAAAATTATTTATGAGAGAGAGAGAAGGGTTGGGAAGAGAGAGAGATAAGGGAGCCAGAACAGAGGGCCAACCAATGTTCACCTTAAGGTGTGAAGAATAACGAAGATCCTTGCCAGAGCAACGCTACCCTTTTACCCCGAAAAGTAAAACTGATCAAAGCTGATTCCACGGGAGAGACGTGGGCTTTGATAGCTCTAGGGTGCTTATCTAAGCAAGGCCACCTGGACAGAGGGCCAACCAATGTCCAAGCCCTGGGAGGACAACCCCCAGGATTCTATAGGAAGGGTAAAATTAAGGTAGGGAATTAAATTAAATAAGACATATAGGTTTAAACATCCTAGAGACACCAGGAGCTATCGGGCAGGGAGAGAAGTGTCTAAGACTGACTAATTAAGACTGATTAATGTTGGGCAAAACGGCCCTATTTATACCTCAAGGGACAAACAATTGACCAATCACAGCCCTGCACTGTATAGTTGAGAGGATAGGACATGGTATCTTTAGGCTTTATTTTATTGTTTTTATGTTTTTACAAGCCATTATTTTCAAAAAGATAACAAAATACAAAAGAATTTCTCTTTTAAAATAGATTTTAAATTAAATAAGTTCGAAAAGTTGGAAAATGTAGTTGCCGAATCGGCCACAGATGGCGCATGTGTTTGTTATATACACTCTTACGGAGTTGGCTCCAGCTGATTACAATAGGTTATATTTTCATTCACATCTGTTTTTCAATCATAATGGCATTCTTTAATATTACTGTACTACATTCTAAATTAAAATAAAAAGAATATTTAACTATTTACAATGAATAAAAACTAAAGAACTAGAAGGTTATGTTATTGATAAGAGTATTATATCTAACATTTAAATGAAAACAAGTATTAGCTACGTTCCTTTACTATTAAACATGACATTATCTTATTATTTTAATTAAACATTTAAACAAATACAAGAAATGAGGCTCTAAAATAAACAAATATTAATATTATTTCAATAAAAAAGTAAATTATTTTTAATTAATAGTAATTAATTCTATTACCATTAGTTAAAATTTACATAATTCTGATTAAATTTTAAAACAATGTAAATAGTAGTAATATTTACAAACAGTGTTTATATATCCTAAAGTACATATTCTCCAAGATATTTTCTACGATATTACATTATTTATAGATAAAAACAACGGTGTTAAGAGCATAACTATTGTTGTTTTTTGGCCAAAATATAGATGTCTAAATATATTTGTTTTTTCAATAATATAGAGGTTAAAAACTACTTTGTTATTGTCAAAATATCAATGTTAAAACATATTTGTTTTTGGTTAAAACATAGATGATAAAACACATCTGGTTCGGTCCAAAACATCGATATTAAAAACATCTTTGTTATAAGTTAAAACATAGATGAAAGGAATATATTTAGTGTTGTTTTTTGTCCATAACATCGATTTTAAACATGTTTGTTTTTGTTTAAAACTTCGATTTTAAAAATAAACTTCGTTTTCGTCAAAACAAAGTTTGATTTTTTGTAAAAAATTGATGTTTAGAGGATATATATTGTTGTTCTTTTTCAAAAATATCGACGTTAAAACATATTTTATCTTGTCAATAAAATCGATGTTAAAAACAACTTAGTTATTATCAAAACATCAAAGCTTTCTCAGCAATTCTCCCCGAGAGAGATACTTAATTGCCAAAACTAAAAAATTATGCATATCATGCCTGCAGATTGCACAAGGGTACTTGTCTAAATAAGGCAGCTTGTAGTAAATGTAATTCTAAGTGTCATCATATTCTGTTGCATTTTAGGGCCGAGGATTCACCTAGTTTCTCTTCCACCTTAGCCAAGGTTCAGTCTAACCAAGGAAATGAGTCAACTACGGAGGGGATATCCCATCTTGTAAATCCACCTTCTTCGTTATGCCTGTCTTCCCAGCCTGTTGATTTTCACGGTGGGAGGGCTTCAACCGTTCCAATAGCCACTTGCCAGTAAGACCACAAGTTAGTCCCACACAATATATTGTTGTACATGCGCTCTTAGATACCGCTTCCCGTGTGTCATTCGTAACTGAGCATTGCGCTCAGGTACTTAAGTGTAGGCGATTACCTAAGCGGAAAAACATAAGAGGCATTGGCCAAGTAGCAACCACTTCTGTTGGTGCATCCAGCTTAGCTACCCAAACTGGGGATGTGGTAGTTTCAAACCATTTGTTCAGTATCTTGCCCAAAATTACGAGTGATTCACCTAGGGTTCCCTTGGCTCCGGAAATTAAAAATAAGGCTAAGAGCTTTCTTCTGGCTGACCCTACCTTTGATGCTCCCGCTCCCATCGATTGCTTGCTAGGAGCCGATCTCACAGCATGTTTGCTCACTGGAGCTATCCAATCCTTTGGGGATGGCTATCCAGTTGCTGTCTCCACTTTATTTGGAGTTGTATTAATGGGAAATGTTCCCACTGCTGCTGATCATGGTCGTCAAAGTGAGGTCGATGTAAATTTCTGCAGCTCTCTCGTTTCTATGGATGCAGGTGATATTGTAAGTTCTTTTGTGCAAAGGTCTTTTGGGCCCTAGAGGAGCCTCCCCAATGCACCAAACTATCCCCTGATGAAATATACTGCGAAGAGTTGTTTAAGGCTACTACCGTAAGGTTAAGCTCTGGACGGTTTCAGGTGAGATTGCCGCTTAAGGTTGATCCTTCAATGCCGTTAGGCGATTCATATCGCAATGCCATGAACAGGTTTAGCGCCTTAGAGCGCAAGTTTGAACGGGATCCTCAGTTCAAGAGGCTTTATGTCCAATTTATGGAGGACTATGAGAGCAAGCGACATATGATTTGTTACCATTGCCCTCCGAAATACATAATACCCCATCATGGCATTTTTAAGAGCCATGGGGATAAATCAAAACTCAGAGTGGTGTTTGACTCCAGTGCAAAAACATCCACGGGATATTCTTTAAACGATATTCTTCATATCGGCACCCCCCTAAATACATTGTTACCAGATGTAATAACACTGTTGAGATCATTTTCATATGTTTTTGTGTGTGATATCGAACAAATGTTTCGACAAATCTTAGTTCATCCTCATGATTATCCATATCAGTGCATATTATGGCGAGAGGACGTGAATCAGCCTGCTAAAATTTATGCACTTACCTCGGTTATTTATGGTACCGGGTCTGACCCATGGGGCGCCCTGCGTACCCTACGGGAACTGACGTCTTTAGAGAAGGAGCGATATCCTCTTGCAAGCCAGTTAATATTAGAAAATTCTTTTGTGGATGACTTCCATGGTGGGGCATCCAATCTAAGAGAAGCTGTTCAGCTTCGTGATCTAATTGAATTATTGAACTCTGCTGGTTTTTCATTAAAGAAGTGGGCGGCAAATTATAGAGAATTGATTTCTGATCTTCCTGAGGAAGATGTCATTTTGCAAGGTTCTATAAACATGCTAGGTCTTAATTGGGACCCAACTATGGATGTTTTATCGTATCCGATTTCGGAAATGCTGAGTGATACTACTGGTGTGTTCACTAAAAGAGCTGTTCTGTCTTGTACAGCTAAATTGTTTGACCCATGTGGGTTTATATTCCCGGTAATTTTTAGAGCCAAAAGGTTCCTCCAAGTTTTGTGGAAGTTGCGAATCGACTGGGATTCCCCCCTGAATGATGATATGAAGTCATATTGGGTATCCTTGTACTCCTCGTTCAAGAAATTAGAAAGGATTACTTTTCCTCCACCATTGTGTGTTGATTTTACAAACCTACAATTACATGGGTTCTGTGACGCTTCTGAGTTGGGATACGCTGCGGTCCTTTACCTACGGTCCGGAAACAAAGACATACATGTTAGATTACTTACAAGTAAAACCAAGGTAGCTCCGATAAAACCGGTGACTATTCCTCGTCTTGAGTTAATGGGTGCTTACTTGCTAGATAATTAACCACCAATATGTCACCATGATTGCAACAGATGTGATCATTCAATCGGTATTTTTATGGACCGATAATACTATAGTCTTGGAGTGGATTAGAACTCCTCCTCATTTGCTTAAAACATTTTGCGCTAATAGAGTGTCGGAAATTGTAGAGAAGACCTCTATAGATCAGTGGAATCATGTTTCAGGGAACCTTAATCCTGCAGACCTCGCCTATGGAGGAGTTCTTGCTGCTAAATTGGGTTCAAAGGGGCTTTGGTGGGAAGAATCCGAATTCTTGAAAAGGGATATTATTTTTTGGCCCCAAACTCAATGTCATCGCCAACATCCAGGTGATGAGCTGGAACTCAAGCTGGCGATTTCGCTAATCTCTGTCGAGGGGGTGGGAGGCATCTTTGAACGGATCTCTACATGGTCTAAGGTAGGCATGATAATGACCACCATCCTTAAAATTCAATATCATGCTAAATGTCGGCCTCTCCCTATCCCTCACTGTTTGAGGGAAGAGGCAATAAAATATTTAGTAAAATATATTCAGTCTGACTCCTCTTTGAATGAGGCTTCTATAAGCAGTCTTGGCTTCTATAAGGGTGCGACGTTTGTGTCCCTACGTGGATGATTTTGGCTTGCTACGTGCCAGGGGGAGGTTGTAAAGGGCAATCAATCATAAATAATCAAATTTGATTATTTTGCCCAAACGGCATAATTAATCATTAATAAATTTATTAATTTCACATTATCATATTTGGCTGGAGCACGCTGGACCTGCTCAAGTTCAGTACCAGTTTACCTTAAGGTATTGGATTCTCTCGGTGAGACAAGTTGTTCGCCAAGTTATTAACAAATGTGTCACTTGCTTCAGAGCGAAACCAAGGGGTACCGCTCCTTTAATGGGAGATCTTCCTTCATGTAGGGTCAATCCTGCTCCCACATTCTTCCACACTGGAATGGATTTCTGTCTTCTTGGAATGGATTCTTCTAACCTTCGTAAGGCTCCTGCTTTAAAGGTATTCATTTGTTTATTTATTTGTATGTGCGTTAAGGCAATTCATATTGAAGTAGCATTGGATTTGTCTGCCAAGGGGTTTATTGATTGCCTCAAGAGATTTATTGCTCGAAGGGGCATACACAAACTTTTGTATTCCGACTGTGGCTTGAATTTTGTTGGTTCTAGGACTGCATTAAAAAGGGAACTTGATAGCTTCCTTCATAATTTCGAGGAATCAGAGTTGGTAAAGGGTTTTGCCCTTCGAAATGACAAACAATTTGAATTTTCTTGCACTACTGCCGCTCACATGAACGGCCTTTGGGAGAGGGCGGTAAAATCTACTAAGTATCATTTAAGGCGAGTCATGGGAGATCAGGTCCTCACCTTATATCAATTTAGCTCCCTCACTGTGAGAAACGAGGGGATTTTAAATTCCTGGCCCTTGACTCCGTTGCGAAGCTCTCCGAGCGATCTTGAAGCCCTTACTCCGGGACATTTTTTGATTGGACGACCAATCACAGCTCCACCTGCTAATGATATTTCGTTGTTAAAGGCTGGAAATCTCAGACAATATCAATTAGTAGAGGCTCTCCAGCAACGGTTCTGGAAGAGATGGCGGTTAGAATATTTGTCCAAATGGACCTTCCAGTCTCCTAATTTGGTGAAAGGGGATTTGGTGGTGTTGGATGAGCCCAATGCTCATCCTTACTGCTGGCCTTTGGGTCGCATCACCAAGGTGTTGCCGGGAGCCGACGGAGTGGTCAGAAGAGCTATCGTCAGGACCTCAACAGGAGCAATCATGCTGTTCAGACTGCCATTGCAGTCTACACAATAACCTAAAATTGTATGTAATTGATATTAGTGTATATTTTCTTGTGTAAATATGTTCTGTGTGTTTTCTTTAGTTTTGTTTATTAATTTATCCTTACCAAAGGCAGTATATAGTATCATTTAAGGCATATCTTTGATTTTTTTTTAATGTAATGTGCATAGACTGAGTTTGAATTTATTATGATGTTGAACGGTCCCATTGTGTGGGTGGGGAGTGTGCGGTATTTATTCAATTATTATTATGGTGGCACTGTAATCAAGCAGGCCTTGGTGGTGGGGGGAAGATCACGCCGGATGCGTACTCTCACTTTGCTTCTGAATATCATGTGTAACACTGTGTTTCTGAACGTTGTGCTGTTACCGCCATTTTGCAGTGCCGTTAGATGTGTATGAATAATCCTTTCATTGGTAAGGGATGGTTTCGAACATTGGTTTCGAACCCTTGTGCAGTCAACACGTCTCTTAAAACTCCTTTCATTGGTAAAGGATATCTTCGTACGCTGGTTTCGAAGTTAAGACTGTTTCTAAATGCAGGTAACTATGGTCCATCAAAATCCTTTTATTTCCTATTCCTGGTTCTCCTTTCAGACCAGAATCTTGTACAGGACGTAGTGAAGAGTGGAGATAAATTCCGTAAGTCTACCATATTTGTATTTATTATTACATTTTTACTTAAATTGTCTGTATATTCTCATGTATTTTCGTACTATTGAATTACAGTCAACATTAGTTCTCTCATGTCTTAGTGCTACCAGATTTATTCATATATGTCTTGATAATCTTCTTATTATAATTTTATTTTTATTCAATTGCCGTGAAGACTAAATTTTATGCCTTCACAAAAATCAAAATTTGTTTTGACGATAGCTAAGTTTATTTTTAAAATCGAAGTTTTTAACAAAACAAACATGTTTAACATCGATGTTATGGACAAAAAACAACAATATATATATGTATGCTCCTTACCTCGATGTCTTGTCTCGATCTTTAATAATATAATTGTTTTTAATGTTTTAGCTATAACAAAGATGTTTTTAATATCGATGTTTTGGACCAAACCAGATGTGTTTTATCATCTATGTTTTAACATGGGTGTCGATAGTTGTTTTGAGTAGTATTTAACGTCGATATTATTGAAAAAAACAAACACGTTTCGACATCGATATTTCGGCCAAGAAACAACAATAGATATGCTCTTAACATCGTTGTTCTAACTATAAAAATATAATTTTATTTAGATGTTTTAACAATATTAAAATTGTTGTTGTCATCGATGTTTTAGCTATAGCAAAGATGTTTTGGACCTACCAGATGTGTTTTAATATCGATTTATTAAGCAAACAAAAATGTTTTAACATGGATGTTTCTTCTTGCTTCTCATTACAGTAACCCTGTAACAAGTAACTTTATTTCTACGCGTACCATCTTACGACATAACACGTATTTAATTACATATTTACAAAATCAATTAACCTAATGTTTTTTCATATAAATTCATGTATAGAAATAGATGTATAACATATAACATATATATATGGATATACAAATTGATAAGGATGGACGTTTTAACAAAATAAATCTTTGTTTTAGCTATTTGTTATAGCTTTTAACATCGATGGTTTAGCTTATAAAGTTGTTTTAACATCGATGGTTTAGCTATAACAATGTTGTTTTTAATATCGATGTCTTAGCTGTAACGATGATGTTTTTAACAGCAATGTTTCAAGAATAACCAAGTTGTTTTAACATCGGTTTTTTTGTCAAAAATAAATATGATTTATGATCGATATTCTCTAAACATCGTTGTTTTAACAATATCAAACTTTGTTTTGACGATAACAAGGTTTATTCTTAAAATCGAAGTTTTAAACAAAATGAAACATGTTTAACATCGACGTTATGGACAAAAAACAATAATATATATGCTCCTAACATCGATGTTTTAACTTTAAAAATATAAATGTTTTAGCTATAACAAAGTGGTTTTTAACATCGATATTTTGGACCAAACCAGATGTGTTTTAAAATCGATGTTTTCGACAAAAACAAATATGTTTCAACATCGATTTTTTTGGACAAAAACAACAATATATAATCTCTCAACTTCGATGTTTAAACTATAAAAAAAATGTTTTAACATCGATGATTTAACAATAACGGGGGTCACCACTATGGTGTTTTATTTTTTTGACAAAGATATACTCGTATGTGCAACGATTATTCATTAACTTTACAAAACAATACTACAAACAATCAGTCAGATTCAAAATCTGAATTTACGATCTTTTGATGTCAGTGTCATACCCTTAACTCTATGTATTTACAAACTGTTGCCCGCCTTCCAATATATTAAATATGTGGAGGGGGGGCCCCACATATGTTTTAATATCTATGTTTTGGTCAAAAACCAACTATGTATATGGTCTTAACATCGATGATTTAACTATAAAAAAGATGTTTTAACTTCGATGTTTTAACAATATCAAAACTGTTGTTAACGATGTTTTATACCAAAACAAATATGTTTTAAGATCGATGTTTTGAACAAAAACAAATATGATATATCATCGATGTTTTGACCAAAAACAGATATGTTTTATTATGTTATTGACAAGACAATATATGTTTCAACATCCATATTTTGTAACAAAGAACAACAATATATGTGCTCTAAACATCAATGTTTTAACAAAATCAAACTTTGTTTTGGTGGAACAATATATATGTTCCTAACATCGTTGTTTTAACTTTAAAAATATAATTTTATTTAGATGTTTTAGCTATAACAAAACTGTTGTTAACGATGTTTTATACCAAAACAAATTCGTTTTAACATCGACGTTTTGAACAAAAACAAATATGATTTATCATCGATGTTTTGACCAAAAACAAATATGTTTTAGCATGAATTTTTTGACAATAACAATGTAGTTTTTAGCATTCGATGTTATTGACAAGACAATATATGTTTCAACATCCATATTTTTAACAAAGAACAACAATATATATGATCTAAACATCAATGTTTTAACAAAATCAAACTTTGTTTTGACGGTAACAAAGTTATTTTTGAAATCGAAGTTTTAAACAATAACAAATATAATTTTATTTATATGTTTTAAAAATATCAAAATTGTTGTTATACTTGATGTTTTAGCTATAACAAAGATCTTTTTATCATCGATGTTTTGGAGCGAACCAGATGATTTTAGTGATCATGCGGCTCTAAGGGCTCTAAACCAGAACGCACATCTAGGTGGTAGATTGGCTCGCTGGATTATTAGACTTTTACCTTTCAGTTTCTCTGTATATCACATCAAAGGTGAGAAGAATTCTATTGCTGATTATTTGTCTCGAAATCTAGTAGGTGAAATTTTGAATTGGGTGAGAGTGAAATGTTAAATTTTCTCCATGTTAAGGTGCTGCATTGTTTAACCCTTAACTGGTACGATACCGTTCTACAACGTGAATGTTACTGTTTAATTTCAGAGTATTGCAAAAAAAAAAGATAAAGGAAAATCATATGATTATAATTGTTAATGAGAACAGATGTGGAGTGGTTGTTTTGAACTGTGAGTCATTGAATCAAAATATGTATATTACTGTTCTTATTTTTGTGATAAATATATTTGATTTATAAAGAAAATTAGGGCATTCCATTATTAGAAAAATTGTTTTTAACAGTTACCATGGGTGAATTTTCACCCATATTTTTAACCAATCATAATTTTGTGTAGATTTATTCTTTTTTTTATATTTTATGTTTTAAAAAGAAACACCTTTTAAATTTAAATATTCGGAAGGTGAAAAAAATACATTTAACATTTAAATTTATTAAAATAAAATTAATCGGTAAAAGGGAAATTTTTGCAATTAATTGGAAAAAAATTAAGTATATCTTTTTTTTTTTTTCAAAACAACATTATATTTATGAAAAAGAATAATAGTTCCCTCTTTTTTGTACATGTTATATCCCTGTGATTCCCACATACAAAATTTTGGCACACACTACACTTCATTGTGTACTTCTTATCACTTTTCTTACAAAGTTTACACCTTCCTTGTTTCGGTCCAAGTAAATCTTGTGTTTGTTGATGGGTGTATAGTGTTAGAATTGTTTCCAATCAGGTCAATGGTCAACGGGGAGATTCCGAATGGCGACATTTTGTTGCAGTTGAGGAACTAATAGATCAAGTCCAAGTTGGTGAAGAAATTAAAATCTGTTGATGTTTGACTTTCCTTTTGGTCACATAAGACCATATTATAAAAGCGTTAATTCCAGCTGCATTTAATAATCCATAGAAAATGGCTAAAGGCCATATTTTTTTTGAGGAACCAAAATATCCTCACCATGTCTACTCAACCAGGTAGAATCGTCTTTCCTGTCGGGACGGCTCGAAGTCAGTTTCCGTTTTAAAGTTGGATTTTCAGGTCCATTTAATAATACTTCACTGTTCCTCTCATTCAAAACCTTATCTTCTTCATTAGGATGATAATCATCGTCATTCTCTGAAGGGGAATAAATGACATCATCTTCTACCTCATCTTTAACACAAAAATCTTCTTCCTCTGAACCTTCATCGTCACTAAACACATCATTGCCTTCGTCTGTAACCAATCCACTAAATTCACTAGCACTATATTCCTTTCCGTCAACAATAAACTTCACAATGCTTGAAAAATTAAAAACGTACTGAAGTTGGTAAACACACACTAATGGTATGACGGGTGAAAATACACCCGCAAAAGTTAGATGAGCCAACACAACCGATTCGAATCGAATATTCACTACTACAGCTATAAAGACACTAAGAAGACAGGAGCACTTCAGGACTACCAAGCCCTAAAGCCGGGATACCAAGCCACAATCGAAAAACAAAATTTTCGTTGGGTGAATTTTCAACCATGGTACCAATTAAGGGTTAAAGATTTGGATATTAGTCAGGCAGAAGATCCCAGGTTAAGAGAAATTATTGATAAATTGAGACAAAAGATAGAGGTAAAGAACTATACATTCAAAAATAATAAGTTAATTTATTCGTTGTCGAATAAGAAATTTAGATATGTTGTTCCGGAGTCTTTAAAAGATGTTATTTTTACGTATATTCATGAGGCTGAATTTGGATGCCACCGAGGAGTTTTTAAAACAAACAAAATTTCATCAATTTTTTATTGACCAAAGATAAAACAATGTGTTACTAATAAAATAAATAACTGTTTAACTTGTCAACGTTCAAAGAGTGATCGGACGGGAAAAAAGGGGGAATTGTCTTCATATTTAATTAAAAATAATAATAATGAACAATTATTTATTGATTTAGCAAGGCCTTTACTACGAACAATGAAAGGTTACGAGTATATTTTTATCGCAGTAGATGCATTTTCTAGGTTCTCGTGGTTCATCCCCATTAGGCAGGCTAGTGCGAAAACTATTATTTGATGATGATGGTGTATTAGAAAACCATATTTTTGCTCAGCACGGTCTGTGGATCATAGTGTGCTCTGACAGAGCTGCCATTTTTCGCTCTCAAATTTATAGTGAGTTTCTATTTAAATTGGGGATCAAGAAAAAGTATTTAATTGGACATTACCCGAATCCTAGTTTTGCGGGAAGGCAAATTAAAAATTTAAAATCAGCCATTAACTGTTTCCATGCAGATGATCAAAGAGAATGGGACAAAAATTTAAATTTCATACAAATATCCTGAAATTCGGTACAAAATGTCTCCACTGGGGTCTGATCCGTTAAATTATTTTTAGGTATGGAATTGAAAACTCCGATCCACATTCTATGAGAGTTAGAAGAAAACGATTCAAGGGATCAAGAAGAATTTTGGGAGATAGCTTGCAAAAACTTGATCAGTGCCCATAGAAAAAGTGAGTTAAATTATTACAAGACACATAGGATAGGATAGGATAGGGGCTTTAGGGCGATAATTACGCCCGAACAAGACACATATATATGATGTTCCTTTAAAAAGCTGTAGTGAAGGCAACCTGTCTAGGGGAGGATACCCTGAATTCAAACCGGGTCCACCTGGTAGGGGGTTGAGAAATGGGCCAGCACCCCGTATTTCGTAAAAACCTCACACCGCTTTCAGATCCAAACAAAAGAAAAAGCCGGATGGAACAAATGGTAAAAGACAAATGCTTCGGAAACGGACAATAAAATTTGCTACATGGAATGTACAAGGGCTAAGTACAAAAAAGAAAGAAGTTTTGGAGGGTTTAACCAAACTTGATGTAAAAATAGCAGTTTTGGCCAAGACTAAGTTAAAGGGAAATGGAAGCGAAACATACGGCGACTTCTTACATATTTTTAGTGGTGTAGATAAAAGTGAAAGAGCTGAAGCAGGAGTATCATTACTAGTGCATAAACGTCTCAAAAACTTTATTAAATATTTTGAATGTACAAATGAAAGAGTAATAAAGCTGGAAGTCATGATATATGGCCAGGTAGTGGTAATCTTGGGATTATATGCTCCAACTGATTGTGCACCTGCTTCAGAAAAGTATATTTTCTTTGAGAAGATTCAGGACATAGTAGAGTACGTTCCAGCAAGAAAAATTATTTTTTATCTTATATTTCTTAATGGGAGATTTAAACAGCAGAACGGGTAAAAGAGTGAGCCATTCGGTGGTAGGAAGATTTGGAGAAGAAGCAGTGAATGGAAATGGGGATCGTTTGATTGAACTATGTGAGCAACTCGATTTAGTTATTTTAAACGGGTTTTTCCCCCACAAGGATGCACATAAATACACTTGGCAGCAACCTGCTCGTCAGCTCAGATCAATATTCGATTATATAATAATTAGAAGGAACACCCGTGTGCTAAATTATGACGTTAGAATAAGAGAGGGGCTGAATGTGGATCCGACCATCATCTTCTTCTATCTTCTTCTAGGAACATTTCTTTTCAAGTACCAAAGTGTTCGGAAAGAGATAAATATCAAGCCCGAAACTTCCGAAGAGATCTACTATTTCATTGAAAGCCTGATGCAGGAGCCCGTAGAAAAATTGTATAAAAACAGGCGCGAAAGTAAACTTCAAAGCGGGGATGAATATGACCATATAATAAAAAGTTGTCAGCAAGCAGCATTTGAAGCAATTGGCATAAAAAATAAAAACAAAAAATCAGATAAATACTGGTGGAATAGTGAAGTAGCGGAAGTGGTAGAAGAAAAGAGAGGAAAATATCATGCATGGCTCTCTACTAGGAATGTAACAACATTTGATGAATATAAGAGATTAAACAATGAATTCAAAACCAAAAGGAGAAAAACTATGAATCAGTACTGGGAAAGAAATTGTCAATCGATTGATAGTTGTATGTATGGACAAAAAAGCAGAGAGGCGTAGAATTCAATAGGCCGTCATTTTGTATTCTATCGGCTTTATTATGGCAAAGTTTTACTATATTATTTATTATTTAGACATGATAAGTAATATGAATGTTTATTAATATCAGCCTGTTATTTCAAGATTATTTCAACTTTTAGGGCTCTATTAGTTGAGGTATCATGGTCTAACATCCCACGGGGACCAGCCGTACTAGGAAGGGGGGGGCCGGCATTCGATCCTATAATCTAACTAATACACCTATTTTGCCACTTTTATATACCAGCTCACTTACTTAATGATAATTGAGTTAAATTCCTGTTATTTCATAAGCTTTCATTGATATTATTGCTAAACTAGAAATATTACAGACTTATATGTATTATATATAGACACGTAAATAACTTTCGGTTTTGGTTTCGGTTTCGGCCCGAAACTAGGTCTATGGCTGAAATTCGGTTTCGGTTTCGGTTTCGGCTGAAATTTTGGTTTCGGTCGGACACTATTTTTTTTATAATGAACAACTAGTAAAAAGTGAAATAGCTTGAGTTTTTTGTGAACATTTTTCTTGTAATTATTGAATGAATTGGAGAAAATGTCTTCTTTTTCTAGATCATTGAAGATATTTTATTATATTTTTTTTTTTGTATTGATATTAATATTAGAAATATTTTCTAAATTTTAGATATATTTGGAATTCTGAATTTTGATTTTTTCTTATAAGAAGACAGTTGAAATAAGAAAGATTCATTTTATTTGTTTTTATTCAGAGAAGTATTTTTATATTTTTTTTTCAGGAATTTTGATATTTTTTATTTTTTGAATTTTGTTTGAATGAATGATTTTTGTTGAATGAATAATTTTTGTTGAATGAATGATTTAAGTTTTATGTTTATAATGTTACATGTTGTGTTGTAATTTTGTTGATTATATAATGCGCAACTGAGCACAAATAAAATGGCCAAGTGTACTTCGAAAAACAATATATGATATAAAGGTGTTTGAAATATACATTTTTGGGAATAAGAAATTGACAAATATAAATTGGTATAAAATATATTGGTATATATTGATAAGTATAATGGTATCATTATGATTGATGATGGTTATTATGAATATTAATAATGATGGTTATTGATATTTTAAAAATGAATTGTTTTGAATTTATTTATGTTTCGATGAAATTTATATATATTATGATGAAATTACTGTGCATCAAATTTTCTGTGGTATATCTGAGAACAAGGTTAAGAGCTGGTAAAATTTTCAGATCGTGATAAGGATGTTCCTGATTTGATCCAGTAAGCCAAGCTTGCAGCCATGTATCCAGATCTGTTAGCAGAGCTCTTTCTTCAACAGTAAGGCTACAAGAACTCTTGATCATCACCAACAGGCCATCATCAAATCCATCCATCCAATTCATCAAGGACACCAACCCATCAACGGCCATCGAGGACACCAACCCATCAACCAGCCATCGAGACACCTATTCTTCAACCTACTTCTCATCGAAACTAATCCAAGTACTGTAAAATAACTTTTAATTGTATGAATTTTGGGGGGGAAATTAAGAAAATATTGTATAAATTTGAATGTGGGCTTAAATTTTTTTTCTTTTAAGAAAAAGTAGAATATATGAAATCAATTAAACAAAAATTATATGTATATAAGATAATTTAATATTAATAGATTATACAGTCCTTAAATTAATAATTTGGGTCTCATAAAAAAAAAGAAAAGAGACTGAAGTTTTTTTTTAACATGTACATATATAGCCTGATTTAAGGCTTCGAAAGAAGCGAGACACATCAATCTACATAGATGTTTTTTTTTTGTTCAATGATTAAGTGACCAAACCATAAATTTTGATACATATTAAAAGAAATTAAAGGACTAATAATAAAATTTTGTTGAGTGGGAGCAAATCATATATTATTGAATGATTTAAATTATTTGGGCATTTTGAACGTTTCAAGAGTGAAATAAAATTTTATTGTTTTTGTAGGAATTGTCTGAATTTAATAAGCCCTTAAATTATTATTGAGACCTTTATACTGTAATAAAAAAAAAAATTATGATTAATGTCCCACAACGATTATTAGAGCTGCCTAACATTTGCTTACAACGTTTATTTTTTCATATATGCAATAGGTTTCTAATATTAAGATTAGAATAAGACTAATCTCTATATATATAAGAGGCTTTGTCCTGACTGACAGAATCAACGCAGAGCAAAAACTACTAATGATAGAAACTTGAAGTTCGGAATTTAGATTTTAAACGCGATGTAGGTAACCACTAAGAAAGGAATTTCAAAAATGTAACCTCTAAGGGGCTTAAATGGCGAAATTGTCGTTTAACTCTAACGGAAATCTATTTTTGAGATTTTAAACCATATGTTTTTTATTTGAATATTGATTTAACGTTACAATATTATTAAAATAGACATTCACATAAAATATGGCTACTGATTATTTTAATATTAGTGGTAATCAAATTATGCACACTGTGATTCCCATGATTAGGGATGGTCCGTGTTTATTTCGATCTCTTCTCCATATATATATAAGAGGCTTTGTCCTGAATGATAGAATCAATGCAGAGCAAAAACTACTAATGATAGAAACTTGAAGTTCGGAATTTAGATTTTAGGTAACCGCTAAGAAAGGAATTTCAAAAATGTAACCTCTAAGGGTTTAAATGGCGAAATTGTCGTTTAGCTCTAACGGACACCTATTTTTGTTCTTAAAAAATATCTTTGTAAAAAATATCTAATTTGGACTCATTTTAAAGATCTTGATACGACGAGTTTAACTCAAAAGGTCCCTTATGGGCCGTCGAAAACCATGTTTTAAAGCCGAAAAATGAAGCATTCACGACGAGTAAGCAATTTTTTGTTTCGGCGGTTTTAGTAACTCTCTCCATTGCGGAAATTGAAATATGAAAAATAGATTTAAAACTAGCACATGTTAACATAAAAAAGTTTAGAACAGTGTAATTAGAATGGAATTTAAACATTATCTTGAACTAGATTGATGTAGAGATCTTAAGCTAAGATTTTGCATTAACGCGGTTATCCACTGACCAATTAGTTTAGAGGTGAAAACATTTAAAATGTGAATCTAATTATTTCTTTTGCTTTAGTATTTGTACTAGCTAGCAACCTATTGATGATGCACATAAGTAGAATGAGCCCAATGAAACAAATTAGACAATGCTATCATTAAAGTCGTACGATAGAGATAAGCCATTGTCGCAGCGACCTCCAGTAGTAACCAGTATTTACATGGTAACATTCTATAAATGTCATTTTGTCACCAGTCATAACAAATTGTAAACAATTCATATGCGTTTATAACGGAGTTTATCATTTAAAATGATAAAAGTTTCATGTTTCTTTGCTTAAAGGGAAAAAAAATTTGCTCCCCACTTTGGAGGCATATGGGAGGTAAGGGTTAATATCCGTATATATAACCCATATAACTATAAATAATAAAACTAATAAAAAATGATGTGCGGGATTTACTATACATTATGATGAGTAAGTTTGAAGAAAAACAAAAGGAGCAGCAATATCACTAAGACAAAAACCAGCAGTGTTTGCTTGCGATAACGAGATTATAGTTCATTTTACCAGAAGAGTTATGATTCAAATACTTCATGACATTACAGCTCGCGTGTTCACAAAAAAGTGGAAGTCTTTAATGAGTTTTATTACGAAATTAAAATTATTCGGTCCTACACGTTGTTGGCCAGATTCGGTTGAGTGGCAAAAGCGAGGATTACCTCATGCACACATTTTGGTTTGGTTAATAGACAAAATCCGTCCATAAGAAATCGACAACACAATTTCTGCAGAAATTCCAGATCCGTCGGCGGACCGATTGCTGTTTGATATTGTTACAGCAAACATGTTTCATGGCTAAAGATTTCACTAACGATACGATCTCAAATGTCAACAGATATCCAATATGTTGTCGAAAAATCCTGATAATGGCGGATATTCATTTATTAAAAACCTCAGCAACCACAGACATTGACATTGACAATCATTGGGTGGGGCCATATTCGTCTCTGCTGAGCAAGACATACGATGCTCATTATTAATGTTGAGTTCTGCAGTTCTGTGAAGAGCATCAAATACATTTGCAAGTACGTACTTAAAGACAGTGATATGGCTTTGTTTAAAGTGGAGAATACCAACCTGAAGGCTTCTCCTGTGAATAAAAGTGATGAAATAACGCTAATCCAAATTGATCGGTCGTCAGCTCCAATGAAGCTGGTTGGAGTATTTTTGTTTTTCTAATTCATGAACCGGATTCAGCAGTTGTTCAGTTAGCCGTCCATCATGAAAACGGTCAGCGTGTACTTTTCACGAGACAGAAGAACGAGACAGGGATTGATCGTTTAATAATTCCACCAAAAACTACACTCACACAATTTTTTGAATTGTGTAATCGTGCGGATGATTATGGTGCCTTTGCACGAACATTACTCATTTCACAAGTACTTACCACGCTATTTCACATTGGCTCAAACAAAAAAATGGATGTCCCGCAAGGATCACCGCAAGCTGCATTAATAAATGTCTCAATTTATATTATCCCCCTAGGGGGGGGGGGGGCTTGCAGAAGCAGCATTGAACTGTATAGTAATACAAATTCGTCTCCTATTACGTTAATCTATACAGGCTACATGTCTAAATACGCTATAGTGTTCACTACATGTTTCTTAGCCTGAGCAGAGATATTGTGGTATAATCACAAAGATTCAATGACTGATGATATATCGCATCAATATCGTACACGGTGCAACAATCTAACTATGTACAATAAAGCATTGATTGCTATTGAGGACCTTTGCATTATCATTGCAAACTTACTACTCAGTTATTTCGGCATGAATTCACCAAATCGAAATGCATTTGATTTAACGAACACTGAAATGATTCGTGAACTGCAATACGACATTGTAGAAATGGCGGTGATTGTTCCTCGCAATATCCCACTAATGAATGAGGAAGAAAGAGCCATTTACGACGCATTATGCTCGCAGTTTTCAGCAGGAGAAGGTGAGTTCTTCTTTTTGGATGCGCCGTGTAATTGAGGTGTAACTGGCAAAACATTCCTTATTTTGCTAATTCTCGCCGCAATTCGATCAAATAATGGCATCGCATTGGCCGCTGCATTATCGGGCATATCGGCAACTTTATTGGAAGGAGGCAGAACAGCTCACTCAGTATTCAAGCTGCCACTAAATATTCAAAATAACCCTGACGCAGTGTGCAACATAAAAAAAAAAAACCATTGCTCATGGCCCCAGTGCTTAACAGTTTAAAATTATCATCTGGGATGAATGTACTATGGCACACAAAATTCGCTTGAGGCGTTGAACAGGACATTGAAAAATATTAAAAACAACGACAAACTATTTGGCGTCACTCTTCTAACAGAGTAATTTTTTCAGGTGATTTCAGACAAACACTTCCCGTCACTTCACGTTCAACATACGCTGATGTAATCAACGCTTGCTTAAAATTTTCTCCATTGTGGCGTATGTTTCAACACCCAATTCGTCTCACGTTATCGACGTGGAAAGGGAAGGTTGACAGGAAAGAATACAACTTAAAAGTAAAGAAACTGTAAAGTCAGTTCTGCCGGAGTGCGGTGGTTGACAAAAATCAGGTTCCTAAAATAAATAGTAAAGAAATCAAGAACATATGTACATAAGTAAGGTGTAAGATCATATATTAATAATCAAAGCTAAACACAAAATAAAGGATAGATATAAATTGCAAGATAGATTCGATATGATAATAAAAGAAGTATAAATTAAATTAATTCCATGAACAGTTACCTTAACAACAAAGAATAAACATGTGGCAAAATTTATCATTTCAGTATAACAGGCCAAACTAATATTTCAAATTAATTTATAATTAACATTAACGTTAAGCTAACTTAACAGATCTAAATCTAACCTTTTTTTTTGTTAATTAATCATTTTATAAAATTAATAGTTTTTAAAGATGCTCGTACGAACCCATTAGTGCAGGTAGCGATGGTAGAATATTTCTTCCAGAAACATATAGATATATACCAGATAAATAGAATAGATATACAGAATCAATCTTCCAGTCCTCTGTGCCTTCAATGAGTGGAGATGTCAAAAAAAGTTTGGTACTCGTTAGAGCGAAAGAGAGAAAACGCCGGCCGGCTGTTAGCACTGAACTGAACTGAGATCTTAAGTAAAAAAGCACATGATTGATTCTTTACTTACGCACTTTCAAAAGAATAACATTTGTTCTTGTAAATAGAGCAATGATGTTATAATTGTATAAATTGAAAAAAAAAAAAAATCGGTTACATAATAAATTTGATGGAAAAATTACATGAAATAATTGTAAACTTGAAAATAAAACCCAATTGATCAACTAATTAAAGAATGCGGTTCGGGCCGGACCATTCCGCCACCAAAATTTCCATGAGATATAATGGAAATTTGAACCATTTTTCCCTTCTCCTTCTGGCGTCAACTCATGGAAATTTGAACCTTTATAGCTGTTCATCATTGTCAGAGTTAAGAAGCGGAATTAACTTGACAACGGGACGCTGGAATTCCCCCTTTATTGTTTTAAGGGTGACAACTCTGACAAACTCATCAGCACCTTTGTGTAAGGATGTTATGCGTGCCGTTGACCAGGAAAGGGGCGAAGCTGTATGGGTTATATATACGGATATTAACCCCTACCTCCCAAATGCCTCCAAAGTTGGTAGCAAATTTTTTTTTCGCTTTAAGCAAAGAAACATGAACGTCACCATGAAACATGATCATTAGTAAGTTCGACCCGAAAAAAGAGCATAGCAGCGTATCCTCGTTCTGAGGCGTCACAGAAGCCTATTAATTGGGTGTTGAATGCTGTTTTTAGTTTAAGTCTTCTTAATATTTGAATGCTTAATATTGATCTTGATTCTTGAATAAAAATTGACCACTTGTTGTTTATGTCGGTATGTATAGGATCATCCCATTTCACCCGATTTTTCGAAAGTTCCTGCGTCACTTTGGCATAAAACACTACGAGGGAGAGATAACCTAAAGGGTCGTAAATTCTGGCGATTGTGGATAGTATAGAACGCTTAGTGGTAACTTTTGGCAGGTAATGAATATGATAAGAGAACATGTCATTGGATGGGTCCCAATGCATCCCTAAAATTTTATTTGAAAAGTCATCTTGGGGCTTCAATTTTACTCCCTGTTCTCGATAATCTTCTGAAATCACGTTCAGATGTTCTTGAGAGTTACTGGCCCACTTTCCCACTCAGTCGATTAACTGTTTCTGAGGAATTAATGCTCCATCTAGTGTATCCGATCCAGTGACGATATCATCAACGTACATATCCTGCGACAATGCTTGCACCGCTTCAGGGAAACACCTGCCTTCATCCATTGTCAGCTGTTTGATGACACGTAAGGCCAGGAATGGCGAAGCAGACATGCCATAGGTAACAGTCGTGAGCTCAAACTCTTTTAGCTCTTCTTGTTGTTGGGAACTGATCTCCAGAAAATATGTTGATAACGGCGATCATCCTTATGTATTTCAATCTGCCGGTACAATTTGCAAATGTCAGCAGTGAAGGCAATTTCGTGGGTGCGAATATTTAACAAAATGTCTGCTATGCCCAACTGTATTTGTGGCCCTGCGTAAAGAAAATTATTCAATGAACCAAACTTGCAACACATTGAAGCATCAAACACCACTCAAATATTTGTGGATGAGCTATCCCCTTTGACAACAACATGGTGTGGTATTATATACTTTGGCTGATCGTTTGTTGGCCCCATGTGTCCCAATTGGCTTCCATTCCATTCTTCCATAAAGAGTGAATATGAGTTTTTAAATCTTGATTTTTTGAAATTTAGATTCCAAGGAGAAAAAACTTTTTAAAGCCTTTTGGTTGCCATAATGCATATCCGGTGGTTTACCTTTAAAGGGCAATCTATAATAAGATTTTCCAAGAGTTTCACTAGAGAAATCCAAAGGAGAAGTTTCGTAGAAGCTGGTTTCTCAAGTTCCCAGAAATTGTCAATTGTTGGTGGGGTTAAAATATGCATCGAAGCTGTGTAGCAAGGTTCAACATTGTGAATTCGTCCTAAAACTACCCATCCGCATACTGTGTTCATTAACGTGGCTTTCTCACCTTCGATTCGCCGTACTCCATTTCGAAGAATTTTCCAAAATAAATCAGCTCCTAATAAAATGTCAATTTCTCGAGACTCATAGAAATTAGGATCAGGTAAAGCATATGATGCTTTTTTCTGTTGGATACTGCGGGGTACCTGGCTTGTTGGCAGTTTACCAGTAATATACGGCACAACGGCTGCTTGCGTGGATAATAAAGGACCGTGGCTGTTTCTTGAATTTAATATGCAATGAACTGTTCCTGTTCCCTCCGTTAGATGCTGCCCCACTCCTGAAAGATTTCTTCTACCTTTCTCAACATGGAGAGGAAAAGCATTCGCACATGATTGGATGATCAATGTACACCGTGAACCGGAATCTAGGAATATGCGTAGGAGTATGTATGAATTGGTTTAAACATCGACTTATTGTCCTGCAAATGCACGATAGCCGTACTTAGCAATATATCACTGTTGTCTTGCCAGGCATTTTTCATTACTAAAGAAGATGTTTATGCTGGATTTTGATTGAACACAGTATTAGGATGGGTAGTTTTAGAACGAATTCACAATGTTGAACCTAGCTAGCTACACAGCTGCATTGCATATTTTAACCCCACCAACAATTGAAAATTTCTGGGAACTTGAGAAACCAGCTTTTACGAAAATTCTATCGAATCCTGCGGATTTCTCTTGTGAAACTCATTTTGAACAATCTCAGATAGATTGCCCTTTAAAGGTAAACTACCGGATATGCATTATGGCAACCGACAGGCTTTAGTAGTATAAAAGACGGATTGTGCAATTGTAAACAAGGTCATGCCGTCTGGCATGGCGAGGGGGGTGTATATCCAGGGTGAGGGGGGGGGGGGGGGGGTCAGCTGCACAATCCGGCAACGTCTCATGAAATTTGTGAGATATGGCAAAATCGCTTTGTTTACATTAGATACAGCGTGCCGTAGTAGGGCTCGTTTAGAGAAATCAGACTCAAAAGGATTGGTAGACATTGCTCTATATTTAGTGTTTAGAACAATATATGGTACCAACCATTTTTTTTGTTTAAATCTTAAAATTCTATGAATTTTTGTCAGTTTAATCCATAGATTTAGAGCTTGTTTCAAATTGATATAATGAACAGAGGTTTTGATTTTTCAGGCAATAAGGGAAATTAAAAGTGCAAATCATACAATGTTTCAGGACAATCAATGTCCAGAGTGTACCCTAAGAGTGTACCCTTACTGAATGTACCCTTCCGAGTCGTCAGGAACGTTTAGCACATCTAAATCTTGATCGTACCACTCGAAGCCCCCTGGAAGGAAGAAAAGTGTTCATTGCGTAGCAGTTGTTCACATGGAACAAGTTCACATGGAACAAGTTGTTCACGTCTGCATAAATTAAATAGCTCATGGCTTGATTCGGATCATAATCATCTATTAAACAATTATTGGCTTTAGCATATCGTTTGACAACTTGTGTAATACCGCCGTGGATGCCTTTTTCGAAAAACAGAACCATATAAAAATCTTTTATAATATCCAATTCAATATCTCTCGTTTTTAGCATTGCTTCGTAACTTAGCCCTGGAAGAGACATGAAATATGCTGGATCTAAACAGTAGATGTCTATACAGAGTTTCCGAAATTTTTCATATACCTCACATAATAAAATCACATCCGTTTTTATATATATCTCAGTATATTCTTTTATGTTCTTGATATTAAAAATTTTCCAAATTGTTTCAGCATGGCATGTTCGTAATGAGACTGAGAAATGTTTTCTAACGTCAAGCCATTGTAAAATTTGTCTAATTTGGGTAACTGGGTTTCTTCTAACCGCGACAATGAATCGATGTAAGAATATGGATAGATTCCTTTTTTCATTAGCAATTCAACTTTGGATTCGTCAGGGATTAACTGATACAAATGAAGGAAAGTGATCGAGAGATTCTCAGAACCCGTCTTCATGTTTTGGACTAGCGTTTCAAGGCTGGCAGCTAAAAATTTTATAACTATCTATGAATATTATTTTAGTTTTACAATCTTTGAATGTTTTTGTAAAACTGATGTGCTTTTCCGAATTACTCGGAATAACAGTAACATCACCTTCACGATTAACTAAAAAAGATAAAATAAAGTGCGAATCTTAACCCTGGAAATTGTGCATTATTACCGGTATGAAATCAGGTGTTTTTGCTCGTAAGTTGCAGTTTGTATGAGCTGCACCAATAAATTTAGATGTTACATGATCATGATGCCGTACTTTCTGGTCTTTATTTAATGTCTTTAGACAGATAACGCACTTATCCGTTGTTTCATAATACATTTCTTGCTCAGTCATTTGAGCCATGGGTTCGATTTTGCAATATATTTCATCAACCTTCTTTGCCAATTCATGAAGAGCCTCCATAAAAAAAAAACATGCAGTTAGCACCAGTATAGACTGAAGGTTGAAGATGTAATAGAGGAATATTTGCTTTAACCATAAGTGATGCGCAAAAGATTTTATGATTTTGCACGGATTTCGT
The DNA here is from genome assembly GCA_911387785.2 of Aelia acuminata. Classification (NCBI taxonomy): domain Eukaryota; kingdom Metazoa; phylum Arthropoda; class Insecta; order Hemiptera; family Pentatomidae; genus Aelia; species Aelia acuminata. The sequence continues at coordinate 2,108,302 of CAJVQU020000010.1, forward strand.
CCAAGAAATTGACGGATTTTCACAAGGGCCCTCGATCTTTTCTAAATAACATTAAAAATCAGCATATGCTACAATTTCGGTTCTCTGTGTACACTGAAACTTTTTAAATGTTATTTTATCATCGCGTGGGAAATCTGTCCTAACCGGTTTATGCGCACCGCAAAATAATAAATGTTCCTTTAATCGTTCTTCCGCGTTTTTTCCGTTTTTGGTTTTGTATCTCCAGGAAATAGATGTTAAACACCTGTGACAAATTTCTTTAGCAGATTTGTTACCGGATATTTGACTGCCAACAAGCCTGCTTAAATTGGTAATATAACAATAATGGGAGTCTCTTTCATTTTGAAGAAATAAAAGGTCAAATCTTTCTTTAAAGGTTTCTTTTTTGCTTATTCTCAAAGGACTCAACCTCAGCTTTGGCTACCCTTGCTACGAAGATTGCCGCATCAGTGTCGCTGAGTGCATCTAGATCAGTATCAGAAAGGCCGCTAAAGTCTCGCCTAGTTCTTCGCATACGCCGCTACAACATTGCGGCACGTGAAGATAATTCTGCAGTTGTCATAATTTTCTGACGATCGGTCATTATATAATGATAGTTTCCCAAAAATGAGGAAGTCCCCCCGAACATGGAGAGCGTGTGTGTGTGAGAGAGAGAGAGAGATTAAAAGCCAAAGCAATAAAATAAAAAAAACAAGAAACATGACGAGAACAAAATATTGAACATCGAAATGAACAAAATATTTAAATTAAAATGATTTTCATCAGTAGAGATAAATACCATGGTTAACTTAATAAGGCATTAAATGAGCTAACAGAACACTTAATACAAGAATGTGAACAAATAAGAAGTCAAATATGAAAGAGAAAAGAAAACCATCACTAGAACTGAACAATAGAAAAAAAATAAATAGCAAGTAGGAATTACATGCAGCTTATAAAATTGTAGATCACATAAATTAAAATTGCAGCAATATTTAAATGAGTGAAATACGGTGAAGCGTCAACAAAAGAAAAGTGTAGTGACGTCAACATGAGAAATTAAATTTGAAGTTGAAACCAGTGCGCGAACGTATCTGTAGGGATTCTCCCCACAATAGAAATTATTAATCAAATTATTTTGATAACATTATCATTTAACCTTACACCTGTTATAATTTAACTGTGTACTATATAATATTATTTTATTTAATTGATTTAATGTATGTAAAAATTTCCTTAGTTTATTTTCTTATTTATTTACAGCTTATTTCTTTTTCTTTAAATGTAATTTAAATGTAAATATCATTTGGATGTATATATATTTTTTGTGTGTAATTTTACTTTTAAACCAGATGATGTTAATATAGTGTGAAGACAGATGATTTTAATTTTGGATGTTCTAAAAATAATAAATGTTTAAACAATAACTCTTGAGTCTTTATACCCGAAGAAACACTACAAATTGGTGACCCCGACGTGATATTCGTCAAGAAATGGGTAACGACGCCGAGCCTACTGAATCATCTAGCGAAAGGAAGATGGAACACAATGAGCTCAACAAAGTGAGTATTAGAATTCCTCCCTTTTGGATTGAACGGCCAGAGATGTGGTTTTACCAGGTCGAGGCACAGTTCGAAATTAATGGTATTAGAACTGAGAGGACTAGATTCAATCATTTAATTGCTCAATTAGAACCCAGATTCATGGAAAATGTTTGGGATATTATCCAAGACCAAAACGAGAAAAATAAATACACAGTAGCTAAGCAAAGACTATTAAACATATTTAAAGAATCTGAAAATAGGCAGATTAAGAGGTTAGTCTCAGAGATTGAGTTAGGAGATTTGAAGCCTAGTCAGCTCTTAAGAAAAATGAAAAGCCTTGCGGGAGATGGTATTACCGACAGTGTATTGCGCACCCTTTGGCTTGATAAACTGCCAGATACAATGAAAAATGTTCTTTTAATAAGTGAAGAGACTCTGGAAAAAGTTGCTCTGATGGCAGATAAAATATCTGAAATGAACCCAAGTCCCAACATATGTTCTGTCAAGTCAACTTCATCTAATGACACTATGGCTGAACTTATTTCAAAAATGTCTGCTCTGGAAGCCCAAATTTCTTCATTATCTCGCTCGAGGAGTCGAAGCTCAAGCGCATCATCAAGAAATAGCTCTAACAGTAAGAGAAGAAAAAACTTCAATCCTAGAGGTAAATATTGTTTTTATCATTTTAGATTCAGAAATATGTGCCACCCAGAAAAATGTCAACCACCATGTGCTTGGAAAGAGTTGGAAAACTCCAACCAGCGGCAGAACTAGCGGCTGATTCTGTTGCTGGAAATCAAAATGATAGCCGCAAATTCCGTCTATTTGCTAAAGATGCAACTACGGGTTTGCGTTTTCTAATAGATAGTGGTGCAGATGTTTCAATAATTCCGGCTAGAAATCAAGATAGAAATGCTACTAGCAATTTTAAATTATTTGCTGCCAATGGTACAGTTATTCCAACGTACGGCATTAAAACAGTAAATATTGACTTGGGACTCCGAAGGGAATTTAGATGGCCCTTTATTATTGCTGATGTAAAGAAAGGTATTTTAGGTGCTGACTTTCTTAGTCATTTTAATTTATTAATTGATCTAAAAAATCGCCAGCTGATTGACGGCGTGACTGGTTCAAAAATTCGAAGCAATATTTATACCATTTCCGAACTTGACATAATCAGTACTATATCTAGTTCACAAAGATATGGGGATTTACTCCTAGAATATCCAGATTTAGCTAAACCGAATGTGATACCTACTAATTTGCAACATGATGTCCGGCACTATATTAATACTATTGGTAAACCAGTTTTTTCCAGGCCAAGACAGCTAGATGCGGAAAAGTTAAAGCTTGCCAAAGAAGGGTTCCAGTTTATGCTGAATAATGGGATCATCCGTCCATCTAAGTCGGAATGGGCGAGTCCACTTCACATGGCAACTAAAAAGGATGGTACATTACGCCCTTGCGGTGATTACCGCAGGCTTAATTCCCTCACAACACCGGACAGGTATCCACTTCCTCGCATAGAAGATTTTCATAATATTCTACATAATAAGAAGGTATTTTCAAAAATAGATCTTTTTAAAGCATTTTTTCAAATTCCAGTAGCCGAAGAGGATAAAGCCAAAACAGCTATAACAACACCTTTTGGGTTATTCGAATTTAATGTTATGCCGTTTGGACTGCGAAATGCTCCCAGTACCTTCCAAAGGTTTATTAACCAAGTTTTTTCAGGTTTAGATTTTGTCTTTGCATATATTGATGATTGTCTTGTAGCCTCGTCATCTGAAGAAGAGCACAGGCAACATTTAAAATTAGTCTTTGATCGATTGAGTCAATACGGTCTAAGAATAAATATTTCTAAATCGCAATTTGGTGTTAAAGAATTAACCTTTCTCGGATATCATATTACACCGGAGGGATCCAAACCATTACCAGAAAAAGTTAAGGTTATAATGGACTAAAAACTTCCGAAAACCGTGAATGGTCTAAGAAAATTTTTAGGTATGGTAAATTTTTATCGTAGGTATTTAAAGAATGCGTCCGAAAATCAAGCAATTCTTCATGATTATTTAAAAGGCGCGAAGAAGAAGGACAACAGAAAAATCATTTGGACACCTGAGGCGATTACCAAATTCGAATTATGTAAAAAAGACCTTGCTGAAGCTGCAATATTAACATACCCATCTCCTGAATATCCTATTGCTCTAGTCATTGATGCCAGTGACTTTGCTGTGGGAAGTGTCGTTCAGCAGTTAGAAGGAGATAGCTGGAAACCACTAGCTTTTTATTCAAAAAAACTTAGCAATGCTCAAAAATCTTATAGTACATATGACAGGGAATCGTTAAGTATGTATTTATCTGTCAAAAACTTTAAACATCTTTTAGAAGGTAGACACTTTGTTATTTACACTGATCATCGTCCTTTAATTTTTGCATTTCAGCAGAAGAACGAAAAGGCATCACCACGCCAGCAGAGACAGTTACAATACATATCAGAATTCACTACTGATATCCGTCATATCTCTGGATCTAAAAATGTCGTCGCTGATGCTCTATCTCGAATTGAAGAGGTTAGCACTATTGACTTTGATTTAATTTCTGATGCTCAAGAAAAGGACAAGGAACTAGATCAGCTCATTAGAAATGATAATTCGCTCAAGCTTAAACACCAACAACTTCCTAGTGGTAAAAGTCTGTGGTGTGATATCAGCACAAATCATATCAGACCATACATTCCAGAAGAATTTAGAAGACAGATTTTTAACCTAATTCACAATATGGCCCATCCAGGAATCAAGTCAACAGTAAAACAAATAACATCAAGATATGTGTGGCCAGATATCAGGAGGGATGTTCAACAATGGACCAAAGCTTGCCTTCCGTGTCAGAAGACCAAAGTCTCCAGACATGTTCAATCTCCAATAGGAACCTACCAGACACCAGATGAACGTTTTGCTACTGTCCATATCGATTTAATTGGACCACTTCCCCCATCTGATGGTAAAATTTATGCTTTGACTTGCATCGATCGTTATACCAATTGGATGGAAGTAATACCATTGAGTGACTCCTTAGCTGAAACAGTGGCTCAAGCGTTTTATACTAATTGGATCTGTAGGTTCGGAGCTCCTAGAAGAGTAGTTAGTGACCAGGGTAGTCAATTCACTTCAAGCTTATTTAAACATTTCAGTGCATTGTGTGGTGTTAAATTGTTCAGAACCACACCTTACCACCCACAGTGCAATGGTAAAATTGAAAGACTTCACCGAGTAATTAAAACTGCACTAAAGGCTAAAAACACCGTTAAATGGACTGAATCCTTACCCACCATACTACTTGGTCTTCGAGCAGCACTCAATCCAGAAAGCAATATATCACCTTCGTTGATGGTATACGGTGCAACAATAAAAATGCCGGGAGAATTCTTTGGTGAACCCACTAACCCTGTGGAAGACCCTGGAATTTTCCTTTCAAGACTCAAAGAAACTTTCAAGAATCTGAAGCCTATTCCTGTGCAACACAATTCTACAAGAAAATTTTTTGTTCACAAGGATCTAACTAAATGTTCGCAGTAGTTAGAGTAGATCGTATTAAAAAGCCGTTGGAACCATCATATGAAGGCCCGTTTACTGTCATTAGTCGAAACGATAAATTTTTTCAACTTGACATAAAAGGAAAAACAGTAACGATCTCCATTGATAGACTGAAACCAGCCTATTTGCTATCAACCGAGGAAACTTGTCCCCAACGACTCAAAACAGACACAGCAGCAGAAAGGGACCAGGAACCATCGCATTCTATCACCCAAGAAGATGAAGGAAATCTGAAAAAGACCAGGCATGGGAGAACTGTTCGTTTCCCTACGCGGTTTTTAGATAACTAAAATAATTGTATGTAAATATAGAACATTATATTTTTCATAATAAGTTTAAATAATATATCATTAATGTATAAATTTTCTTTTTATCGTGCTTAGCGCACTGGAGGAGGAGTGATGTAGGGATTCTCCCCACAATAGAAATTATTAATCAAATTATTTTGATAACATTATCATTTAACCTTACACTTGTTATAATTTAACTGTGTACTATATAATATTATTTTATTTAATTGATTTAATGTATGTAAAAATTTCCTTAGTTTATTTTCTTATTTATTTACAGCTTATTTCTTTTTCTTTAAATGTAATTTAAATGTAAATATCATTTGGATGTATATATATTTTTTGTGTGTAATTTTACTTTTAGACCAGATGATGTTAATATAGTGTGAAGACAGATGATTTTAATTTTTGATGTTCTAAAAATAATAAATGTTTAATCAATAACTCTTGAGTCTTTATACCCGAAGAAACACTACATATCTAAGCCGACCTCCTTGGAATGAGATAATAGAACAAGCAACTTGGCGAGGATATCTATAAAGGAAGGCTTCCTAGCAAAGATTTGAAAGGGATGGATTTTCCCTTCAATATTCTTGAAGTTTGGGCTGGTGGAAACGAATAATATTGTCTAATTATCTCTCTATTACTCAATATTGCTGCAATTAACGAATATTTTAAATAATGATGATATGACTAACTAACTAACTCTGTTGGCGCTATGGTCCCTGTAGGACCTTGGCCCCCTCGACAATCTTCCTCCATTCGGCTCGATCCTCTGCCGCGCTCCTCCATTCCACCACTCCCATCAGTCGAAGATCAGCCTCCAAATCTTCCTGCCATCGCAGTCTAGGTCTGCCTCTTTCTCTTTTACCATCCGGGCGTCCTTCCATTATTCGCTTCGGGATTCTTCCTTGACCCATCCGTTGTATGTGCCCCAACCATCTTATTCTACCTTTTTTGATACAGGAAACTAGGTCTGGATCCTCGTACAGGTCCCTAAGTTCCCTATTTGTTTTAATTCGGAACTTATTTGCGTCTATCCTGGTTGGGCCATATATTTTTCTTTGGATCTTTCTCTCCCATGCGTTTAGAAGTCTCTCTCGCTTTTTAGTTAGGGTCCATGCCTCGCTACCATACATCACCACTGGTCGGAGCACCGTCTTGTAGACTCTTTTTTTAATGTTCCGGGATATTTCTTGATTTTGGAAAATTCTCTTTAAAGACCAGTAGCACCTGTTGCCACTTTGGATCCTCGCTTTGATCTCATCCTCTATTTTGTTGGTACGTGTCAAGATTGTGCCAAGATATTTGAATTTTCCAACATCTTCGAAATTGTACCCCCCACTTACCAGTGGTCCCACAGAATCCCCTTTCCTGGACGTGTACATGTATTTCGTCTTGTTTTCATTTATTTCCATTCCCATTTGTTTTGCAGCTTCTTCGCATTTTTCGAAGATACCTATAAGCAAATCTTGGGATCTTGCTGTAATGACCACATCATCGGCAAACGCGAGGAGCTGTATTTTTTCATCATAAATGCACCCTTTCCTCCTACCTTGTACTGACCTGATACTGTTTCCAGTGCTAGATTGAACAGTACTGGTGATAGGGGGTCTCCTTGCCTTACACCTTTTTGTATCGAAAAGCCAGCGGTGAGTTCTCCCTGGACCTTTACCACGCCTCTGCTGTTCTTTAAGGTCATTTCGATTAATCTTATAAGTTTTGTGTGGCAACCTAGGTTCCTGAGATTCTCATACAGCTTGTTCCGGTCTATACTGTCGTATGCTTGCCTAAAGTCGATGAAGATGTGATGCAGGCTTTTGTTCCACTCATGGCACTTTTCGAGCATGTTCCGGATCGTGAATATGTGATCAATAGTGGACCTTCCCGGACGGAACCCACACTGGTATTCGCCAATCACATTTTCCGCTGCAATGACCACTCTTTTAAGTAATAAAATGGCGAAAACTTTATAGATTGCATTTAGCAGTGATATGCCTCTATAGTTTTGGCAGTCCATTTTATCACCCTTCTTGTGTATGGGTACAATTACAGCTGTAGACCATTCGTCTGGCATTTGCTCCTTATCCCATATTTCAGTTATCAGATTGTATATTTCTCTGCACAATCTGTTTCCACCGTATTTGATCATTTCAGCCGGTATTCCATCTATTCCTGGCGATTTGTTCCTTTTTAGCTCGCGTATGACATCCTCTACCTCTTCTGGATCCGGGGGTTCTATGTCTGAATCCACCTCCAAAGTACCGAACTCATTTTGCATTGGCCTTCGTTCAGGTTTTTCTTGGCCCGGATTTAGCAGTTCGCTAAAAAAGCTTCTCCATCTCTCTTTTACATCCTCTTTGCATCCCAGGAGCATACCATCTTTATCCTTGCATAGACTTATTCTAGGTTGAAATCCTTTCCTCAATACTTTCAGCCTGTTGTAGAATCCTCTACTGTTTTTAGCCTCAAAATCATCGATCATAGACTTTAGGTCTTCTTCCTCCTTCTTCCTCTTTTTCTCTCTACATAACTTTTTGGTGGCTTCTCTACTTTTTCTGTAGCTTTCAACCGTTAGTCTTGTTCTTCTCTGGACCATGTTAATATATGCCTTTTTCTTCTCTTCCACAGACTTTTGGCATTCTTGATCAAACCAGTGTTTGCTTCTTCCATTCCCTCTACCTTCCTGTATTGTCTTCTCCGCTGCCTCAGTCACTGCTATTTTAATTTTTTCCCATTTGTTCTCAATATCTTCTACCCCTGATGTGTTATTTTCGAGATATTCCTCCACTTTGTCTGCGTATTTCTTTTGGATTTCGGGGTTTTTTAAGGCATTAATGTTATAGTATTTGCTGCTTTTCATGTTTATTTCCGCCTTCCTGATTGCCATTCTCTGTCTATACCTTACACGCACTAAGAAGTGGTCGCTTGATCCGTCTGCCCCTCTGTAACTCCTTACGTCTTCGATGTCACTTTGGTGTCTGCTATCAATCAATACATGGTCTATTTGATTCTTAGCCTTACCATCTGGTGATATCCATGTTTGCAAGTGAATTTGTTTGTGCTGAAATGTAGTGCTAGCTATTTTCATGTTTTTAGCTGTTGCAAAATCCACTATTCTAAAGCCGTTATCATTTGTGGTAGTGTGGCAGCTATATTTTCCTGCACATCTTCCCAAGTCCTCCTTTCCAATTTTGCCATTGAAATCTCCAAGGATTATTTTTACGTCATGTTTGGGGATTTTATCGTAGGTCCTTTCTAGCTCTTCATAAAATTCTTCTTTCTCCTCTTCCGTTTTATCTTCAGTCGGTGCATGTACACTAACTAGGGAAGTGTTAAAGAATCTTCCTTTGAGTCTAATGGAACATATCCTCTCATTTATCGTCTTGTAATCTATTATTGCATGTTTCAATTGCCTCCTGACCATAAAGCCAGTTCCAAATATATTCTTGGCATGCCCACTATTAATGAGAATATATTTATTTAATTCAATGATAGTCGGTTCCTTCCGCCATCTAATTTCCTGTAGTGCCACCACATCCAACCCATATTCCTCCAGGCAATCCTCCAGTGCACGGCATTTTCCCACTTCGAGCAGTCCACGCACGTTCCACGTTCCAATCATTGTCAAGTGTTTAGTCCTTTTCATGCCGGGTCGTTTACCATTGATCAGTCCTGTTCCGAGGCCTTGTTGAGGTTTCTTAGCAATATTATTTACACAGGTTGGGTCGCTGGCCCAACTCTGTGCTCCTTTTAGTCGCCTTTTACGACAGGCAGGAGTACCCCAGGATTATTCTACCCCGCTCCTGGACAGGGTAGTGTCCTATATATAGGTCATATAGATGATATGAGTGAATTTTAATAGTGCATGCCTTATGGTGTGATGTTACTTGCTATTGTTAATTAGAATACTGTAAGTTTATCAAAAGTTTATGAATAAATGATCAAAGTATATTCTAGTAAATGAGTAAACCATCATTAAAAACAGTTATAACTAAAGTAAGTATTGTGTTCAGTTCAGGCACTTGAAATAGGTTAGGTTAAGTTTATCATATATGCTGCCTTTTAAATTAAGATCTGTTGAAGCTGAATTTAATAAATTTACTTTAATGCAGTCTCTGTGAATAAAGCATGTTGCATAATTGAGAATTACATTTATTTTAATGAATACATTATCAATGCTTTAATTTTCATCTGCGCTCAAGTGAATAAATTAAGATTTAAACTATTAAATCTTTGGGAACTCCTAGATTTTTACTTTACATTAGAAAAACATTAATTAATTAATAAATTAATTTACACTAATGATAAAGGAATAGCATTTGCTTATAGTGCAATAAACATTGATATATGGCTGTAGCATTTACAGGTTTCATCTATTGCAAAAATTAACGGAAAACTATTATTATTATATTTTTAACATATCTAATTAATAATGAATCATTAGACCATGCTAAACCATTTTTATAGTTTAATATCAAGCATCAGATAAGATTTTATGGTTCATAACCAGGCATGGTAGGACCAAAATTTGTATGGTTTGTACCTTCAACTTAATGGTAAGGCACAATACCAACTTTTGTGAATTAAGTGGACTGTATTTGAAGGTTAGAGATGTTAACAATGAAATGAAGTTAACAATTTGCATGGATTTATTGAGAAACAGAAAACAAACAAAATTGTGTGTTAGTAGGTATTCTAATGTATTTAAATGAGATGGCCTTGCTGACTCACTAATTAGTTTTCCAATATGCCCTATCTTCTCCATATTGTCTCTGTAGATCTTCAAGAAGATCTCTCTCTACTGTTCATCGCCTCCAGCCGGGGAACCGGCTCCTCTTTTTACTCACTCATGTCTTGAGTAATTTTGATTGAAGAGAAAAAAAAAAGAAATAGATGGGCCAGGCCTGGTCTCTTTCAGGAATCTGTCTCTCACCAAGTTCCTTCTCAGCCTCTGCCCCAAGCAGAGTTCACCGGTGGGGCATTCAAATCTTGGCGGTCCCGCCATTCGATTTGCCCACCCCTGCTTCTGCAATTTGTATGAACTTTCGGGAAGCCGAAACACTAAGAAAGAACTGGGAAGAAGGAATTAAAAAAGACTTTACAGGAGTGGAATAGATTCAGGGAGAAGGCAGCTGGTTGAGGACAGGAAAACGTGAGTCAGTTATACGGTAAAGGGTAGATTAAGTTAAGTAAATTATATTAAAATATACTTAGATACTAATTTGAAAGATGGAAATAAAATTATTTATGGATTCATCAGGGTGTTAGTAATTGGTTCCTTATACTGTCAGTAATTGGTGCATGCATGTCAGTAATAGGAGAAAAAAACATCCAGCCGAATTTTAAGTCGAAGAATAGATTTTGAATTATTTGATAATCGAAATAGAAACAAGAGATATTGGCTTAACAGAAGGACTTTGAATTTTAAAGATCGGTCAAAGAATAAGGGAGAAATTGATGAAAAAAATTTACATCTTTCGATAGAAAATCCATAACAATGCACTATACAAAATAACATGTCCTCTAAAAACATATGATTGGCAACCAGCTTACATATATATTACAAGTGTAAATTGCAAATTGAATTTTATGTACAGCCCTCTCCAAGCTTATAAAGTAATCTTTTTTCAGAAGGACCAGAGAAGATTAAAACCGACTGGAAAAAAATAAGACGTGGGAAAGCTGGACATCTAGTAGCACAATGCACCCGCACGAAATGCTTCGAATGCGGGATGGCAGGACACATTGCCTGACGGTGTCCCTACATTTAGAAGAGAAAGAGAGACAATTGAAGTTAACGCCCAGAAGGTATGGAGGAGAAGCAGGTCACAGGTAGGTAGGGTACTTCAGAGGCTTCCGAGTCAGAGGATGGAGAAGAGCCAGGGAACAGTGTAGGCTAGGAAGGAAGTAGCGGTCGAAGAAATGTACGTCGATATGCAACAGTTTGAAGGGAGGAGAAAACAGAGGCCTGGGGTGGGTGTTAGCAGAGAGGCTCTTTAGTAAACTGCAGCGTGAGAAGTGAGTATGGCGGTCTGCCTGTTATTCGAGTTGCGGTATTTGGTGGATACCGGGAGCTCTAGCACAATCGTGAGCCACAGAGCAACAGAGGAGTGCACCCTGCATGTTGGCGAGGGAAACTCCAAGCGCAGGTATGTAAATGTAAATTAATTACCATGGGTAATCCTTGTAAAGTATAGGGGGAAACAGTGATAGGGCTGAATAGGTGGGGAGTAAAGGGGAGTAATTTGAAAGTTCATATAGTTGGGAGTTTGCCTCGTGAATATAAGGGAATTATTGGTTGTGACTTACTGGGGAAAGTTGGAGCGCAAATCCAGAACAACGGTGGGCAGTGGAGTATTCGAATAGGTAAAACTAATTACAAATGCCAGAAACGTGATAAGGGTGACGGGCAGAGAATAGGTGCAATTAATAGAGCGGAGGATTGGAGGCTTATTCTGAAAAGGGAATACAGAGACATATTTTTCAACGAGAGAGATAGGCTTGGGGTAACAGGTATAACGGTCCATTAGATACCTCTAAAGAGGGAAAAAGCCACTTATGTTAAATAAAGGAGTACCCACAGGGGCTGAGACAATACATTCTCGAGGAGAAAGTGGATTTTAAGACCCAGGGTATTATAGAGGACAGCACTTCACTGTGCTATTTATGCAGAGCTATTTAAGGCACTAAAGGAATTTCAAATTCCCTCTAAACTAAATCGACTGGCAAAGCTAACCCTGAAGTATGTAACTTGTTCAGTACGAGTTAATGGAAAGCTGTCAGAGCAGATATATGCAGAGTTTTTCAATATGTATGTCAGTTCAGTTAAGTATGAATTATTTTTTCTTTTATTATTTGGCTTTTATTACTGCCACTTATCATATATCTTATACTATTGTCATATATTCGCAACCTATTTATATTTATAACAAGCTAGGATGTCTCTACAGACGGACTTGCGTCCATTGTCTATTTACGTCTTAATACTTTCTTATTTTGTTTTGTATTATATAATATTTTTCATGAATAAACGTTATTTCTATCTATCTATCTAATAATATATCAATTATTTAATGAAAGTAGTCATTAATAATTTGATCTTCCTAAAAAAGTGAAGACGAAATCTAGCTGTAAAACTAGAGTTTCTCTTTATTCTTTTTCTTTGTAATTCTTAGTTCATATTTATGCCTTCTAAAATCACCATTTCTTGTAATATGAATGAATGAATGAGTTTATTGCTTGTAAAGTTACAACTTATAGCAAGGAGTTCGTTGTTTACATTACATAAAAGAAAAAAATATTTCAATACAAATTAAAGTTAAAATCCTTACAAAATGTAGTTACAAATAATGAGAAATATATACAAAATTATGGGAAGAAAAAAATATGTATACACTTTTTGAGCGATATTTAAGAAAAATTCAAAATTAATAAACTTTACAATGGTAGTGTAGAATGGTATTTGATATTATAATTTAATGTAACTTGTTTCTTGGGCTTTTAAATATTTGACAAACATTTTCTAGTTTTCAGGCTCTTCGTGACGAATATAAATATGTTGTCGATTTCTGTATACTGCGTGAAAAGGTGCGTCAATTTATCTGTTTTACCCTATTCTTGAACTATAAAGCCTAAATAATTTGAACGGAATTCTTTTAGAATAGGGAATGCCAGCAAGAGATGGGATATACTGTCTTCTTCTTTCCTACATAAAGGGCACAAATTCTCAGCGTTGAATTTTATTGAATATTTTTGGACGTATAATCTTGTATTGTGCTTACAGCTTAGGAGCAGTTGAGCCATTATTCTGATTTTATTTATATGCGTTTTAAAATAAAGATATTCTTCAGCACCATTATATGACGGTAGGAGGGTTAGATGTGCTATTTAGGACATTATCGATATCAACTGAATTATTTCTTGTAATGTATTGCCGCAAACTAAATTCAATTAAGGAATGTGCAATGATGAACCTATATACATTAGATATTTAAATTTGGAGAGGACAATATATCCAAACGATATATGTAAAGAAATGAGACAAGTAAATACATGTGTTCTATTCAAATCGTAAGAATCAATAATGATACGCTACACCCTATTTACCAGCAAATAAAAAATTATGCTAAAACTAAAAATACTCTATTCTTAGCATTGCAATAACTTTGCTGTTACAACAAAGTAAAATAAACAATGAGGAAAATAACAAAGTAGGAAATTATACAAGGAGTAGATGCTTATGAATTCAGTCACAAAATGTTAAAATAATTTAGATTAATTATTTACAAATTGCTAACTTATTTGGTCCTAGGGTAGGATATTATCAGGGTTGAAAAACACTATAGGATTAAAAAACAACATTAAATTTCTGACATGATTATTAATGTTCATTCATAAAATTTATAATCTCGTATACTTAGAAATGAAAAAATAAAATATAAAACCTGTATGATATAATGATTAAACAATATTGATTCAAAACAATTATATAAGACATTTTCTTATGGAAAAGTGTTATGAAGAACCACAATGACATCAGTAGATATAATGTTTACTTTTGAACTACATTAAGCATTACTATTTTCACAACTATTTTAAAAACACGACAATGTTTAAGCTTTGTGGCACAAATGTTTTTTGATTAAAATCAATTACAGATTAATTAATGGATTGCAGTTTAACATGAACTTCTAATTGTAAATTATACATCTAACATTACATTTATTTAAACTTTAATTACTTTCTCCTATTTTAATACCTAAATGATGTTCTTTTTTTGACGAATTTTATGGTTTCCTTACTATTCCAGTACAATTTAGAAAATAAATGGGCAATATTTGCTCTAAAGGCTTTATTGTTTTAATGACTTTGTAACAACATTCATTTCATTATAAACAATTTATCCAAACATATTCGCCGTCAAATAATAATAAAAATGCTGCCATCATAAAACAATTAATTTATTTTATATAAACATAACTCGACGTTAATAGATGCAAACTTTAAAATTTATTAATTTTTAGGCCCCTTTAATATTTTTAAAAATAGTTTCAAAATTTTATTTTATTCGTCGTTAAATCAATAAAAAAATTTACTAAACCTTATGACCAATATCAATTTTATTATCAATATTAATATCAAAATTATTATTATAATAAACTTCTATTACTATTTATGGTCATCTATAATTATTAATATCAATTTATTCACAATTAAACAAATTACTTATCTTTATTACAATAAACAATTAACCTTACTTTCATTAATTCAATTGTTAAACACCTTAAATTTTTATATTATTTTTATATTCTTAAATCCCGTCCAATTTGTGATGTGCCCCACACATATTTATTTCTAATTATGTTAAGAGGGCTATGATGTATATCAACTGTTATTATATTATATTGTATGAGGGCTATAAATATTGTGTATGTAGATATTAGTGAGAATGATTATAATTAGTTTAATTAGGTGCCCAATAGTATGTTAGCTATATAAATATGTTAAGTAATAACATAGGGCCAAACTTTGTTCCCTAAGCCCTCCTTATCGCCCTAGTTCTGAGAAGGCCCCACTCCAAAAAGCTACGAGTCTAGAATCAGTCTTCCAGGTAGACGTATTGCTGTCTGCACCCCACTTCCTTGTTCTATAAACCTTATGACCTTATGACCTTATGACCTGTATTATTTATAATAGTTTGAGATATTTCTTTTTATGTATGTATATATGTATATATTATCACCAATAATAATCACTTCCACTGCGTAATTCTGTTTATTTTTGCTTTTCCCATTATTAAATAGAATTAAGATCCACGGACCTTAACGGACTTTTTTACTAACCCATATTAATTCAATTAAACTAGGGACGTCGGAAATTATATTTTAGTTAATTAATACTTTACCGCAGTTTCTATCTGAGGCTAATAACTTTTTGTATTTCACTTTCCGTGATTAGCATTATTATTCTCTGCTTTGGACGATAATAAATTATATGTCTCTTTCCAATAATTAACATTGCTACGACTATGATTTCTAGCATTGTTATTTTTATAAATGCCGTTAAACTTTTTATTTCTAGAATATTTCTTCAATCGATTATTAATTCGATAATTATTATTATATTTTCGGCGATTACTACTTTTATTTTAAAAATTAAATTTATTTCGACGCACATGACTGTATTCATTCTTCGATGAAAACAAAATAATCCTCTTTGTTATAACTCTTAGTTCCTCCTCTTAGTTATAATTCAGGATTAGGGCAAAGATCGGCATTATATTGATTATTTCTATGAATCATGTCTATATTATTACCGATCGAATATCTTAAGTTGGCAGGCCTGCTCATCTCTAAATTCAATCTTATCAGTTGGGCGGCATTTTAAATTTTCATCAATATTATTAATAGGGTTGATATATAAATTTTCATTATTTTCAGGGGCGTTCTCCATATACGTTATTCGTGCGTTAGATATTTGATTTATTTCAATTAAATCATCACAATTGGTGGTTTTTAATTCAGACGGGCTTGATAAATTGTTAAAGTACTAGATACTAACTTCATATGTATCTAGTATTTATATGTATATGTATCAAGTTAACCTCTAGAAAGAATATTTATTACTGAATATAATTCTAGTAAAAACTATCACATGGTTATAGATGCCATAGAGATCTAACAACAATTCAATCGTATATAACGTCATATAACATCTCCCTCCTCAAAGATTGAGACTGGCCAGCGGGTGGACGGCTCTGCCGCTTCTGGTCCTGTAGATTCTTCGATCTTCTGCTCTTCCTTCGCCTTCATCTATCACGCCTTCATCCTCACGCCTAGTCCTCTTTATCTCCCTTTTCCTCTCTCCCAGCTGGCAGGATATGTCGATGGTTCCTTTCCACCTCACCTCCATCCTCAGTCATCAGCTGATAGGATCATGGCCGATCCAGTTCTTCCTTGACTTTTCCTGGAGTCCAGCTTGACCCCGGAGACTTCTGGAACACCACCTGCTCACCAGGACAGAACCCTTCTTCTTCCCTGGTCGTAATACTTCTTGCTGACTTGTTGTAACATTCTCAGCACCGCTTTCGTTTCCTCAAGGTCCTTGATTTGAGGCTTAAGGTGATCTTGAGTTCTAGGAATAACTCCCCTCAACATCTTGCTCGTGAGTAGCTCCGCCGAGGCAGGGAGATCTGTGCTAGGAGTATTGTTGAGCTCCAACAGGCACAAGTACGGATCGTTCTCGCTTTTCAGGCACTTCTTGAGGTTTCTTTTGATAGTTTGTACGGAGCGTTCTGCTTGTCCATCGGCCTACTGGTACTTTGGGTTCACCAAAGTCCTCCTGAAACCCCAGGACTTGCTAAACTCTAAATACTGGCTCCAAAACAATTGTGTTCCTTGATCTGCAATCACTTCAAAGGGGATTCCATGTCTAGCAAATAATTTCTTCACGTCAGATATTATTGTCCGGATTGTAATGTTGGGCAATCTAGAATATTCACAAAACATGGAGAAATAATACACTCTGATCAACCAATCTAACCCTTTTCACGTGAAAATGTCGATAGCTACTTTCTGTCAAGGTCCCTCCGGTGACTCCATTAATACCATTGGTTCTTTCGGTTTTGAATTTCTAAATTTCAAACAAACATTGCATTTCCCTATTAACAAACAAATATCATTCTGCATACCTGGCCAATACAACACTTTCCGAGCTCTTTGAAGACACTTATCCCGACCCTGATGTGCAAAATGGATCTTGCCCAGCATTTCTTTGCTTAAGGACCGAGGAACTACAATTTTTTGACATTTAAAAACCAACCCCTCGTGTATTGGTAATTCATCCCTCAAAAACTTATATTTTTCTACGAATGAATTAAAAATATCTTCTGGACATCCTTCAGCTAGCCAACCCATCAGGTCCTAAAGTTCCTCATCGTTCTTGGTTTGTTCTTTGATTCTAGTCAATGTTCTGTAATATATTTAATATATTAATATATTTAATATATTTAGACACTAAAAATTTGATGTGAACAGAGATTAGTAGTTATATTTGGCCGGTTGAGCAGGAGCACGAAGGAAATGAACTTGAGCGTGCTGTAGTAGAGCAATATGTGACCTTGAGGGTCATGGACCGACCTTGTGAGGGCGAGGGGGGTGTTGTTCTATGGTGAGGGGGTGTCCTTGAGGTGTGTTATGAAGTTTTGGTTGACCTTGAAGGGGTCAATGGATGTGAGTGCCCAACATGGCAACGTTGGATTGTAGATGTGGCAACAGCGCTTTGTTTACATTCGATACAGCGTGTTGTAGTAAGGCTATATGCTATATTGACCGACCTTGTGAGGACGAGGGGGGGCGGTTGGTTTAGGGGCCTTTGTTTACATTATGCCTGTGACGTCATCCTCTGAGTGGGGGTTTTGTTTGTTTACATTTAACGGGTTGACCCGGTTCACAACCTGGCCAGGTGTAATGCATAGGTGCATAACCCAGCTGTTTCATTCAAGTTCATTCATAATTGTCGTTACGAAGCAATGATGTCGGAGGAATAACGGACTGTTCCAACCCCTACCGTCCTGGGGGCCCCACTCTTATGTAGCCCGCTTGCAGTGGTGGGGAGATGTCATTCGCTACTTGTTATCTCCTTGAAAGGATGCCGCCCAGACATGAAAGAGTGCCGCCACTAAGCAATATTTATCATCAAAGCCTTGAGCTATCTCGCGACGGATCTGTTATCTATTTGAAAGGACGCCGCCCAGATATCAGCCGCCGATATCAAGACGACAAAGAACCATTCATAGCGCTCAGTCAGCACGAGGTGCACTATGGTAATCGAGGAGTTAAGACGACAAAGAACCATTTATTCGCTTATCGATGGTCAGTCAGCGTTTTGTAAGCAGCCCAGACATGAAGTAGTATTTTATCAATGTCAGCAGATGAGAAGGATTTTATATATTTGAAAGGATGCCGCGCGGTTTCTCTGGAAATTGCTGCAGATGCATTTCCTACTGCAGGTGGAGACAAGAAGACAAAGAACCATTCATTCACTTATCTGTGTTTTCTATTTGAAAGGATGCCGCCCAGACATGAAAGAGTTGCGTCGCTAAGCAATATTTATAATCAAAATAAAAAAAAAACGATTCTCTTTGAATGATTCCCTTTGTGTGATCTTTGAATAAATAGAAGGCCAGAGAAAGAGAACATTGCATACGTCGGATGTCAAATACAGTCCTCACATCCCCACAGTAAGTACTAAGTAATTTAAGAACTGTTCGTTGAATAATTAGCATGTGAATGTCTGTTATTGCCAATAGAATGTATTTTTTTGTGTGCTTGTTTTAGATGTCTCTCCTTAAAAAATTGAATGAAACAAAACCCATTTACGAAAACACTGGGGAACTGACTATAGGAAAAACATGTAAAATTAACAAAAAAGGAGACAGAATATTGCTTAAGCATTGAAGCCTTTATTGAGAACTTGACGAAATTTGACGAGGAGCAGATAAGAACATATTTGCCGAAAACATATCTGTTCGTTATAACTGATGAAGGTATAGCACAGTATGATGGTAAATATTATTAAAATACTTCATAAAGTTGTAAAAACATTACTATACTTAGCTAATTGATGTTTTATGTTTTTAGGTCAGCTAAAATTTAGATATTGTGGGAAAAAGAGAAATTCTTATGAATTAACGTTTATGTAAATATTACTATCGTGTAAGACCTAGTAATAATTTTTGTTTAATTTAATTTTTAATTTAATTTAAGGATTTAATATAATGAATAATAAAAACAGTTATTTGTGTGAGCACTCTGGGTTATTGGTTCCAAATAGACGGCACAGATGTAAATGGTTGTTTTTTTATTGTCAAAGCTGTGAGAAAGAATTTAATAGAAAGTTCAATTTTGAACGTCATAAAATAAACTATCAAGTTGTTAGTGGGGTTAGTAGTAATAATACGTTCAACGTGAGCACAATGGAAATACCGAATAAAAAAAGAAAATATAGCATGTTTGATAGGCAGATGCGAAAGAAGGCGATTGCTGAAGAAAACGGGATTATTAGAGCTTCTTTAGGAAATTCGGTTGAGGACGTATACATACCTAACGATAATAAAAAATTAGTAGCTACCGAATTTTTAAACAATAAAAAAGAACTCTTAGTAAATTTATTATATTCTTATGTTGAAGGTTGGAAATCGTATAAAATAAATGTAATGTTAGGATGTACATATATTAAGAAAAACGGAAACACTATTAGTGAAAGAACGGATTTTAATTTTAAATCGAAAAGTAATACGATAGATGTTAGCATAAATGTTGAAAATTATGTTGAAACAACTGTTGAAAATTTTTTAGCGGAACAGGACGAGTTTGAAAAAAAAGTTCTGGTTGGATGTATATTTCATCAAACAACATATGCTTACATTTAACAAAATATAGACCTTTTGGAGAATCCCAGTATATTGAATTACATAAAAAAATTAAGGATAAACGTTGTGTTATAAATGTAAAAAATAATTTTTTATTTATTTATTTATTTATTACACCCTTCCTTGCCTTGAAGGCCAAACGGGTTTGGCAGTGGTGACATAATCTAATGAGTACGTCACTCCTGCAAGTAAACTTAAATGTCATTTCAACTGTTCATATTATATTTCCTGTCTTCCTTCTTCAGGGTTGCCTTCCTCTTCCTACCCTTCGGGATATATTGAAATGATCATATCCAACAGCAGCTTTCCACCCGTACACAAAGGCCTTGTAGTACGGGTAGTTGGCTGATGTTACGAGCTCAGGAAATTCTCTTTCAGTTAGGACGTACAGCCCAGTTTCTCTTCGGAGTTTGGTTCTTAGTGCCTCATAGGCGGTGCAGGAAGTGATTATATGTTCGGCGGTTTCAGGAACGCCGCTACTAGGGCACAAGGGGTCAATGTCAAGGCCATGCATGTGGAGCTTAGCACGAAATCCGCCATGCCCTGTGAGGAATTGGGATGTCCAATAGTCCGGGAGGACCCAATTGGCTTCTAGACGTGACCGGACGGTGGGGAAATACTTTCGAAGAGTAGCTCCTTTAGGACTTGTCACCCACCGCCGGTTCCACTCTTCTATAGTGTCCTCCCGGATAACCTTTCTCCAATGCCGCGGATCCTCATCAATCCTCATCCGGATATTTGCTGGAAGAGCCGCTGAGCCGTCTCCCTTCGCCTCGAATTTCAAAACGTCTTCTCGCAGGAGGAGATCGAGAGGTATCCCTCCTGCTAATACTTGCACCGCCTCATGGGACACTGATTTGTAGGCCCTGGTGACTCGTAGCAGAGCTAAGCGCTGAATTGTCGCCAGCTTGTTCTTCTGTCGGTGTGAGAGATTCCTATACCAAGCAGGAGAGGCGTATCTCAGTATACCTAATATGACGCCCTGATAAATTGTCATGGTAGCTGGGTATCTGAGGCCCCATAAAGCACCTGCTACGCGGTTAAGTCCGTTTAACGTTAGGGTTACCCTATTTCAAATTATCCAAATGAGGTGACATGTCGAAGTTTCTTCGTATCTTCACTCCTAGATAAGTGACTACCTCACTCAGTTGGATTCTTTCATCTTGCTCGTTTAAGATAATAGGGTTCGCCCTACACGTCTTACCACGCAGCAGAATAGCCTGGGTCTTTGCTGCAGCCATCCTCATCTTCTTTCTCTCACACCATTCTCCAACCAGATTGGCGCAACGTTCGGCTTCTTGTTTTAGCATAGCTCTGCTATCGGCCGCCACCACGACTGCTAAGTCATCGACGTACGCAATTGCGGGGAACCGCTGTTCTTCGAGAACTCCTAGAATGTCATCGAAGACAAGCTTCCATAGAGCAGGTCCCAGAACAGAGCCCTGTGGACAGCCCCTCTCAATGATGTCCTCATATTCGTAGAAGCAACCCCTTATCTTCACGTGGCGTTCATGGAGGTAGCTTCTCATCAGGTCATATAGGTTACTAGGAGCCTCGTACTTCTGCAGCTGCTGCAGCACACATGGCCACCAGACACTATCGAAGGCGGATGATATGTCAAAGAGAAGTAACACAACATATCTTTTCGCTTTCTCAATCACGTCATGACGTACTCGCAGCAGAGCATGTGGATGGCTTGCTCTCCGTAGCGCAGGCTGTAGGCTCTTTAGTACCAGGTTTTCCAATACCTTACTCATGACTGGTAGGAGACAAATAGGCCGATAAGACTTAGCCATTTGCTTGTCTTTGCCTCCTCCTTTGTATATAAGTCTAACATCGGCAGTTTTCCATTGTTTCGGAAAATATCCCCTATCGAAATAGTCATTGAAGATAGACAAAAGCAATTCTTCGATCAAAGGGATACTATTTTTAATAATTGCCGCGTCAATGGCATCTAAACCTGGTGCACGTCCTGGCTTCTGCCTCTCCACGGCAGTTCGTAGATCCCATATATCCCATGGTGGGCACAGGTCTGTTCCAGGAGGATACATTGTGGTGCGTCTAACAAATGCATCAGCTTCATTGTCTTGGGATGGGTTATCTCTGGGGTATGTGACCTGAAAGAAGATCTTTGCCGATTCTTCTGGGTTGGTTGCCTGGGTATTACCATGTTTAAGAGCTGCTACCATCTGTAAGGGAGTTAGCTTGCCCAGAGCCACTCTATATGGGATACCCCAGGGGTTCTTTGCCGACTCCTCCTCAATGAAGTTGTTCCAAGATCTACGCTTTTGTGACCGCACCTCATTTCGATACATCCTGGCTTTT
The DNA here is from genome assembly GCA_911387785.2 of Aelia acuminata. NCBI lineage: Eukaryota > Metazoa > Arthropoda > Insecta > Hemiptera > Pentatomidae > Aelia > Aelia acuminata. The sequence continues at coordinate 2,130,470 of CAJVQU020000010.1, forward strand.
GACCTGTACTCGTTTCGAAGTGCAGTACGCCTCTCGTCGCATTTGCACCTACGGTACGAACGCCGGGCCTTATAGAGATCTCTTTTCATCACTGTTAAAGCCGGCGTCCACCATGGGACAGGTCGAGCCCTCGCCTTTCGGTGCTAGAGGGATTCTTCAGCAGCGTTACGGATGATATCAGTAAGCCTGGAAACCCTGTAGTCAAGATCATCCGTACAGTCCGTCTCCGCCGCATCCCAATCTTCATCAATTAGTTTCCCCTCCAGCGTTGCTCGAAAGGCATTCCACTCTCCTCTGCACGTAACGTAACCCATGTCAATGCCGTGGGAACAATCCACATTCTGCACCACCCCAAACGAAATCGCATTGTGGTCGGAGCTCGTCTCAGACCTGAGAGTCCAATCGACAATGTATCTGATCAGTGTTGGAGAAGCCATGGTCACGTCAATCCAGCTCTGCCCACGTGGACCCGAAAATGTAGGTGTGGCAGAGGGATCATTGACAACTACCAACTGGCTCCTCGCAACGAACTCGCTCAGTTTAACAACTCTCAGATTTGTTCGATTAGACCCCCAGACCGTGCTCCAGGAATTGGTGTCCGAACAGAGAATCACATTCCTCATGTTTCCAGTGATTGCTTCCATGGCAGATATACCCTCCTCTATGTTTCCTCTGTCAGGTAAGTAAACCGAGGCCAGAGTAAATGTTAAACGGCCCCATCTGACGTAACACGCCACGCTATCCGCCATGGTGAACTGCTCAAGACACATCACGTCAAGATTAGGATTGTTGATAACTATAGCCGCCCTAGGCCTCCTCTCACCACTGCTTAGGGCCACCACTCTCGACGTGAGACCAAATCCCACGACCTTGTTCCCACGACAGTTTGGTTCCTGAATCGCCATGATGTCGTACCGGTGGGTCATTGCTCGTAACTCATCAGCAACAATTCACCTACGGCCCATATTGAGCTGGAGGATGGTGATCCTATTCATAATATGTTTTCTTTGCCACATCCTTAGACCACATTACGTGTACGGGACACTCCCTACTCCCCGCTTTATGCATTCTCTTAGACAATGGAGCATTTACCCTTTCACAGTTAATGCAGTTAGGACCAGCAAGCTGCTGTTTCTTAGGGCAATCCTTGAGTAGGTGGCCGCAAGCTCCGCACCAAATGCATACAGCCGCGTCTACCTTACATGTAGCCTTGGTGTGCCCATAGCCTTGGCACTTCATACAACGTGGGGCATCAATGTAGTCCCTAAATACAATTGACCACCACCCTCCTTCCAAGGTACCCATCTCCAAGAGCAGAAATCGAACAGTAGGGTGCACCTCCAGAACCCAGTTTCTCGTAAATCCATTCCTGGCCACCGAGGAGAAAAGTGGCCGAATGTCATCTTGTATTAGCGGAACGGGAACCGACTTCTCGGTTATTCTTTCCCATAAAAATCTCGCTAATTCCTCTTGGTTCCATGAATGGGGTACCCCCCTTGCCTCTAATCTAGGTTTTTTCTTCAGGGCTAACTTTGCTTAAAAACCATTTTCGCGCAGATTTTTCCATCCTATGACCTTGGAAGCATCTGTGCTGTTATCCATCCGAACAAGAACAGAGCCTGCTTTAGTCGCTCGGACGATAGCAGCTTTAACGCCAATTTCAGTCGGAGATGGTAGCCCACTGATTATCTCAGCCGCATTCTTACCTGCTCCACTTATCGTGATATAAGTCGGTTTATTTTCATTTGACGGGAATGTCGGCTTTTTCGGTAAGCTTTTAACAATATCTGCCAAACTCTTCGGTTTGCTGTTGGCTGTAGTGTTGCCTACGGACACCTTAGCTGCCTGACCCCCTTCCTGATTGATATGGTTTTCCTGTATTTTCCTAGCGGCTGCTCTTTCTTTCCTCCTAGCTCTCTTGCTTTTAACTGCCTCAAAGGATTCGCCAACCGAAGAAGGGCCAGCCACATCAATTCCTATGCAAGTCGTCATTTGGGAACCCTTCGGAGGCGGGTCATTATTTACAGGAAATGTAGAAACCACACCTGTAGCCGCAAGTGCTTCGATTACTTTCGGTACAGTTGTATCCACAATCATCCTCGTCAACATATTTTTAATAGTTGTTGAAGACAGCGTTTCTTCAACTGCTTGTTGAACAAGTGCTGATACCCCTCCAGACGAACCTGTCTTCTTTGATTTATTTTCTAATATTTCAACCATCTTGACCAGTTTCTTTATTTCGTTATTTATGTAACTCCTATCATGGACATTTATCCTTTCATTTGTGTTACCCATAAATATACGAATGTCCTCTTGTATACGGATGGCCTTAGGAAGGACGTTATCAGCTTCAGAATCTTCTGAAGTAAACGTTTTTCCTGAAGTTATCCTGGCTCTTTTTGCCGAAGGCTTCTTTGAAGATTCAATTTCCTGGTCTTCATCTCGGCAATCTTCCATTACTGTGGTCTCATTTTTAGGCATTGTTATTTGTAGGAAAGAGGAAAAAAAAATTTTTTTTAATCTAAAGGTATGTTGATAAGTTATCAATGATAACCTTATAATCTCCAATTAAATTTACAGTTCCAATTTTATCAGATAAATTAAAGTATTTATCGTATTACTAGATCCTAAGAAATACAAACTTTTCTTTAGGTACAATAAACGTTTATGAACGCTAAAGTTGTTCCTTGAAACACCACAATGTAAAAATTAAATGTCCTAGTGTATTAGAATGTAAAAAAATAATACTAATGATTGCTTCCGTTTCGCTATACTTAGTGATGATATTAGATCAAATAAATTTAATGAATACAAAAATATTCAAACCACATATTCCTTTGATTCGATATCGTTCCCGACTCCAATAAAGGAGGTAAAGCGATTTGAAAATTTAAATAATGTGTCTATAATTGTTTATGGCTTAGACGAGAAAAATAATATGTATCCAATTAGAATTAGTAAAAAGGAAAATTATAATAAAATGTTCGATTTATTGTTTTTACAAAATGGGGAAATTTTTCACTATTGTTTGATTACGAATCTTTCACGATTAGTAAGTTCTCAAATATCATTGAAAGAACATGCATATACTATATGTCTTAGATGTCTGACCACATTTCCAAAGACGTATGTAAACAAGTTTGGGGAAAATGGCGATGAGCGAAAGCGAGAACATGAGTTATTTTGTCGTAATCATAAACCAATTCGATCTGATTTTCCGAAAGAAGATAAAATTTAATTTAAACATGTGGAATATACACAACCCATTCCAATTGTAGTATATGCGGGTATAGAATCTCTTTTAATACCAATTTCAGGGGCTTGTCCGAATCCGTCAACACCTTGGAACAAAGCTATACACGAGGATCGAGCATTTTCTGTTTCACTTCTGGTCAAGTCTAATATGTTTCATTTGAAACCATTTGTTCATACAGGAGAAAACTTTATGTAAGTTTTCTTAGAAAAACTTGAACAAATAGCTGTTGAAGCGGATAATATATATGCTAATCCGCTTCCGATGGAAGAAATGAGTGAAGAGTCAGCCTTTTATTCTGCTAAAGCTTGTATATTATGTCAATACCCTTTAGATGAACACGATCGCGTGCGTCATCATTGCCACTTTACAGGACAATTTATTGAACTAGCACATAATGCATTCAATTTAAGGGCCAAAAAGCCTGATTTTATACCCGTTTTCATGCACAACTTGCAAGGCTATGATTTTCATTTTATAATCCCTTTCTTAGACCTTTGTGAAAATGTTTTTGTAATCCCCAGCAATACTGAAAAATATATAAGTTTTAGCATAAAATTTAAAGGGTGTAGAAAACTCCTTTTCCTGATATTTTTTGGAATTTGTCTACTCGAAACAAACACGCTCTCCATCGCCTTAGTTACATCTTCAGCAGATTTCTTCTTTATTGGTATAGCCCATGCATATTTAGCAAAGCAGTCTATAACTGTTAATAAAATTTGTACCCTTTATTTTCTCGAGAATAAGGTATCATCACCACTAAATCTATTTGCCATAAGTTATTTATTCCTTTCAAAACTGTCTTTCTCCTAGGATATTGCTTGCGAGCTGGCTTATGTAAGTAGGTATAATACGGGAACTGAGGGAGGAAGATGGTCCCCACCCGTGTCTGGAAGCGGTTTTCCTTTGTCGGCATCAGGGGGCAGAGGGTTTGCTAGACCCGCAACACAGGTGTTAAGTGGATGTAAATTTATGTAAAACGTATGCAAATGTCAAATAAATGTGAGTTAATTATTGTCGAGGGGAGGCGCTCCTCTTCAGTTTATTTAAATACATATATGTCAAATTAAGGAAAATTTATATATTGGTGGACCGCTCCTCTCCAGTTGATTATGCAAAAGTATATGAGTTAATTATTGGTGAGGGGACATGATTCCAGTTTATTTAAATACATATATGTTAAGCTTTAAAGGTTGGGGCTGTTGCAAATGTCAAATAAATGTGAGTTAATTATTGTCGAGGGGAGGCGCTCCTCTTCAGTTTATTTAAATACATATATGTCAAATTAAGGAAAATTTATATATTGGTGGACCGCTCCTCTCCAGTTGATTATGCAAAAAGTATATGAGTTAATTATTGCTGAGGGGACATGATTCCAGTTTATTTAAATACAGATATGTCAAGCTTTAAAGGTTGGGGCTGTCTGGTCATACAAATGTGAATAATAATACGATGTGTGATATTAAATGTCAACAATTCCTGAAATGAATGTATATATGAGGAGATTTACGTTCCGTGTGTGAACGTTTTAATGTTGTGATGAGGCCTGTCTGGTAAGTAAGAAGAAAATGTAAATGTAAAAGACGATGACAGACGAATATTTAATACCTCATTAAAAAAAATAGCATGCTAAACCATAAAGATGATAAAATTATTAGGTATCTTCTTCTCGTATCTCCCCACCCCAAGAAAGGACTATAAGAGTCACAGCAAATGTACATCCAGCATAGTGGAGTTCTTTGCAGAGCAATCGTAAGTATTGAATTTCTTAGATAATGCCAATTGTGAATAGAGGACATAATAATAATTTATCTCGCTATCGTTGTGTGAAAACGATCTTTATAAGTGTAAATGCTTTTGTCGCGTTAGGAGAAGAACCGTCTGAGAATAATTCATGTTTAGTACCCGTTTGTTTAAACTGTGCACATAGTGAATTAGAGGCGGAAGAATTAGAGAACGGGATATTAACATCAAATCATTATATACTTTTAAGAAGTGAAGCTATTGGCTTAACATATAGAGATCGTTGTATAATTTGCGAAAACAGTCTTTCCATTTCAAGAGCTTTATCAGAATGTAGACACTGTATGAAGCTGTTCGATCTTGGCTAGAATTTAGATTCATGAGGTAAACAATGAAGTAAACTGTCACACTGAGTATTTTATGTAGTATGTTTTCAAAATTTCGATTTGTATTTTAGATGGCATTATTTGTTGAATTCGATAGCCTAGAAGAGGGACTGTATCGAATCCTTCATATAGAGAATAGGAGAGCCACTCTACAAAAACTCGAGAGCGAAACGTTCGAAACAATCTTGCCAACATACATGCTACCGCAGCTAAGAAATTTTCGAGGGCCGGGACTGTTGTCAATATTCACAATTGACAATATAAAACTATATGCTATACTTACATCTTAATATAAAAGAAAGTACAGCATATCGCAATTATTATATAATATAATTGGTAAGAGAACGCAATTTAACTATTGAATTTATTTAATGTTTTTGTTACTGAACTTCCTGAATTCCCTTTACAGATGTCACTAATCAAAAATGGAACAGTTTACCCATTTATAAAAGAATTGGAGAATTGGAAAAAGGTAAAAAATATCTGATAAAACATTTATCAAAAACTAAAACGGAGTATGGTAATTGCATACAGGCTATACTAGATTCAGGCGAAAACGGAATTTTATTCAAAACTTTCCTTCCCGAACGTTATCTCCAATGCATATCCGATGAGGATTTACAGCAATACAAGAGTGGTAAGTAAGTTTTAATAAAAACTTAAATTTTTATATTTTATAAAATTAACACTAGCAATTGTTTTAGGTGATGCCTTTCTATCATATGAGGGCGAAATAAATAAAAGTTACATCATCACTTTCCACAAAACAACCTAAGTAAGGATTAACATAAGTACTTAAAATGAATAATTATTTGTGTGCAAAATGTGGGCTTTTACTAAACAACTGGAAACATAAATGCAAATGGTCATATGTGGTATGTAAAATGTGTGGTAGAGAATGCAGCGAAAAAAATTATAAAAGACATATAAAAACATGCGATGCTCTCAAATTAAATATAGAGAACGAAGCGAACACATCGAAAAAAATGCAGTCCGATCAATTTATTCCCCCATTTAAAAAAAGAAAATATGTGGTCTTTGACAAGTGCTTACGGGAACAATCATTATCGGATGAAAATAACATTATTAAAACAGCTATCGGTGAGACGGTTGTAGACATTTATATTAAAAATGATAAGGTTAATTATATACCAAATGAATTTCTGGAAGATGTTGAAATTAAATTAAGTAATATTTTAAATGAATATCTTATGAAGTGGAATACTATAAAAATTATGATTTTATTAGAATGTACTTACAAAAAAGGTGTTGAGGGAAATCAAATCGAGCGCACCGATATTAATTTTAAAACAAAAATGGAAACTTTAGACAAATCTAGTAACTTGGAAGAATTTATAATAGACTCATATAATAAAATCCTAGTAAAAATAGATGAATTTATGGGGAAGGGATCAGGATGGATTTTCGTATCTACAAATTATCTATGTTTACGCTTAACAAAATATACACCCTTGAATGCCAACGGATTCATCGAACTTCCAAAATCTATTCAAAATAAACACGCAGTAATTAATGTAAAAAATAAAGATAGTGACGATTGTTTCCGACTAGCAATTCTAAGTAAAGTTATCGGTTCCAACGATCCAAAATCTTACGAGAATATACAGAGTATTTATTCTTTTGATGGCATTTCATATCCCACTTCATTTAAAGACATTTCAAAATTTGAAAAGGTTAACAATGTATCTATTAATGTATTTGCTTTAGATGATAATAACAAAATTTATCCTTTACGAATCAGTAACAAAGAAATTTATAAGGAATGTTTCGATCTTCTATTGTTAGGACAAGATAATAATAGTCACTACTGTTTAATAGTCAACTTGCCGAGACTAGTTTACTCACAAATCACTCATGGTCATCATTCTTATCTCATTTGCCGCAGATGTTTTAAGTATTATCCGAAAGACTATATTACGCGTAAAGGTAAAAATGCTTTTGAGCGCTTAAAAGATCATGAACTGTTTTGCAAGCGACAGAGACCTGTTAGAAGTGAATTTCCCAAAGACGATTATATTAAATTTAAAAATGTTGAATTTACACAGGATATCAAAATTGTAGTATATGCTGATTTTGAAACATTATTAGTGCCCATCGCAGGTTCAAATCCAAACCCTCAATCATCTTGGACACGCTCTTTACAAAGCCATGAGGTTTTCTGTGCAGCACTCATGGTAAAATCTTCCATTCCCGGATTTGACAGCGAACCCGTTGTTTACACCGGTAGTGATTGTATGATCAATTTTATGAAAACCTTACAATCTTTAGCTCTTAAAGCTGATGAAATATACAATAATGTAATTCCTATCGAAACATTAAGTAAAGAACAAAAACAGTTGTTTGATACTACGAATACATGTGTTTTATGTGCGAACGAATTGGGCGAGGGCGATAGAGTAAAACACCATTGTCACATCACATCTAAGTTTATTGGAGCTGCACACAATTCATGTAATTTACAGGCTAGTAAACCGAACTTTATACCCGTGTTTATCCACAATTTTTCCAATTTTGATTCCCACTTTATAGTTAAATATCTTGGAATAGATGAGGGTGATGTTGAAATAATTCCGAGCAATAGTGAAAAATATATGTCTATTACTAAAACCTTTAAAGGCTGTAAAACTAAAATCAGATTTGTCGATTCATATAAGTTTTTATCATCTAGTTTAGAAACTCTAGTTAACAATATGAAATCTGATTCAGTAAATCTCTGCCACACATTTCCACATTTAAAACAGTTCATAGACGATGAATACAAACTTTCTTTAATCAGTCAAAAAGGTATCTATCCATATAATTATATGGACTCTTATGATAAACTTGAAGAAAAGCAATTACCTCAAAAGAATAGTTTTTATAATTCGCTTACTAACAAGCACATTAGTGATAAGGATTACACACATGCACAATTAGTTTGGTCAACATTTAACATTAAAAATATGAGAGAATATACAGAACTTTATATTAGAACCGATGTAATTTTGCTTTGTGAAGTGTTCGAAACTTTTCGAAGTCTTTCTTTAAAAATATACGGATTAGATCCGGCTTGGTGCTATACACTCCCACAATTAGCATGGAATGCGATGTTGCGAATGACAAAAATAAAACTTATGTTGTTAAAAGATTTAGATATGATTCTCTTTATTGAAAAGGGGCTACGAGGTGGCCTTGTCCAAGTTGTTACTCGACACGCTATAGCAAACAACCCCTATATCAATGGTTATAATGCTGAAAAAGCAAATAGTTACATACTTTATGTAGATGTAAACAATTTGTATGGCTATGCGATGGCTCAATCTCTTCCATACGATAATTTTGAATGGGTAGAAGATGATATTAATGTATTAGAAGTGTCTGAAAACTCTGAATTTGGCTATATACTAGACGTTGACGTCTCATATCGTCCGGAACTTCATGATTCTCATTCACAGTTCCCATTACTAGCCGAATCGAGGGCTCCACCTCGAAGTAAATATAATAAATTAATGACTACATTTCTCTCGAAATCTCATTATATTACACACTATGAAAATTTAAAACAGGCAGTAAAACTCGGACTGAAAGTAGAGAAGATTAATCGTATTTTAAAATTCAGTCAAAAGAAATGGCTAGTGCCGTATATTGAGATAAATTCACAACATAGATCTCGTGCTAAAACAACCTTTGAATCAGATTTCTACAAACTTATGGTAAACAGCGTGTTCGGCAAGAGTATGGAAAACATTCGTAATCGCGTAGACATACGAATTGTAACAGATGAGTCTAAATTAAATAAACTTGTTAAGAAACCAAACTTTAAAGATAGACAAATATTTGCTAAAAATGTTGTAGCAGTTCATTTGGATAAAGAAAAAATTGTTTTTAACAAACCAATTTATGTTGGTTTTACAATATTAGAATTAAGTAAAACTTTGATGTATGATTACCATTATAATGTATTTATAAAGAAATATGGCGTTGAAAATCTGAAATTATGTTACACTGATACAGATTCCTTCATATATCAAATAAATACCGATGATATTTACAATGATATTAAAAATGACTTGTATAATTATTTTGATACCAGCAACTATCCTCATTCGCATCATTGTTATTCCTGTGAAAATAAAAAGGTTGTAGGATTATTAAAGGATGAAACCGCAGGTGATCCAATAGTAGAGTTTGTAGGTTTGAGACCAAAGATGTATTCTTATGTTACAAATAATTGTATTGAAATAAAAAAGGCAAAAGGTGTAAAAAAGTGTGTTGTAAATGACTTTACTTTCGAAAAGTACAAACAAATATTATGTTCCAATGAAAGCATGTATTCATCGTTTCAAGCTATTCAATCAAAAAAACATTGTGTACAAACTGTGTTAATTAACAAAATGTCTTTAAATTCATTAGATGATAAACGTTTTATATTAGAAAATGGCATTGACACTGTTCCATATGGTCATCAATTATGTAAAGAAGAATTAGATTTAATCAATAAACCATAACATGGACATCAATTATGTATTGTTTTTGTATTGTATTAATTTGTATGGTGGTTGGGAATAAATATAAACACGTTATTGTAAAAAAAATATATTTATTAATGTAAGGAAAATACATATATATATATTCAAACAATGTCACTTTTTTCAATCCAGCTTCCTTCTTTTAGCCCCCACCATTTCACATACAACTTATTTCCTTTCCTTTTCAAAATCTTGTCGATGAGATATACATCTGGATGTTTTACTTTTTGAAGCTCTTCAGTATAAAAGGATCCGCTGATAGGTGGACCTTTTAAATCTTCAAGTAAATAAGTATATGGATCCGTCTTCTGAATCTTGATTACTTTAAATATTTCACTTGACCAGTTTGGCTTGTAACCTTTTGAAAATGCTGTTTTTTGTTTAGATATCCTCACAAAATTGCCCTCTTCAAACTTCTGATTTCGCACTTTAGTTCGAACAGTAGAATACACATTGTTTAACAAGTATTTTTCCGATTTAGTTGCATCAATTGGTCTCATACCAATGGTTTTATGAAATGATGAGTTATATTCTTGTAGGATCTGAGGTAAAATATCTAAAAACTTGTAATTTCCTCTCAAGCTAAATGCTTTCCACATTTTCCCCTTTAATGTTCTATTAAACCTTTCTACGATGGCAGCTTTCATATTGGAAAAGGTGGAATAATGATTAATAGAGTATTTTTTCATTAGTGATTTAAACTTAGAATTATAAAATTCTTTTCCTTGATCGCTTTGGATATTTCTCGGCGTTTGTTTACTCGAACGAAACACGCTCTCCATCGCCTTTGTTACATCATCCGCAGATTTCTTCTTTACTGGTACGGTCCATGCATATTTAGTAAAACAATCTATAACTGTTAATAAATATTTATATCCTTTATTTTCTCGAGCATAAGGTATCATTTCTACTAGATCAATCTGCCACAAGTCATTTATCCCTTTCAAAACAGTCTTTCTTCTAGGGTATATCTTGCGAGCTGGCTTATGTAATTCATTTACAATCGTTTTTTTTACTATTGATGAATCCATCTATAATTTTCTTTCAAGTACTTTTTTAAGATAGCCGAGTGTGACCACATCAGATTCCTTCACGGGTTCACCAACGTTTGTTATTCTCTTACCGAGAGCGTCATACATATTGTCAACTAAAGTCAAAGCGAGTCTGTTGAAGAATTCTTTTGTAACAACATCATAGTTGTTTATAGGTGGGGCGAAATTGACAAGTCGTTTTCTTCTCCCATCTATATAGCTACCGGGCCAATTTCTTAAATCGGTGTAGGTAACCGCTAGAGTATCACAATACACTTTATTAGTGACGTCATGAGCCGCAATTGGGTTTGCAACATTGATTATTCGTAAATTACGTGCATCAATGTCCTTTACAGACTTCAGTATGCTGAACGGAAAATACCGTTTTTTATACTTGGAATGATTTTTTCCTATGTGGGATCCGAACTTGTTTATCGTCATGTTTGTACTAAACTTGAGAGTATATAATCTTTAATATATAATATTTTCTTCTCGTAGTTCTTCAATTAATGACTCTATTTCGTTATGGTGTCCTTCATGTCCAGCATAAGCAGAGGCCATTAGCAGCTTTAGACGATCTACTAGCTCGTTTGGATCGTTCCAATACTCGTACAGAGGTTTATCAGCTCTCATAAGACCAGTTCCTCGTTTGTAAGTGTAAGAACGTAGGCTCCTGCTCGAAGCCGAGGAAGGGGGGCGAGGTTTTAAGGTTTGTGGTGGAAATAACTTGGATATTATATTTCTGTATTTGTCAGATCTGTTTCCAAACACCCCTTGTTCTTCACTATAACCTTTCTTGTGAGCATTGGTTGAGAGTAAAATGTTCTTATAATTATCCAAGTCGGGCTCGGTATAATCTTGAGGTTTTTTCAAGTAAAGTAACTGAAGCAATCCTGGTGTACCTTCATAAACCACTCCGTTAATGGATATATCATCGCTATTTGGTAACAGCTGAACATCGGTCGAATCTCCAATAGCCAATCCCCCAGAAGGCATAACTCTAATTCCATAACGAGAATCATGCGTTTTATCACCTTTCAACATCTTATCCAAGTATTCTCTTTGCAGGTTACCAAACGTCGCGAGGTGTTCCTTAAATTCGGCTTCTCCTTGTGGAGTTTTGGCGTATTCTTTGACTTGCTCTGATAGTGGATCGTCAGTCGCGTACTCACCGCTCTCATCTTCCTCCGGTGATAATACGGGAATGGATAAGTGAGATAATGGTGTGTGCATAGTACTAGTTTTTGTTTCGTCGGATAAAAGTTGTGTAGCTTTTTTGTAATGAGGTGTTGTTTTCGGCAATAATGTCGATTTTCGATAAATACTAGCAGACTCTATTTCACTTTTATCTGGCGATTCATCCTTCATCCTTTTTACTTTTTTGGGAGTCACATCCGGTTTGGACTCTTTATTTAATGATTGTTTAATGTCTTCTAGAGGTTGAAGCACGGGTGTAAAAAATTCTTGACGGCCTTTTTCAATAGCCTGGAGACTACGCTTCAAGGCTTGAAATTTGTTTTTCAAAATCTCACTTGTTTTTATTATTTCACGAGTGACTTTCGGGTCCATGATTGTTAATGATAATTACAGCCGGGGATTGTTCTTTATATATCTACAATGTATGTGTCAATTCCTTTTCTAAAACGTCCATTGTTCAGGTCCTAACGAGATAACCAAACGGTTCTTTCCAGCATAACGAGCACATGTCTTTAAAAAGAGTAAAACTTAAATCTGGTGTGCTGACGTGTTCATCAAATATATGTTTCAAATTTAATTCATCTTGAGGAAAAACTTAAAAAAAGTTAAAGTTACATCTGATAAGATGTCTCGGGGTACAAACATAACTTTGTGTTAAATAAAAGCAATCGAGGTTCATATGACGACCATAACTAAAGTATCGTTTAATTATATCCTGATCTTCCATAGTGACATCATCAAATATGCAGACAGAATTGGATTCAACTTTTTGAGGCAGTTCCTTCGCATCTTCGAATTCGTATAATTTTATTTCAGGAACTAGATTTATGACGCTTTTTAAATACTGGTATTTAGGTTGATGTAAAGTTTTTCCGAAAAGATACACATTTTTAAATTTTAAACCGTTAGGGTTCAATAGCAGTCCAATCATAATATTGGTCTTTCCGCATCCGCTCGGACCACATATCGACGCTCGGATAGTGTTTGGTAATAATGAACTATGACTCTCCTCCGATTGAGCTTCAATTGGGGAAAAGTTGTTGGTGGAGAAACGTTGTACTTGTTTAACTAACTTCATTGCGAATGCAAACTACTACAATTTCCCACCCTATATATACTCTAGTTTTCCATTTTCTAAGTACAGTATGATGCGCAAGGCTCGCAACGGAAGAGGTCTCGTGAACAGTCTTATAAATAAGTTGCCGATTGAATTGCACCTTCCGGGATATCAGTATTGTGGACCGGGTACGAAACTAGAAAAACGCTTAATTGCTGGTGATAGAGGAATAAACGAGCTTGATAGAGCTTGTAAAGAACACGATATAGCTTATAACGTAAATAAGGATATGGAAAGTCGTAAACAAGCGGACAAGATTCTAGCTGATAAAGCTTGGAGGCGAGTTAAAGCTCCAGATTCATCATGGGGAGAAAAAGCTGCGGCTTGGTTAGTAACAAATGTCATGAAAGCTAAAGGGAAAATGGGTTCAGGTTTAAAAAAGAAAAAGAAGATTAGTTTCAAAGAGTTGGTTAAATCTTCAAAGGTAGACGATGTATCATCTATTCTGAGAGCATCAAAAGTGGCATACAAAAAGGCTAAAATGAATTTACGTGGCAAGGCGAAACCTTCACCGCTCAGGGTTCTCCCGCTGCCAAAGGAAGGGGGTTTTCTTCAATTTCTTGTACCGCTAATGGCGGGACTTTCCGCTGTGGGATCTTTGGCAGGAGGAGCCGCAAGTGTCGCCAAGGCAATCAATGAAGCTAAAGAAGCCAAACTAAAATTGGATGAGCAAAGGAGACATAATTTAGCTATGGAAGGTCAGAGAGTTGGAAGCGGACTTTATTTAAAACCGTATAAGAATGGCTACGGTCTGTTTATAACCCGACAAAAAAAATCTAAAAAAATATGACTACCAAATAAACCATTGAGCGATATTGAATTAAATCATTTAGCAAAAGTTTTAAATGTTCCAAATTTTCGAGGTGTATTTATGATTGATAATCTTCCTAAACATCCAAAAAAACATGAGTCAGCTATTGTGAATTTAAATACGAGTTTAGAACCTGGTTCTCATTGGGTCTGCTATGTAAAAAAAGGTAATGTTGTGAAATACTTTGATTCGTTTGGAAATTTAAAGCCACCGCCACAACTACTCGAATATTTTAAAGATTTAAAAATAACTTACAATAGACGACGTTATCAAAAGTGGAATACTCCGATTTGTGGACATCTCTGCTTAAAGTATTTAGACGAGGTTTCTCATAAATTTTGATCAGTCAATAATCATGAGCTATACAGTAACGTTTACAGGCAATTCCAGCGTTCTTCATGCCAACTTTTTACCACCGCTAGAATTAGAGTCAAATTATACCATCGGGTTATTATCTTTCGACACATATAATACTATTCCTAATGTCAGGAAGGATGTAAACGATAAGTTTTATTTTGGAAATCTAACAATCCAGATACCATAAGGATCGTATGATATTGATGCTTTAGATTCCTTTCTCCGTGAAGAAATTAACCACCTTGATCCTGCTGCAGGGCTAATAATACGAGGAAATCAGAATACTTTAAAGTCTGAAATTAAAACAACTAAACCAATCTTTTTCAATTTTCCCGATAAGTCGCATTCCATCGGTCCACTACTGGGTTTTACCCGTCCCAATTATGTCATTAACCCGATGCAACGGTACACTGAATCAGACGACATTGTGAAAATTCTCAGTGTAAATACTATTTCCATTCATTGTAACATAGCGTCGGGGTCTTTTGTGAATGGAGATCCAGATCATAGTATACACCAATTCTTTCCAGCAGTAGAACCAGGATATAAGATAATAGAAACCCCAAATCCTGTCATTTACTTTCCTACTAACGTGAGGACTGTTGACAATATTACTGTTCGTTTAGTTGATCAGAACGGTGAGCTTATTGATTTTAGGGGAGAAACAATTACTATAAGATTACATTTATTAAAGAAAAATGGGAATTGATTTTACCAGAGAAAGTCGGGATATCCGTAGGGCTGGTTATAAAAGGAGATGTCAAACCCCATTAAGATTTAGTAAACCTAAACCATCGAGATCATTAACACCTGCAAACGCAAACTTTTTAAAACAGTGTGGTTTTCGGTTAAAACATGAATAACATACTAAACATCACATCAGACGTGAAATTTGATGATTCCCTTACACAATTTCAATATCATTCTCATCAGCCGTATGCGGGAAACACTTTTAACAATTCTGATGAAATTAGAATACCTGTTCATCAACAGGATGTATACACATTTCCTTCATTAAGTTTTGTTTATTTGGAAGGTCGAATTTTAAAAAAAGACGGTACTCCAGGAACTACTTCAAAATTGACTAATAACGCATTTGCATTTTTGTTTGATGAGATCAGATATGAATTGAATGGAATTGAAGTTGATAGAGTGAGAAACCCCGGAATAACGACAACGCTTAAAGGTCATGTATCGTTTTCAGCTAATCAAGTAAAAGGACTTGAAAATGCGGGATGGATGATCCCCGCTATAGATAAAACTCTTTCCATAGATAAAAACGGCTTTTTCAGTACATGCTTGCCACTGGATATTCTCTTGGGAATATGCGAAGACTATCGAAAAATTTTAATTAACCTTAAACAAGAACTAGTTTTGATCCGATCGAGTACCGACTTGAATTGTGTGAAGGGTAGTGATGATCTAGAAATAAAATTAGATAAAGTGGTTTGGAGGATGCCTCATGTTCGAGTTTCTGATCAAGAACGACTGAAATTGTTGAAAATGGTTGAGAAAAACAAAGTCATTTCTATTCCATTTCGATCATGGGATCTTTACGAATACCCTAATTTACCTGCGACACGGCAAGAAAATTGGACTGTAAAAACATCGTCAAATTTAGAAAAGCCACGATATGTTATAATCGCATTTCAGACTGATCGAACCAGAAACGCTAGCAAAGATAGCAGTCAGTTTGATAGCTGTAAATTGAAGAATTTGAAACTCTATCTGAATAGCGAACAATATCCTTATGATGATTTGAATTTAGATTTCGCACAAGGGAAAGTGGCTCTCCTCTATGAAATGTATAACGAATTTCAAACAAGCTATTATGGTAATAGACGTTCTCAACCTCTGCTATCGCGATCCGAATTTGAGACCCTCGCACCAATAGTCGTTATTGATTGTTCTAAACAATCTGAAGCAATAAAAAGTACCACTATTGATATTCGCGTACAACTAGAGGCGAGTGAGAACTTCCCGCTTAATAGTAAGGCGTATTGTCTCATTATTCATGATAACATTGTAGAATATGAAGCGGGAACCGGTTTGGTCCGTAGAATGTACTGATATATATATATATATAGCCACTATATTAAACTTGATAATGTCACTTTACTGTAGGACTTTGACTAAACCATAGGATGCGTTCGGCGGTTATTGATTTTCAAGGTTTTCGTTCGGCTTCCAACTCTTTAATTGTTAAAGAGCTGTCTATCATCTCAATCAGCCATGGTTCATCATACCATTGGTTTTTTAAACCTCCTCGAGGTGTTGAGGAAGTGTGTCAGTCGAAGACCAATCTTTGGGTGAAAAAACACATTCATGGATTAGACTGGGACTATGGTGATGTACAGTATGAAGATATGAAGTATTTCTTAGCATACGTTACAGAAGATTATGACATATTGTGGGGAAAAGGAGAGGAAAAGTGCAAGTTTATCGAACAACTCATTGATAGACCTGTTTATGATCTTCACGATTTCGGCTGCCCGAACTTGAAACAGGTAGATAATGACCAGATGGCTTGTCATTATCATCTAAACACGTCCTTTATCTGCTCATTTAATCAAGCTCATCGTTTGGCTGCATGGATCAAGAAAAATTTTGAAGCTGTAAATTTAAAAAAAGAAGAGATAAGAAGAAAAACGTTTAGAAACATTGGTTCGCCTCATCATCTTCTCTCATATGCTGGATTTATTCGAGGAGTCAAGGATAAAGTTAAGTGCGTATACTGCAAACTGATATTTGACAGCACATCATTAGTCAACCCTCTCAGATATCATAAAAAAAATAGTCCACATTGTTTGTGGTTTGTGGAGGAAGAGTATTTATAAATAGCTCCTAGAAATGCTGTATCAGTATAATGGATAGAATGGAGTCTGCTATACGTCGTTTGGGAGAGGATGGTATCGAAACTTTAACTACTGAAGAATTGGGAGTTTTGCCTCGATCATTACTTTTATACGTTTTCGACTACACATTAGATTACATCTGGGACAACTTACCTGAGGAATGGCGAGAGGACGAGGAATTCATCCAAAAACGAAGACTCTCCTACCTCAATGAATATATTGATTATTAATTGTACTTATTAATTTATACCTTGTTTTATTTTAAATAAACCATGCAAATTTAAAAATTATCCTTTTATTTTTTTTTAACCTTTATTTTCCTTTTTACTTGGGGTAGTACATAAAAAAAGTATAGACATAAAAATTATTTATTGAGCAATATTACAACTTATGTGGGTATTATTACATATTTCTTAAGCTCTTTTAAATTATAAAACAGAGTGTTGGTATTAATATTAAAGTCCATTGAACTAGGTTCCACAGGTTCAGTCAGTTGACCTTCTTCATGTTTCTTGTAGAGTTCCACCATCTTGGTTATTAAGCTGATTGAATCGTTGATTTTTTCAATACTTTTACAAAGCTTCACTTTTTCGTTTCTGTTGAAACACGCAGAAGGTGAATCCAGCTGAAGGGTTGGCGAACTCTGGTTAAACATTGCAAAACAAATGACAACCTGTTCAATTTTCATGACTCTGTTCCTTCCCCTCTTGGTTAATGTACAATACACATTTTTGCACCTTACTCGGTCTTCGACCTCTACTTTCTTGGATCTGCTTTGCAATAGAGTCAACATTCTTGGAACTTGGTCGGTGACGAATTTCCATTCTTCTGTATCCATATACACTGTAGTTTTCTTATCAATAACGGCGACAGTGGGTATGAAATCACAAATACCGACTCGGACTAATTTAGTACTAGTGATGGGGTAATCAGTCACTAGTTCCAATCGTCGAGACATCTTGTAAGGCTTCAACGTTGAGACTGAAAGGCTTAACAGAGAGTGGGGGAAAGATGAAGTTTTTCTATTTTTTTTATTAGTTGATTTATTTCGTTTCTTTTTATTTCATATAAAACTATTTGGTTTTTTAAATGAGAAAGTTGTTGAAAAAAAAGTTTAAATCTCTTACGCATGTCAACAACATCCACAGCTGTCCTCTTTTTTACCTTCAACTTCATCTATTATTAATGGTAGCTTCTCTAGTTGTTCCAAGTACTCGATAAACGGACAATATTTAGACCATTTCTTGTGATCTACAAAAGGGTCATCATGTACCAACCATTCGTGTAATATTACTCCACAGAAAGGACACCTTGTCCGGTCTGATTTTTTCAAATAATAAAATCCTGCTGATGCAAGCTTAACTGCACTCACTGGCGAGGTCCATCCAACAAATGTAGACAGACGATCTTTCTCATATCTTAGGCTCCAACCTGTTCGCTTCCCCATCTTGAACTGATTGAAAGAACGGGAACGACTCATAACAGGAGATGTCACTGAAGGTGGGATATAAAGCAGTAAAGACTACTGGCCTTTTTAGTATTCTCTATTCTTTTTAAAAAATAAATGGCATTAACAGAATACTTTTTGCATAATCAACTGGAGAGGAGCGGTCCACCAATATATAAATTTTCCTTAATTTGACATATATGTATTTAAATAAACTGAAGAGGAGCGCCTCCCCTCGACAATAATTAACTCACATTTATTTGACATTTGCATACGTTTTACATAAATTTACATCCACTTAACACCTGTGTTGCGGGTCTAGCAAACCCTCTGCGCCCTGATGCCGACAAAGGAAAACCGCTTCCAGACACGGGTGGGGACCATCTTCCTCCCTCAGTTCCCGTATTATACCTACTTATGTAATTCATTTACAACAGTTCTTTTAATTATTGATAAATCCATCTACTTCTTCTCAAGTACTTTGTTTAGGTAACCAAGTGGGACCACATCAGATTCCTTCTCAGGTTCAGCTACGTTTGTTATTCTCTTATCAAGAGAGTCATATATACCTTCAACCAAGGTTAAAGCAACGCTGTTTAAAAATTCTTTGGTAACAACATCCTGTTTATTTATAGGTGGTGCAACGTTGACAAGTCTTTTTCGTTTTCCATCAATCCAATTACCATGCCAATTGTTTAAATCAGTGTAAGTAGCCGCTAGCGTATCACAATACACTTTATTAGCAGCGTCATGAGCTGTGATTGGGTTGGCAACATTGATTATTCGTAAATTGCGTGCATCTATGTCCTTTACAGACTTCAATATGCTAAACGGAAAATAGCGTTTTTTATACTTGGAGTGCTTTAGTGACATGTGAGATCCGAACTTGTTTATCGTCATGTTTATACTAAACCTAGCTACATATAGTCTTTAATATATAATATTTTCTTCTCGTAGCTCTTCAATTGTTGATTCTATTTCTTTTTTGTGTCCTTCATGACCAGCTTTAGCGGAAGCCATTAACAGCTTTAGACGATTTACTAGCTCATTTGGATCGTTCCAATATTCATACAGAGGTTTATAGGCTCTCATAAGACCATTGCCCCGTTTGTGAGAACGGAGCTTCATTTTCGGGACTGAGGAAGGTGGATGGAGTTTTAAGGTTTCCGGTGGAAATAACTTGGATATTATATTTCTATATTTCTCAGATCTGTTTTTAAATACCCCTTGTTCTTCGCTACAGCCTCTCCTGTGTGCATTGGTCGAGATTAAAATATTCTTATAATTTTCCAAGTAGGTCTCGTTATAATTTTGTGGGTTTTTCAAGTAGAGTAGCTGCAACAATCCCGGAGTTCCTTCATACTCAATGTCGTTTATAGAAATATCGTCGCTGTTTGGTAACAGTCGAACGTTTGTCGAATCTCCAATAGCTAATCCCCCTAAAGGCATGACACTAATTCCATAACGATCGTCATATGCCTCATCGTCTTATTTTAAAATCTTAGCCAAGTATTCCCTTTGCAGGTTTCCAAACTCGGCGAGATGTCCCTTCAATTCGGCTTCTCCTTGCGGAGTTTTAGCATATTCATTGACTAGCTCTGATAGTGGTTCTTCAGTCACATACTCGTCCTCGCATTCTTCAGATGATAATAAGGGAAAGGAAAAATTAGATAACGGTCTAGCTCTTTTGTAGTGAGGCGTTGTTTTCGGCAATAAAGTTGATTTTCGGTAAATACTAGCAGACTCGTTTTTATCTGGCGATTCGTCCGTTTCATTAACACCTTCTCTGTTAGTCAGTTCCGGTTTGGATTTTAATGATTGTTTAATGTCTTCTAAAGGTTGAAGCACGGGTGTAAAAAATTCTTGACGATCCATTTCAATTTCCTGGAGGTTACGCTTCAATGCTCGAAATTTGTTTTACAAAATCTCACTTGTTTTTATTATATCACGAGTGACTTTCGGGTCCATGATTGTTAATGATAATTACTGCCGAGATCGCTCTTTATTTACCTACAATGTATGTGACGATTCCTTTTCTAAAACGTCCATCGTTCATACCCCTACTTTTATCAATAACGAGATAGCAAAACGGTTCTTTCCAGCATAACGAGCACATGTCTTTAAAAACAGTAAAACATAAATCTGGCATGCTTACGTGTTCATCATAAATTTAAATTTAATTCATCTTGAGGAAAAACTGTTAAAAATACACCTGATAAGATGTCTCGGGATACAAACATAACTTTGTGTTAAATAAAAGCAATCGAGGTTCATATGACGACCATAACTAAAGTATCGTTTAATTATGTCCTGATCTTCCATGGTGACATCATCAAATATGCATACCGAATTTGATTCGACTTTTTGAGGCAATTCCTTTGCATCTTCAAATTCATATAATTTTATTTCAGGGACAAGATTTATGACGCTTTTTAAATACTGGTATTTAGGTTGATGTAAAGTTTTTCCAAACAGATACACATTTTTAAACTTTAAGCCGTTAGGGTTCAATAGCAATCCAATCATAATATTGGTCTTTCCACATCCGCTAGGACCACATATCGAGGCTCGGATAGTGTTTGGTAATAATGAACTATGCCTCTCCTCCGATTGTCCTTTAACTGAGAAAAAGTTGGTAGTAGGGAAACATTGCACTTGTTTAACTAATTTCATTCTGAATGCAAAAAACATCAAGACGGCTATATATACTCTATTGTTTCATTTTCTGAGTACAGTATGAGTCACAAGGCTCGCAGAAGCAGAGGCTTGCTGAACAGTCTTAACAATATGTTGCCGATTGAATTGCACCTTCCAGGATATCAATATTGTGGTCCAGGTAAGAAACTATAAAAACGATTAGCTAGAGGTGATAGCGGAATAAACGAGCTTGATAGAGCTTGTAAAGAACACGCAATAGCTTATAGCATAAATAAGGATATGGAGAGTCGTAAACAAGCGGACAAGATTCTTGCTGATAATGCTTGGAAACGGGTTAAAGCTCCAGATTCATCATGGGGAGAAAAAGCCGCGGCTTGGTTAGTTACAAATGCCATGAAAGCAAAAAGGAAAATTGGTTCGGGGCTGAGTAAGAAAAAGAAGAAGATTAGTTTTAAAGATTTGGTTAAATCGTCAAAAGTAGATGATGTATCATCTATTCTCAATGCATCAAAAGCGGCATATAAAAAGGCTAAAATGCATCTACGTGGTAAAGCGAAACCTTCACAGCCAAGAGTTCTTCCGCTGCCAAAACATGGAGGTTTTCTCCAATTTCTTGTACCATTGATGGCAGGATTTTCCGATGTGGGGTCTTTAGCAGGGGGAGCCACGAGTGTAGCCAAGGCGATCAATGAAGCTAAAGAAGCCAAACTAAAATTGGATGAGCGAAAGAGGCATAATTTGGCCATGGAAGGTCAAAAAGTTGGAAACGGACTTTATTTAAAACCGTATAAGAATGGTTATGGTCTATTTATAACCCGACAAAAAAGACTAAGATAAATATGACTACCAAATAAACCATTGACCGATTTGGAATTGAATCATTTAGTAAAAGTTTTAAATTTTCCAAATTTTCGTGGAGTGTTTATGATTGATAATCTTCCAACATATCGAACAAAATTCGAGTCAGCTATTGTAAATTTAAATACAAGTTCAGAACCTGGTTCTCATTGGTTCTGTTATGTAAAAAAAGATAATGTAGTGAAATACTTTGATTATTTTGGAAATTTAAAACCTCCTCCTCAATTGTTAGATTATTTCAAAGGTTGTCAAATATTATTTAACCGCCGTCGTTATCAAAAGTGGAATACTCCGGTTTGTGGACACCTTTGCTTAAAGTATTTAGCCGATGTTTCACATAAATTTTGATCATTAATAATCATGAGCTACACAGTAACGTTTACAGGCAATTCTAGCGTTCTTCATGCAAACTTCCTACTTATTCTAGAATTAGGGTCGGATTGTACAATCGGGTTATTATCTTTTGACACATACAATACTATTCAAAACATAAGAAAGGGTGTTATCGATATGTTTTATTTCGGTGATCTGGCCATTCAAATACCTGAAGGATCATATGACATCGATGCTATACATTCTTTTCTAAGCGATGAAATCGCTCACCGTGATCCGGGTGCTGGATTTGTACTCAGAGGAAATCCAAGTACCCTGAAGACTAAAATTAGATCGTCTAAGCAGGTTTTTTCAACTGTCAAGGAACACCCCATTAAGATTTAGTAAACCTAAACCATCAAGGCGGTTAACACCTGCAAACACAAACTTTTTAAAACAGTGTGGTTTTCGGTTAAAAATAAAAACATGAATAATATACTAAACATAACATCAGACGTGAAATTTGATGACTCCCTTACACAATTTCAATATCATTCACATCAGCCGTATGCAGGCAACACTTTTGTGATTGTCTGATGAAATCAGAATTCCGATCCATCAACAAGATGTTTATACATTTCCTTCTTTAAGTTTTATTTACATTGAAGGAGGAATTTTAAAAAAAGACGGTACTCCAGGAACTACTTCAAAATTGACTAAGAACGCGTTTGCGTTTTTGTTTGATGAGATCAGATACGAATTAAATGGCATTGAAGTTGATAGAGTCAGAAACCCTGGAATAACTGCAACGCTTAAAGGTTATGCTTCGTTTTCATCTAATCAAGTAAAAGGAGTTGAAAATTCGGGGTTGATAATACCTGGCATCGATAAAACTCTTTCAATCGATAAAGACGGATTTTGTAGCTTATCCCTGCCACTGGATATTCTCCTAGTGATGTGTGAGGACTATCGCAAAATTTTAATTAATCTTAAGCAAGAATTCGTTTTGATCAGATCGAGTACGGACTTGAACTGAATAAAGGGTAGCGATGACGTACAAATAAAATTAGATAAAGTGGTCTGGAGGATGCCACATGTTCGTGTTTCCGATCAAGAACGACTGAGATTGTTGAAAATGGTAGAGAAAAACAAAATAATTACTATACCGTTCAGATCATGGGATCTTTACGAATACCCAAATTTACCTACTTCGCAGCAAGAAAATTGGACTGTCAAAACATCGACAAATTTAGAAAAGCCGCGGTATGTTATTACCGCATTCCAGACTGATCAAACGAGAAACGCAACCAAAAATAACAGTCAGTTTGATAGTTGTAAATTGAAAAATTTGAAACTCTATCTGAATAGTGAACATTATCCTTATGATGATCTGAATTTAGATTTTGCACAAGGAAAAGTCGCCCTTCTCTAGGACATGTATAATGAGTTTCAAACGAGCTATTATGGTAATAGACTCTTTCAAACTCGCTCCTATAGTCGTTATAGATTGTTCTAAACAATCTGAAGCAATAAAAAGTACGACGAGCAATATTCGCGTTCAACTAGAGGCGAGTGGGAACTTTCCGCCTAATACTAAGGCATACTGCCTCATTCTTCATGATAATATAGTGGAATATGAAGTGGGAATCGGTTTAGTCCGCAAAATGTACTGAACCTCTGCACACGTTTGGCTGCATATATTCATCATTTAAAACCTAAACGAAATTGCTCCACTGCAGAACTTTGACTATGACACACATGATGCATTCAGCGGTCATTGATTTTCAAGGCTATCGATCAGCCTCCAACACATTAATCGTTAAAGAACTATCTATAGTCTCTGTGAGTCATGCCTCATCATGGCATTTGTTTTTCAAGCCGCCTCAGGGTGCGAGTGAAGAACTGGCTGAAGCACGGATGAACATCTGGGTAATGAAAAATATTCACGGATTGAAGTGGACCTATGGCGATGTTGAATATGAAGGTATGAAGAATTTATTAGTATATGTTACAGAAGACTATGGCATATTATGGGGAAAGGGAATGGAAAAGTGCAAGTTAGAAGAACTCATCGATAGACCAGCCTATGATCTTCATGATTTCGGCTGTCCAAACTTGAAACAGTTTAATAATGAACAGATAGCTTGTCATTTCCATTTGAACACTTCCCTTGTTTGCTCATTAAATCAAGCCCATCGTTTAGCCAAATGGGTCAGAAAAAATTCTGAAGCTGTAAATTTAAAAAAAGAAGAGATAAGAAGACAAACATTGAAGAATATTGGTACACCTCATCATCTACTCTCATATGCTGGATTTATTCGAGGAGTCAAGGATAGAGTTTAATGTGTATACTGTGGACTGGTATTCGACAGCACATCATTAGTCAACCCTCTCAGATACCATAAAAAAAATAGTCCACAGTGTTTGTGATTCCAGGAAGAGGAGGAGTATTTATAAATAGCTCCTAGAAATGCTGTATCAGTATAATGGATAGAATGGAGTCTGCTATACGTCGTTTGGGAGAGGATGGTATCGAAACTTTAACTACTGAAGAATTGGGAGTTTTGCCTCGATCATTACTTTTATACGTTTTCGACTACACATTAGATTACATCTGGGACAACTTACCTGAGGAATGGCGAGAGGACGAGGAATTCATCCAAAAACGAAGACTCTCCTACCTCAATGAATATATTAATTATTAATTGTACTATTATATCGGTAATTTATCCCATGTATTATTTCAAATAAACCATATAAATTAATTTTTTTTTATTTACTTACCTTTATTCTCATTTTTAGTTAGGGAAGGGTTCAAGAAATAAAAAAAGTATATAAAGGAATATTATTTATTACATAAATTACAACTCATAAGGGTCTTTTCTTGAGTTCATTTAACAAATTATAAAGAGTTTCAGTATTAATATTAAAGTCCATTGATGGTTCCACAGGTTCAGTCAGTTGACCTTCTTCATGTTTGTTATATAGTTCAGCCATTTCGGTTATCAATTCCAATGAGTTGTTGATGTTCTGAACGTCTTTACAAAGCTTTGCCGTTTCATTTCTGCTAAAACATGTCGAAGGTGAATCGAGTTGAAGGGTTGGCGAACTCTGATTAAACATTGCAAAAGAACTAACAACCTGTTCTATTTTCATAACTCTTTTCCTTCCCCTCTTGGAAAGTGTACAATACACATTATTACACCTTACTCGGTCTTTAACCTCCACTTTCTTGGGCCTGCTTTGCAAAAGAGATAACATCCTTGAAATCTGATCGGCGATGAATCTCCATTCTTCCGTATCCATATACACTGTAGTTTTCTTGTCGATGACCGCGACAGTGGGCACAAAATCGCAAAGACCGACTCGCACTGTTTTGCTAGTGGTGATGGAGTAGTCGGTCACCAGTTACAATCGACGCGGCACAACCATCTTCCAAGGCTTCAACATTAAGACTAAAAGGTTCAACAGAGAGAAGGGGAAACATGAAGTTTTTCTATTTTTTTTATTAGTTGATTTATTTCGTTTCTTTTTATTTCATATAAATCGATTTGGTTTTTAATAGGTAAAGTTGTTGAATAAACCGTTTAAACCTCTTGTGCATGTCAGCAACACCCACAGCTGTTTTCCTCTTCTTTTTTATCACATACGTCATCTCTTGTCATTGGTAGCTTCTCTAGTTGTTCCAAGTACTCAATAAAGGGACAATATTTAGACCATTTATTGTGATCTACAAGAGGATCGTCATGTTCCAAACATTCGTGTAATATTACTCCACAAAAAGGACACCTCGTCCAATCTGAGTTTTTCAAATAATAAAATCCGGCTGCTGCTAGTTTCAATGCACTCACTGGTGAATTCCAACCGAAGAATGTGGACAGTCGGTCGGCCTCATACCTCATGTTCTTACTAGTTATTCGTCCAATATTAAACTAGTTTATCAGTACTAGGACTATGACGAAAGCTTATGTATGTGGTGGGGGGAGAAACCTCCCGCTTTTACTCCTTATATCCTCAATGTAGGTGTAGGACAATCAATGGATCTCGCCACGTGCGAAGCTGGGGTATATATGCACAGTAGTGCTGACTGAGCGCTATGAATAAATATTTCTTTGTCGCCTTGTCTCCACCTGCAGTAGGAAATGCATCTGCAGCGATTTCCAGAGAAACCTCTCTTTTATGTCTGGGCGGCGTACACATAGTGCGATAAATCCGCTGACTAGACATAAATAAAATGTTCGGCGCGGCATCCTTTTAAATAGATAGCGATTCATCTGCTGACATTGATAAAATACTACTTCATGTCTGGGCGGCTTACAAATCGCTGACTGACCATTGATAAGCGAATGAATGGTTCTTTGTCGTCTTGATATCGGCGGCTGATATCTGGGCGGCATCCTTTTAAACAGATAACAGACCCGTCGACCCGCTCAAGGCATCGTAATCAGTGCTGAATGCGCATCTCTCCCCCGCCACTGCAAGCGGGCTATATAAGAGTGGAGCCCCCAGGACGGTAGGGTTTGGAACAGTCCGTTATTGCTTCGTAACGACAATTATGAATGAACCTGAATGAAACAGCTGAGTCATGCACCTCTGCATTAAACCTGGCAGGGTTGTGCACTGGGTCAACCCGGTAAATGTAAACAAACAAAACTCCCACTCAGAGGATGACGTCACAGGCATAATGTAAATAAAGGGTCAATGAACCAACCGCCCCCCCCTCGTCCTCACAAGGTCGGTCAATGACCCTCAAGGTCACATATAGCCTTACTACAACACGCTGTATCGAATGTAAACAAAGCGCTGTTGCCACATCTACAATCCAACGTTGCCATGTTGGGCATCTCACATCCATTGACCCCTTCAAGATTAACCAAAACCTCATAACACACCTCAAGGACACCCCCTTCACCATAGAACAACACCCTCCTCGCCCTCACAAGGTCGGTCCATGACCCTCAAGGTCACATATTGCTCTACTACAGAATGCTCAAGGTCATTTCCTTCGTGTTCCTGCTCAATCGGCCAAATATAACTACTCAGATTCATTATATTTTAATGTAAAAAATGCTCATATGATTTTTATTTGAAGAATTTGAGAAGTCTCTATGTAAATTTCTTAATTGAAAAGTCTTTAGTTTTGATTGAACATTAGAAGTAATGTTTTTAATAAATTAAGTGTGAGAATGTTTAAGAGTTTTATTAAGATGTAAATATTCATCACCTCATAAATAATTTGTTTTTCTTTTGTAATTGAGAATTTCTTGTTCATATCAATGTAAAAAATCACAATGAAGGAAGGGTAGAAGTGAATGTAAATAATCCTTAGTTTTATTTGACTTTTAGATGTACTGTTGTAAATAAGGTTTACATGTTTAACAGTTTTCCTTTTTAACAAACTCAATGTAAAAATTTAAATCATTAACTGTACTTTAAACACTAGGAAGAATTCAGGAAGAATTTAAATTTAACGTAGTTGTGATTTAAAACCTGCTAATTGTAAACAATGGCTGATGTTAACGCTCATAAACTTTAATTTATTACTTAAATCAATTTGTTGTTGTTTTTTTTTGTTTCTTTTAAAATGAAGTCATTTATTTTATTGTTTAATTTCTTAATTTTTGTTAATAGGGTTTAATTTGTATAATTATTTTGTTTAGATTTTTTCTCTCTTTTAATAATTTTGTTTAATTGAATCAATAAAATTATTGATGCGATGTTTGTGGGAAGACAAATATTTATAAGGCCGTCTTAGTGCAGATGTTTTAATACAACAGCTGTGCTAATACCAGTAGTGTTGTATACACAGCCAGATTCTAACAGTCCACTTACGTAGACGCGTCTACGGCTCTCATCTGCCAGCTGCAGTTTTGGAGAACGAGTTTTCGCCCACTGCGAACTGTATGCTGCCCAAGCACCAACTCCTTCAAGTTAAACAACTTATTGAAATATTTATTAAGAGAAATAACAATTTTATTAACTTGATCAACAATTATCTCTGTTCAAATTAATCATTTGTGAGTGTCTAAAACATCAATAATATAAACATATGTTGTCATCTTTCCTTTTCTGAAGGTAAAATGCCTAGTCTGTCTGGTCTTATAGTCTGACGGGTGGACCTTCTCAGCGGTGGGATTCCATCGTTTCGAGGATCGGGTTTTCTTGGTTCGCTTTCCTCTTGATCCTGCCAGGACTTCTTTTTCAGGAACCAGGAGTTCCTCCTGTATACGTGACCATCCTGAGAGGTTATGATATATGATCGAGGTTGTGGTCCAACTTGGGTTACCGTAGCGAGGTGCCAGTCTCTGGGGCCTCTCCTGTAGAGCACCTCCTCACCGAGATGGAATGTGGGTAGTGATCTGACGGAGATTCTGACCTATGCCGTCTAATCGAAAAATTCAATAAATACTTTATTAACAAAGAAAATATTATATATGAACGATTTCTTTTTAATAAATTAGTTCAAACTGAGGAGGGATCGTTTAACGACTTCCTTACAAGGGTCACAATCCAAGCCAATAAATGTTCGTATGGCCCAATGAAGGACATTCTAATCCGTGATAGGTTGGTGTGTGGGATCAGGAACACCGAAGTCCGTAAGAAACTCTTCCTTGAGGAGGCACTAACTCTCGAGAGAACCATCAACATGTGTAAGTCGTCAGAGGAGGTAAGTAAACAGCTGTCCAGCATGTCCCTGGGCGAAAATTCCGTCAACAGTCTCCAGGAGGACACCTTTCAATGCTGGCGCTGCGGTGCACGTCACCTTAGGAAGTCCTGTCCAGCTTTTAAGGTGAGGTGTGCCTCCTGCGGCAAGATGGGTCAGGCAACCATTGTTATATACCTGTTGGCTGTAGTTTATTGCATATCTTAGTTACTTTTCAAGTTAAACAACTTATTAAAATATTTATTAAGAGAAATAACAATTTTATTAACTTGATCAACAATTATCTCTGTTCAAAATAATCATTTGTGAGTGTCTAAAACATCAATAATATAAACATATGTTGTCATCTTTCCTTTTCTGAAGGTAAAATGCCTAGTCGGTCTGGTCTTATAGTCTGACGGGTGGATCTTCTCAGCGGTGGGATTCCATCGTTTCGAGAATCGGGTTTTCTTGGTTCGCTTTCCTCTTGATCCTGCCAGGACTTCTTTTTCAGGAACCAGGAGTTCCTCCTATATACGTGACCATCCTGAGAGGTTATGATATATGATCGAGGTTGTGGTCCAACTTGGGTGACCGTAGCGAGGTGCCAGTCTCTGGGACCTCTCCTGTAGAGCACCTCCTCACGGAGCTGGAATGTGGGTAGTGACCGCATGAATAAATGTTTATATTTTCGGTTTCTCTTTTTGTAATCAATTGTTTATTTATTTTAATTTAAGTTTCATTTTGGAGGTCCACTACTTTCCGAAGGGAATTTAACAGCTACTGAGGCGCCATCTTGTGGTAACAAACAGAAGCTTGGATCAAAACATAGAATGCTATTTTTTTAAATACGTAATTTATAAGAGATTTTTTGATCATTATTTTCAAAATAATGGCTTGTAAAATCAAAGAAAGTAATAAATTAAGCCTAAAAGATGTCGGCCCTATCTAATTCAGTGTGAGACGGCAGCGCTACCTAGCGAGTTAGTAACACAAATTGGGGTATAAATACCCCCACTGTTTTGCATTTCAATCAGACTTCGATCATCTTCCGACGCCGCTTGGTCTCCCTAGTTAGTGCCCGACATCTTCCTGGACAATTTCCTTGTTTATCGTCTTTTTATTTAAAAACCTTCTCCTGAATTCCTTTCTCCCATAACGGAGCAGTAATTAGGACGTGTGACCTGTAAAGGTCTTATCTGCTTCATCCATGGTGTGGGTCCCCTTGGATGTAGAGTTAAGATCGGGAATCCCCTTTTGTATGTATTTTGTATCGGGAATCGTTATATTTGGTCAAAATGTTTAGAAAACTCTGTTTATGCACTTCACGGGGGTAGGATGTTTTTATTATTTTCTTTAGAGAGGAATCGAAAATTGCATTACAGACCGTCTAAGGAGGAAATGGGTTCGGCGACCATCTATATAAATTCAGTAACGAATGGGATATATGGGGTGAGAGACAGAGGTGTGTAGGCAATTTAAACCGTGCAAAATCAAAAAAATCCGGAGAGGTTTTTAGACGACCTATGAACTTTAGTAAGAAGAGGTAGTTCCTGCGTAGTTCTAGTGACCACTCCCCGGCCTCCCAGAGCAGGCTGCTGATGGGGCTGGTCCTAAACGCTCCATTTGCCCTGCGGATCATTGCATGATGTACTGGGTCTAGCCTGCTCAGAGTTTTTTTGGAGGCATCCCCATATAACTCGCAGCCATAGTCCATTACCGGCCTTATCAGACATCTGTACAACCTAAACAGGTAAGTTCTATCGCAAACGAAAGTAGAACCGGAAAGAATCTTCAGATTATTAACTTTTTTTGATAGTTTAGACAACAGAGTCGGATGTGTAATTTCCAGGATAATCTTGAGTCCAATGTCATTCCCAGGTACCGAATTGAATCGAGTTTAATTAAGTTCCGATTCCCTAGATACACAGAAAACATTTGTGGGCACTTTCGAAGTCGGCAAAAGTGGACTGCAGTTGATTTAGAAAGGCTAAACTTAAAACCCCATTTTTCAAGGCTATCAAGTGTATTTTGTATCATGGATTGTCCAAAATTTACATCGATAGAGCTATAATAAATCAAAACATCATCCGCGTATAATACGACATTAACTAGTTTTGGGATGTATTTTCTTATATCATTGATAGCAATTTTAAAAAGTGTTGGGCTTAGGACAGATCCTCGCTGAACACCATTTAATAATTCAAAATTATCTGATAATAATGACCCAGCACGAACTTTAAAATTCCGATTTCTTACAAAGTTTTGTAAAAAAAATAGGATGTTCCCCGAAAACCCCCATGATTGTAAAGCTACTAGAATTTTATTTCTCCAACACAAGTCAAATGCGCTTTCCAGATCAAGAAAAACTTCAAAAACGTGTTGGTTTCTAGCAAAAGATAATTTTAAAAACGAATTAAATTTAAAAAGAAGGTGCATTGTAGATTTCGATTTTCTGAAACCACATTGTTCGTTATCTTGCAAATTCCTGGTTTCTAGTTCCCACAAAAGGCGGCAGTTAACCTTTTTTTCAGTCAATTTACAGAGAACCGAGGTAAGAGAAATAGGCCTATAACATGTTATTAGTTTGGGATCTTTATTTGGTTTCAGCATGGGTATTACTGTTGCCGATGACCGACTTTCAGGGAAGGCTCTATGAATCCATAAATTGTTGAGGAGCGTTAATAGCAAGTTCATGCCGTTCGGAGGAAGGTGTTTGATAAATTCGATATGAATCTGATCCGGACCTGGGGATTGAAAAAAGAACGCGTTGTTTGTATACTGCGTCGTAGTTCTTCCATTGTGAAAGGAACGTTATATGGTTTGGTGTCAATAGCAGGGTCAACGGTGAGCTGGACATGGCGTGACGGATTGTTTTTTGAAATAAATGAAAGGTAATGCCCAATATAATTTTAATATAACTGTTAATGTAATATTTCTATATGGGCTAGCAATCAAACACTAAAAGCTCGGCACTTTATTTTAATGAACTGTTTTATTTCATATTAAACAATGAATATGATACATCAGTCTCATATATATCACATGATACTAATAATAATAATAACAATATGCAAAATGTAAAAATGTGGAAATGCCACATATATCATGTGCTCTACAATGGGAAGAAACACAAAGTCACTTTCCATGTGGTACCTAATGGAGGAGCAATAATATTGGGGAGAAACTTTCTCAGCAGGTTTAACTTTAAGGTACTCCAGGACTATGCTGTTCAACAGAGTTCACAGGTTAGATCCATGATCCTTGAAATGTTTCCAGAAGTTTGTACGGATAAGCTAGTGAAATTTAATCTACAGGAGAAACTCCAGCGAAGCTGATGTTCGGAAGACCCTTGAGAACTAGATTAGATATATTGAATGATAGAACATCTGGGCAGAAAGTGAAAACTGTTCAAGAATCAAAAGAAAAAGTAAAAGAAATGCACCATCGTCAGGCAATATACTCTGGAAAAAGAAAGATATTTTTCCAAGTTGGACCAAAAATATTTGTTAAGATTTATAGAAATAACAAGGTTGACAGGGAGAAAGGGATTGTGGAAGAAGTGTTGGCCACAAATATGTATGGTGTGCAGCTGTGGGACTCAGGAATTGTGGTCAAACGACATGTAGACCAAATGATACCTGATTATGGTATTCAGAACTGTCACAGAGCCTCCAATGTTATACTTGGAAGCGAAGACCCTGACTTACATAGGGACAGCCTACAGCTAGAGGGGGATGAAGGAGAGGAGATGAAGATATCGGAGAGGAGAATAAGGAGAAAGGTACAACTCACTCTGATATTGACATAGATGTGAGGCAGGAAGGTACAACTCATTCAGATATTGACATAGATGTGAGGCAGGATGTAGCAGCTCAGTCTGTCAAAGGAAGAGATGCAGCAGCTCACTCTTACAAAGGCAGCGGTGTGAGACAGGATGTAAGGAAGTCTGAAAGAACGATAAAGCCTCCAAAGAGACTTAGTTACGAGCCCTTTTAAGGGGGAATAGTGTGATATATGGGGCATTTGCACATTTTTTTCAAGTGTCCCTTCATATAGCAAATAGAACACTCATAATTTTTGTATCTACATTGCTGGCTTGTATGGTTATTAAAACCACAAACCAAACATGTTTTCCATGTTTTCCTCTCCAACAAATAATTCTCCTGCTTCAATTCAATTTCAACCGGTGTTACTATGACTGCTTTTTCTGCTGCATTTTCATTTTTGCGAGAGCAACTGCATTCTGAAATGTTAGTTTGGTCGAATCTTCCAGGAAGAACCTCTCTCTCACTCTCCCTTTTCTTAAACCTATCACAAACCTGTCTCTTATTGCAGTCTCAATGAACTGAGCAAACTTAAAACTTGCTGCCAGTCTTCTAACCCTAGCAGCCCATTCTGCAATTGTTTCGGTTTCTCCCATATGAGCCTGATAAAATTCCTGTCTCTCGAAGGTTACCGCCACAAGTTCATTATAATGAGAGTCCAATTTCTCTACCAAATCTGTAAATTGCACATCCTCGGGCTCTTCTGATTGGCATAAGTCTATCAACAACTTATATGCATCTTGATGTAGATTGGTAAGGAGAATAGCTCGTTTTTTATCTTCTGATGTGATTGAATTAGCAGAAAAGAATTGTTTAAATCTTCTACTTGTTTAAATCCATTCATTCAAATTCGGGTTGAACGACGGAACATCTCCATAATGCCCCACTATAGTTTGTACAGTTTGTTTGTTTCTCCTCTGTCATTTACTTCTGATACTTTATCTTGTTTGTTTCGTTTTTTTTTTTAAACCGACTACACCAATGTAATATTTCTATATGGGCTAGCAATCAAACACTAAAAGCTCGGCCATTTTTAATGAACTGTTTTATTTCATATTAAACAATGAATACGATACATCAGTCTCATATATATCACATGATAATAATAATAATAATAACAATATGTAAAATGTAAAAATGTGCAAATGCCACATATACCAATCACAGTTACTATACTTAATCTATTACTTATAACGAAATAGCCCTAATAATTTTTAAAAATTATTTAACTAATTTTAATTTTCAATTAAATGCCCATATACTTAATGCAAATAATTTAGCCCCTTTATTTCACTAACAAATTATAAATACGCGCGACCAAATTGTTATTTTTTCTTTATTTGCAATAAATCACGTTGTGATTACCAGTTTTTATTTTATTTAAAAATAAAAAAATAAAAACCACGATGTGCCACCAATTGGCGATGTCCCTTGTTTAATTAAATTAATTGATATTAGGGTTAATTAAACAGGACTGTGGATCTTAATTATATTTAATAATGGGACAAGTAAAAATAAACAGAATTACGCAGTGGAAGTAAATTATAATTGGTGATAATATATACATATATACTGACAATGAATATAACTAATATTATCATACAGGCCTGCTATAGAACAAGGAGTGGGCTTGGCCGGATCTAGGGGCAACAATACGTCTATCTTGCAGCAGATTCTCTTAGAGACTGTTTCTGGCCTGGTCCCTTTTGGAGTGGAGCGATAAGGAGGGCTTAGGGTACAAAGTTTGGCCCTATGTTATTACTTATCATTTTATATAAACTCAAATATCCAATTATCTATTTGGGCACCTAGTTTACAATAATATATAATCACTCTCATTAATATCTACATACAGAATATTTATATACTAGCCCTAATACAATATAAGATAATAACAATTAATATAAATAATATTTATAAGATAGCCCTCTTACTATAATTATGTTCGTGGGTCACATCAGACAATAATACATTATAAATAATATCAATAAACATCATTATTATTATTCATCAATAATAATAATAACACTACCATATACTTATCAATCTCAATAATATCAACCTCAATAATATCAATCTCACTTATCTCATCAATAATATCACTTATACTTATGAACCAACTCATTTTTTATCAATTTGTTATTCCCATAAATTAATTTATTCAAATACCATTATATCATATATTGATGAGAAGTAGCTCGATGAATAGATGTATTTTAAGCTGGTGGATGTTCTCGATGGTGAAGTCTTAAGGTAGATGGGCAGATGTACTCGATGAATTTGGATGGATGGATGTTTTCGATGATGGCTTGTTGGTAATATCCAAGAGTACTTGTAGCCTTACAGTTTAAGGAAGGGCTCTGCTAACATATCTGGATACATGGCTGCAAGTATGACTTAGATGGATCAAATCAGGAACAACCTTATCAGGGTCTGAAAATTTGAGCAGCGCTTAACCAAGCAAATAACATTTGATGCACAGTTAAAAATAAACCAATTTTATCATAATATGAATTTCATCTCAAAATAAATCAATCAATATCAATATAATCCCCAAAAATAATACATTATAAATAATATTAATAAACATCATTATTAATATTCATAATAATCTTTATCAATAATTATAATACCACTATACTTATCAATATATACCAGTATATTTTATACCATCTCATTTTTTATCAATTTATTATTCCCATAAATTCATTTATTCAAATACCATTATATCATATACTGTATAAGCTGCTATGTATCAGGTTAAGAGGTAGCCAAAATATTCATATATAATTGTCATAGCTGATGATAGAGCCACTTACCAATTAGAAAACTTAATAATTAATCAAATAAAATATATCTTGTTGGATATCAAAATATTTCATTTTTAATAGGGAGTCTAAATTTAAAATCAGCTGATCAATATTTTAATTAATAACTTAACTAGTAGAAGGACTAGGTGCTGATCGGATGCGGAAACTTAATTTCCTTCCAAGTTCCTTTTTAGGAAGATAGTGTGCTAAATTCAAGACATCCTGTTTTTGTTTACTAGAGTAGAGCCGTTTCGACCACTAAGATAGAAACCGTTAAAATATAATATAGTCCCACGCTATCTGTTTTTTATTAATTACTATCTTAATAACAAGAACCATGCAAATAAATTTTACAGGTGTTTTCCCTGGAAAAGAACCTACAAATATATCATTTTTGTTTTCATTTTAATACCTTCCTAATAAATTTGTCAGTCAAATATTTCCCCCTCCATTCTTTAGGTGACGTAAGGGATGTTCCAGTGGGGGACTCTTGAATGTGACTTCGTACTGTTAACATGTACTCTTGGTTGTGACTTCGAACAGTGAACATGAAATGATCATGATAGGAAGTGATAGAGTGTCCCTTCAGGACTTTCAATGTCTCATTAGTGACTTGTTAATTTATATGTTAATCCATAGTGAGTTTTAAGGAAATGATTAGTTAAACATTTTAGAGAGTGTTTCTATGTTTGATTATTTTGTAATATGGTAGTTTTAGTTTGCAATTGGTTTAATCATATTCATATTATTTGTTCATTATATCCTATTTGTAATGGTTGTAAGCTCTGGCAGTGTTAATCATTAATTTAATTAAAAACTAATTTTTATTCTTCAAAATATTCATCATATAAAATGTGTGTTCCTTTGATATAAATAAATATCTATTTGTATTATAAGCATGCAAAATTATATTGTCCCACATATACCTTTGAGAGAGGAATCCAATTCTTGAAATTCTATTATCTTTTGATTCATAAAAAGGGGAATCATATTTATGTTTTATTATCAAAAGGGGAAGGTATTGTATGTAATCAGGGGAAGTAAATATTTTATTAGTTTGGGCATTTCTTATAAAATGCTCTGGAATCTCATTAAATCATTAATCACTTCTTAATTAAAAACAATAATGAATTAACCCCCATTATATAGCAAAGCATTTTCGAGGCATTTTTCGAATTCGAAACATTTTTGTTTTAATTTTAGACCTTTGTGTTTTTTGATTTGTGTTTAGTGAACTAAAAAAAAATGAACTATCCTTGGAGGAGGATAAATCAGTTAATTGCAATCCCAACAGCGGCTATTGTGGAATAAACATAACATACCTTAGTTCATCAATTTAGGTAATTTTTAGTAGACCCCGCCGCGATAACCAAGAGAAATCTTTTTATGACCCATCAGCTGTTTGTTCCATTGAATATAACTTTTTGAGCCTCTCTGTTACCAAAGATTCATTTATAAAAGATTTGGTATTTGAAACTAGGATTGGACCATGACGTTCCTAACGACATTATGCACCGTTCAGGAATTAGTAGAAAACTTTTGCTGCATTCCCAGAATTCAGTTACCAAAATGGACAGGGAAAGATAATAATAGAAGAATGTCGAGAACCTTTTGTGGTACAAGCCATTCTGGATATGCAGCAGCGATTTTCGTCATAATCGAAAATAAAAAGGACTCATAGTGAGATGGATG
This sequence comes from Aelia acuminata, assembly GCA_911387785.2. NCBI lineage: Eukaryota > Metazoa > Arthropoda > Insecta > Hemiptera > Pentatomidae > Aelia > Aelia acuminata. The sequence continues at coordinate 2,167,996 of CAJVQU020000010.1, forward strand.
CAGGCAAAAGCAAGAGTAGCACACATCGGTATTACTAAACCCAAATTTCCCGTAGCCCGTTTAGAAGTAGCTGGCATAGGAGCGTGATTGCAGCGAACGTTGAAAACAGATTTTAAGCGTTTGAGGCAGTTTATATCTGTTCTAACAACATTTTGTTGTGATCCTACTACAGCTAGTATTGTACTGCCATGGACAGAAAGAGCGGAGTTTTTAGGAGATTTTTGTAAATGATTGGGTCAAAGAAATTAGAAGCTTAATAGAGAGAAATAGTTGTTAAAGATAAATTCCTGGAGAAGAGTAACCCAGCAGGTTTGCCGTTGAGACTTAGCTATACAAAGAAATTGTTGGAATCGAGATAGTGGGATCTCTGTCGCTCTGACAAACAGCGGAAAATTCGTCTTCGTTTGTCAGAAAGACACAGAAAAGAGGCAGGGTGAACTCAACTTAGAAGAAATTTTGTTGGTTGAGAAGAACCTTAGGAAGATAGTCCAGCGAGAAAGTATTTCGGGAGCTAGTCGACAAAATATTAAGTGTCTATGACCTTAAGTAAGTGCTCGAAAAGCTGTATCACAGGGTAAGTGCGATAAAGATTATAGACATCCAATTCTAATTCCTTGAAATCACCAAGTGGTTGAAAATTATTTTTTTGTAGGCATAAAGAATTGTGTCTTGCAGGTAACCAAGGATTACTTTTTGATTTAAGGGAAAGATATTGGGTGGTTGGTGGTCGAAGATGTTTAACGAAAGTAATTAGCCAATGTTTCATATATACGAGATATGATGGTAAGATATATCAAGTAGACAGCCCTTCATTGATGTTTAACAGGCTTGAAGGAGCTAAGGCTTTTGTAGTGACTGGAGTTGATCTAACTGGCCCGTTATTCCTTAAAGACGGTTCCAAGGTCCCGGCAGTCTGTCAAAATTGACTGTAAAATTGTTCTGTGTTTCGAGCAGTTCATGTTTTTACAAGATCAGCGAGATAGTTGTGTTCCTGATAGTGAGGCCGCCAAGGCAGACGATTTGAACAGAAGAGAAAGATAGCAATTGCACAGAAGAGCACTACAACTTAAGCAAACAATTGAGAAGGAGATTTCGCCTAGAACACCAAAGCCTACTTACTCGTCCATAAAAAGGGATATAAGGATTTTTGAGTTGGGAAAGAAATCCTTAATAGGAGGCAATGACAAGAATAGATTGGCATTAGCCATTGTCGAAGATGTTTTGACTGGTACAGACGGAGAGGCCAGAGTGTTCAGGCTGTCTAAAGCGAAGAGTGAGCTATTAGAACCAGCGCAAAAATTGTTTCCTTTAGAGGTGAAATCTAGAGACAAAGGGTTCCTAACCAACGACTCTAGCAAACTGGCGGAACCGGGATATGCAGAGCATACCCAGGAAAACGACTACTTGGTTGATATTTCTACGAGAGTAATCTCAAGAGTACTAGATGGGGACATACAGTGAAGATACCAAACCGCTATATCTCTTGAAAGTTGTATGACAGCAAGCTTTTTCTCTTATGCCGATTTAGGTGAGAGGATTTGATAAAATGCTTGATATAAGAAAATTGAGAAGAGGATGATTTGTTTGGCAGAGGCAATATGTTATGTACATTTGTTTTAGTGTCTGACCGAAGTTTCGGCGGTTTCAGCGGCAGTTTCGGTTTCGGCCGAATATCGGCTTTCTTGTCTGATATCTCCAAGAAGAAAGTGGGACTAAACGATTTCAGCTTGTTAGCTTGATCTCTTTCATGGCCTTTAACACCATTGGATTTAATATTGCTTAGTATATGTTCTTATTTCATTAGTTAATTACACTTGTATTGTATTTAGATAAAATATAGATTTCTCTCATACTTTTGGTATCTTTAATAGATTGAAAACTTTAAGTTGGGTGTGGAGACAAAAATTCGCTAGTGACAAACAGGGATGAGGAGAATTACATCAAGTCTTTACATGTAATGTTAAGAATGAACGCATTCTATTCATACGTTGAGTGTATAGAATAGTATTTAGTCTTTATCTTTAGCATTAAGAACCTTTTTGTGCTCTCAATTATCTCCTTATTAATAATGAAATTTGATTTAATTAAAAAAGATTAAAGACAATTAATATTTACATAAATATATTGAACAATATTTTGTACATAAATTAATCTTGGCTAACCCAAACGATGCAATATTAATGCTCAGTATTCAGTCAATATTGTACAATCATGAAAATCTGTTAAGTGAACTAAGAATTTTTTTTTTATTTGTCCTCCCCTTTCTCGCCTTGTAGGCTATACGGGGTTTCCCGGGCCGGGGGAGAGGGTGGGGGATTGATGCCAAGTATTATTAAATTTTCCCCTGAGTCCGGGTTTTGAACTGGCTATCTTTCGGTTCTCAATCTAAGATTTGATTGAAATGAACCTAGTGATATTCAAAATTTTATGCGACTGGAAAGTACATACTCTTATGTAAGGAATTCCTACGCAAAGTGCCTATTTGGCCTCAAACAATAACCATAAGACTGCAGAGACCGAGGCAGCCCTCACCTAAATCTTATAGGTAGGTATAATAAATCTTATCGACAAGTATTAATAAATTCTGTTTCCTCAGGGAATCCGGTTAAATGTTCACTGTACAATAGTAATCACCGCATTTTTATCAATTTCCATCTCGGGTATCATGCCAGTATTGCGGTAGAAGACATAATTTTCTTGGCAATGTTTCCATCGGAAATTAAAAGGCAGTTATCACTTCTGATGCCTAAGCCATCTCGCTCTGATGAAGATATAGAACGAGCATGTTTAGTATATTGCATCAACTTTTAAATGCATAACAATAAGTATAGTGGACTGTATAAGTGTGTTATAACTGAACAGAAAAGTGACATACAGTTATACAGCGTAAAATTATTGCATGTATAAATAAAATTAATTTGTTACGGTTCATAGTTAGAATAAAAAGGTAAAAAATTGAGCTTTCAATGGTCGGTCATGAAAACATGGTTCATGATTACTTCACTCACTGCGGTTTCGGCTCCTTGCAAAGTCTCCATCTTCTTCTCGTGCATCCGCGAGATGATCTTTTTTTTTTACCACGGTTATAAAATGGAGAACAGGGGGATTTCTTAATCTATTTAAGTTGGCTATCCTGCACGAATTTTCCAGTCGCGTAGCTAGCGCTGCGTAGCTGCTGCGTTATGATATGCGCCGCTAGATGCCCTGTTTTAGTATTGTAACAAAAAACTTAAAAAAACAACAGTATTCATTAATACAAACTTTTTATTTACCTCTCACACGAGATTAAGTACATATCAATTTATATCATGAACTAACATATGTCTTTTTCATTTTATTTTTTATAACCTCCCATCTCGAACAGTATAGCCACATATAACATCTTTCCTCTTTTCAATATTTTAGTCTAACTGGCACCCTCCTGGACCGTTGAGGTCTTGACGCTGGTGGGACCAAGTTCATTGATGATTTAGCCCCATCTTCATTGAACGACGCTGGGCGAAGATGGACTCTGTTCCGCCTGACTACTCTGCCGGTATCGAGGTCCTCTACTATGTATGATCGTGGTATTCCGTGTTTTTGAAGAATTCTTCCTCTATGCCACTTGTCCTCTTTTGTATATTGAATGGATACACGATCCCCAGGTCTCAATTCCTCGAGCTCCTTAGCGCTCCGATCATAATAGCTCTTAGCAATTGATTGCTTCTTTTCTAGCTTAGCAGGTACGTCAGCATTCACTTGAGGCATCAACGTATCTGCCGTGGACGGTAGCTTAGTGCGGCACACTCGATTCATCAATGAGAGACTGCGCATGATTGGGGCTTCCAGTATCGAAGCAGTAATCATCAGCGAAGACTTGTAATTCTGTCGAAGCAAATGGTACATTGTCACAGACCATTACCTCCGGAATGCCAAACTTGGAGAAGATAGATTTTAAATTTTGGATTACTTCATGTGCCGATTTCGATTTCATACCCACAACTTCAATCCAGTTAGGATATGAATCAACTAAAACGAAATAATCCTTTGACTCATATGTCATGATGTCCAACAACACCATCTGCCACGGCCTTATCGGCAATGGATGGCTCTTCAAGGGCTCCTTAATATTTTTTCTTGCGAACCTCTGACAACTAGAACAATTTTTAATAAAATGTTCAATATCCTTATTTATTTGGGGCCCTTTTATAGTTTGTTTCGCCCTTTCTCTAGATTTTTCTATGCCAGCGTGACTGGTTTGCAAAATTGATAGCATTTCTTGCCTTAAACTGGCTGGCACGACAATCCTATTCTGCTATACTACTTGAATCTTAATAATAAAAAAAAAAAAAAAAAGCCACGGCTCTAAGGGTAGAAGCTAATTATCGGTGATGGAAATTGGATGAGGCCAAAAATAGGGGGTAGGTGCAGGACATAACATATACATAATCTCTTCGATCTAACACTCCGCTCTCGTTCAATATGTATGCTTTCGCCCCACGTCCCCGACTACCGCGAGCAACTCACGGTAGTTAATCGAAATATTAATAAAATTAAAAAAAAAATAAATTAAAATCGAGCGTAGTCCTCGGCTCCAAGGGTAGAGGCTAAATATCGGTGATGGAAATTGGATGAGGCCAAAAATAGGGGGGTAGGAGCGGGAATAATATTAAAAATCGGTGTAACCGCTCTTACCCACCCCCTAAACCCTAATTTATGGCTTGAGTTATCATACCTCGAAAGCATACAAATTGAACGAAAGCGGAGTGTTAGGCGGTATAAAAATTGCCAATTAGATCGGAAGAGTAAAAAGGACTACTTGAATCTTAATAATAAAACAAAAAAAAAAAAAAAAAATCGAGCGTAGCCACGGCTCTAAGGGTAGAAGCTAATTATCGGTGATGGAAATTGGATGAGGCCAAAAATAGGGAGTAGGTGCAGGACCCTCCTACCACCCACCGTCCTCCGCCCCTCGGCTAGACAGCAATTTCGTACCTCGAAAGCATACATATTGAACGGGAACGGAGTCTTAGCAGTATAAAAATTTCTAATTAAATCGAAATAGTAAAAAAGAGTAATTAAATCGAAATAATAATAAAATTAAAATAAAAATAAGTTAAAATCGAGCGTAGTCCTCGGCTCAAAAGGTAGAGGCTAAATATCGGTGATGTAAATTGGATGAGGCCAAAAATAGAGGGGTAGGTACCTACACCTACCCCCTATTTTCGGCCTCATCCAATTTCCATCACCGATAATTAGCTTCTACCCTTAGAGCCGTGGCTACGCTCGATTTTTTTTTTTTTTTTTTAAATATTAAGATTCAATTAGTCCTTTTTACTCTTTCGATCTAATTGGCAATTTTTATACTGCCTAACACTCCGCTCTCGTTCAATTTGTATGCTTTCGAGGTATGATAACTCAAGCCATAAATTAGGGTTTAGGGGGTGGGTAAGAGCGGTTACACTGATTTTTAATATTATTCCCGCACCTACCCCCCTATTTTTGGTCTCATCCAATTTCCATCACCGATAATTAGCTTCTACCCTTAGAGCCGTGGCTATGCTCGATTTTTTTTTTTTTTTTTTTTTATTATTAAGATTCAAGTAGTCCTTTTTACTCTTTCGATCTAATTGGCAATTTTTATACTGCCTAACACTCCGCTCTCGTTCAATTTGTATAGCAGCGTAGTTCTGTTCCGCAGTCGAGAGAGATCTGGACGCAAATGCAACAGGGCGTTCCTCTTGAAATAGACATGCTCCCAGTCCACTATTTGATGCGTCTATATGCATTTCAGTTAATTTCCTTTCATCAAAGTAGGCTAAAATTTGAGCGCTAAGAATGGCCTCCTTAAGTGCCTGAAAGGACTGTTTCTCCTCATTATCCCACTTCCAAAAACTATCTTTTTAGTTAAGTTCCTTAATGGAGCTGACCTCTCTGACAAATTTGGAATAAACTTAGATACATATTTATTGATACCAAGAACTCTTGAACTGTCTCCCTTGTTTTTTGGTTTTGGTAAATCTCTAATAGCCTCCACATACTTATCGTCAATAGCAATTCCTTCACTGGAAAAAATCTGTCCATGATACTTGACAGATTTCTGTTTATACTGTATCTTTGAGCTATTAAATCGAACATTATATTTCCGAGCCATCTCTATTACTTGTTGCAGTGCTTGGTCTTGTTCTTCCTCTGAAGCTCCCGACACCAATAAATCGTCAAAATGTACACAAACCCCAGGAATATCCCAGAACAGTCTGGATACCAGACGCTGAAAAATTTCTGGCGCTGACATTAATCCGAACGGCATCCGTTGAAATTTGTACCTTCCGAAAATAGTAGCAAAAGTGCAAAGATCAGCTGATGCACTATCGAATTCAATATGGAAATAGCCATCCTACAGGTCCAACACGGTGAATATAGTCTTACCTTGCAATGTATGGGCAATGTCATCGACAGTCGGGATAACAAATTGTTCATGCATAACCGATTTGTTAAGTTTTCTCAAATCCAAACAGACCCTTATATCACCATTATTCTTTTTTACTACAACCACTGGGTCAACTACCAGTGTTGGATAAGTAACTTTCTGAATGATCCCTTTTTCTTCCATTTCTTTTAACTTTAATTTCAAGCGATCGTGCAAAGCATATGGAACTCTTCTGGTATTTTCTATAAATGGTTGAAATGAACTATCTAACTTAATAGAGTGGACAAATGGGAATTTCCCTAGAATGTCTCGATTTGACTTCACTATTTGCAACTGCTCACCTATGGTGTCGACTCTTTTAATAATGTTAAACCTAACACAATCGTGCAATCCCAATAACGGAATTTTATTCATATATACCACAGAAAATTTAATAATATGACTAACATCCCCAATAGAACATTTTAGCGCAGTCGACCCTTCTAATGGTATTTTTTCTCCTGTGTATGTGACTGCAGAACAAGCAGGCTTAGAAATAGGCGCTCTCAACTTAGTAGCCAAGTCATTAGGAATAACACTTATATCTGCTCCTGTATCGATTTTAAAAGTCACTGACGAACCCTCTATATACACATCTTGAAGCTAACAGATATTTCTAGACCCTACTTCATTAATGGAGAACTTTTCGACAATTCCAACTTCGTTTTGCGATTCAAGCTCAATAACATTTTCAGAATATAGTTCATCAACTCTACAGGCCGCAGCAAAATGGTTCTTTCCTTTACATCTAGAACAAGTTTTCCCCCAAGCAGGGCAGTTACGAAATTTGTGGTAGGTTGCACACCGAGAACATTTCTGAACGAATGTAAATGAATTTTTTTTAGCATTTGTTTCTCTATGAACTTGATGTACATCTTTAGAACCAGGAACCTCTGTGTGTTCATCACGCCGGATATGGGCCTGCTTCTCTAAAAACACTAACAATTCCTCTATAGGCAAAAATTCAGTAGAGCTGTCACGCAATTCCCACAAATGCTTTGACTCTTTATCCAGTTTCCGCAACAGTAAAAATTGTAAAATGGCATTCCAGCCTTCAGTGTTGATACTAAAACTTTTTATGGCAATGAGAACCGAACTAGTAGTATTAATCAAATTTTTTATATCTTGGCAAGATTCTTCACTTGGATGGTCTATGACCCTCTCTACATGTTTATACACGACATATTTATTCTTTTGATAAACATTAATTAGCCGATCAAGAGTTACTGCGTAATTTTCAGAGTTTATGTCTAGTCCAGATAACCTATCCAACGGTTCTCCCTACAGCGATGACTTGAGAAGTTGAAAACGACGTACATCGTCTAACTGGTTCTCATGAACGACGGATCTAAATAATTCATAAAACGAGTTCGACAACGATATGTCCCCTTTGAAAACTGGAATTTTAATAGGTGCAACCTCACATTTAATAGTAAAATCGGAAGGCTTCTCAGTAACAACTACTGAAGACGCTAGTGCAATTTCTTCCTCCAGAGCACTTTTGACATGGAAATAATCTTTCTCAAAGTTTTTCATTATAATCATCTTTTATATAATCAATCATATGAATTAATAATTCATTAAATTCATTAAAAATCTTACCTGAGTCAGTACTTCTCTCTTTCAATTCTGATAGTGAAGCAATCTCCAAACCAGACGATGACACGAAAGTTATCATCCGTGTTAATCTTCCCCTTAAAACAGACTTTTTCTTCTTTAACAATTCTCCCTCCATGATGGACTGCAACATAACAAAAATACTCTGAAAAGCTGTTTAATAAACAATGATTACAGCACCATTGTATGAACAATAAAGAACGTGTGAGTTCGACAAAAACCCGACACCATGTTTTAGTATTGCAACAACAAACTTAAAAAAAACAGTGTTCATTAATACAAACTTTTTATTAACCTCTCACACGAGATTAAGTACATATCAATTTATATCATTAACTAACATATGTCTTTTTTATTTTATTTTTTATAACCTCCCATCTCGAACAATGTAGCCACATATAACACTACCCATTTTTACGTAGCACTACCCATTTTTCTGCGAAATCCTCAAAACCATCGGAGAGCTCCTTATCGAGAACTGCCTGGCTGATTATTATTTTCATCGACATTTATCCCTGAATTTCCTTCCATGGCCTGATGTATTTGCCAACATATTCTTTAGAGATAATAACACCGGATTATAGGGATCCTATTGCACTTGAAACAATTTTTAGTTAGGTTGCAAGGGGTGCTATTACTAAATACTCACTGGACAAAGTGTATCCCAAATACGTTCTTCATAACGCGAGAATGTCCAGTTTACATTTAGATCCTCAGTAAAATGAAATAAATTTTGGGATTCGCGCATTGTGGTAAGCACAATAAAATCTATAACTGTAGATGCTAAGGCTCAGGGATCCCCATTAATTGCAAATTGTAGAATCTAAATCTGAAAAAAGGCACTTTAGAACTTGAATGTTCTACGGTTACAAGAATATATTTGAAAAAGGCTACATTTCTTGTGCAATACCACCGGGAAAAAGCTTACACATGCTGTTTTGAAGATATCTTATTCACAAAGCATAGATTTGTGTTTGAGGAGCCTTCAGCAACAAATAATCTTTTTTTTTTTTTTTTTGGTGTCCACCCCTTTTTCGCCGTTTAGGCTATACGGGGTTTCCCGGGCCAGGGGAGAGGGTCGGGGGTTTATGCCGAGTATTATTAAATTTCCCCTGGCTCCGGGTTTTGAACTTGCTATCTTCTGGTCCTCAAAACATCTGTCCGGTTGTCGGTGGCAATGCGTATTTTCTAACGCGTTTAGCCACTCGGCCATCCCGCCACCCAAATCCGCATAAATTTGTGTTTGAGGATCCTTCAGCAACCAATAATCCTTGAAATGATCCTTTTGAGAATATCCCTTTACTGGCCCAAAATACGAGTGCGATATATAGGTCGACCAAGCTTTTGTAAGCCCCCGGCATTGACTCGTTAGTGTTCATGTCAGAACTTATGCATATGTTTACGTTCAGCACCGTTTCTTGACGATCTATGGATCCTGCGTGTAATAAAACATCTTGTGTCTTACGAGCGGACCTTCGCTGTCCTACCGCCTTCCAATTCCTGACCCCAAACAAACTTCGAGCATCTGCTGCCACACCATTGGCCCATCTCAGTCTGGGTCTTCCAGCTCTCCCGCCCCGATGCAAGACCTCTTCAAGTAACTTCCTTGGCATCTCCCGCTCAGTCATTTTGGCTTCCTAATCTCCCAAGCTACCCAACCAAGCCATCCCAATCTCACAAATGTGACTAAGTCCGATTCGTCATAGATGTTGTAAAGTCTCGTGTTTTACCTTAACCTCCATCCATTACCATCCCGGACTGGCCCAATAAAACGACGTTTACGTTCAAATATCTTCAGGTACTTTCCGTAATTCTTGGAGATGGTCCAAGTTTGTGAAGCATAAGTGAGTACAGGCCGGAAAAGAGTCTTATAAATTACGATTTTAGTCGATTTCGTGATATATCTACTGCGAAAGATGTTAAGAAGGCCGAAGTAGCATCTGTAGGCAACAGTGAGGCGTTTCTTAATCTCAGCAGCCACATCATTTCCTGAGGTAACAAGGGATCCGAGGTAAGTGAACTCCTCATTCCTTCCAAATTAGTATGGTCCCTCAATTAAAGTACTATTATCCCCAGCTCCCGTGTACATGTACGTGGTCTACGACTATTTTAAGTCCCATGTGCGAAGCCGCCGTGATGAAGCTTGTACTAAGTACCTTTCTACTATGTCCAAATCGTCGGCATACCTGAGCAACTGCACTATCCAGAAAAATATTTTCCCTTGTGTTTGGATTCCAGCATCTTTTATTACTTTATCTAATATCACATTAAAGAGCAGGCAGGCAAGCCTGATGATCCTTGTCTTAATCCCTTATCGGATAAAAGCTTCCGAGATCATTCATTTTGTAGCTGGACCTGGCACCTTACGTCATTCATAGTTACCCTAACGAGCCTTATCAACTTTGTGAGGATGTTCGTTCCCTGTAGAGCTTCATAGAGTTTTCCCCTTTTTATGCAATCATAGGTATTAATGAAGTTTACGAAAATTGGTGTGGCATTTTCTCCCCCATCCAAATACTCATGCTTGGTTTTGTGTAGTTCCTCTCCTCTATACTTTAGGAGCTCTGCTAGCAGTCCATCAGAACCTGGAGCTTTATTATTTTTAAGCTTTGAGATAGTCTTAGCAACTTCCTCAAAACCTTGTGTAACAAAAAATAAACAAAAAATAATTATTTTTATTATTTAATATAAATCGTTAATTAATAATCGAAGAGGGCTTAGTATGTTTTTGTATAGAATTGAATTATGTGTTGTTTTAAAAGTTTTTGTAGAGATAACCTTTTATTTAGCTATAAGAATAATTATGTTTTATCCTACAAGTAATTAATTTAAAACAGTTGTTATTAAGGCATTTGATTTTTTAACAAACAACGAAAGAAAAAGGGGTAGATGTTCGCTAGCGTTTAAGGAGAGAGGATTAAATGAGACTGTTTTAGTGGTTAAAGCGGTTGTGGTCTATATCGCTAAATATCAGAGAATTAAAGAATAGTGGCGTTCACGTAAGAGATTCCGATGATGAAAATCGCCAGGCGGAGTGGCTGGTTGGATTGGAACGAAGCTACGAAAAGACAGGTGAGTTAAGGGAACAGAATGGAGATATTTTTTTTTTGTTAAACCTTGCTTTTTTTTTTTTTTTATTGTATAGTTATAAGTTTAAATTGTTTCTAGTAGAGACATATTATAATAATACGAAAGAGTAAGAATTTCATCAAGCCTGACTACAAAAATAGTGGGTAAATTTTATTATTAATATCGTAGAGTAAATATGTGTAGTATATATTAAAAATTTCTTTTATTTGAAGTTAATTTGTTTTTTTCCTTTTTTTTATTCACTATTATATTACATATATTATAAGTATATAATATATATAATTATAAGAACATTCAAATTGAAAAAGTAACAAAATGGGAAAGAAAGGACAAAGGCAGTTCCGTTATATGGGCTTCCTTTTCTTCAGAACAGCATGTTGTAGATATATTGAGGGATACAGTGAAATTAAAAGGCACCAAAACTTCAGTAGATCGGGATCTGGCACCGGGAACGAGGACAGCGAGAAACAAACTTCTACAAATACGAAAAGAAATATTAAAAATAAACAAAAAAATACGAGTGACAGTAAGGTACGACTATATGTGGTGCAAGGATAAAAAGTTAATATGGAAGAACAACGGTCTGGTAACAAACGATGGAAAAAATGCAGCAGATTTTCTCTCTGGCTTACTAGGGATAAATATGGAACACTTTTTGGCGGGTCTGGCTGATCCTGCAGGTGCTGCGGCCGCCCCATCACTGCACCCTTCTGAGGATATTCGGCATTCCAAGTTATGAAGCCAGCAAGTCTGCCCGGAGGTCACTGAGGTCAATACAAATTGTAAATATATAGATGTAATTGCTTATAATATAGCTGGCCTTAAGTCTAAGATAAAAGATTTTGATTTTTTGAATTTTCTTAAAAAACATCATATATTTTGTTTATTTGAAACTTTTGTTACAGAGAGTACTATACCTTTTTTTGTTCAATATTTTTCTGATTACAAAATTGTATGGAAACCTGCGATAAAAAGCTCTAAGTTTGGTAGAGGCAGTGGGGGGGAAGTGTTAGCATGTAGGAAAGATTTAATGGCAGGTGGTCATTTTGAATTCATAGTTCGAAATAATAAGGATATTATTAAGATAAAAACACACGATGAATTAATCTATTTACTTCCACTTTACCTAAATTGTAATCACTGGGATGAGGATTTTAAAGAATTGGATAATTTTTTTATGAAACATAGACAGCTCAAATTTTATAATATTAGGAGACTGGAACGCCCGAACAGGAGAAAAACAAACTAATCCACTATTTAACAATAGAAGTTTTATTAGAAGTTTTAATTTTAGAAAAATTTACAGGAGAAAAGAAGATCAAAGGATAACAAATGTAATGGCGAGGGAATTAAAATCCTAGAATTCTGTGGGAATAGCGGTATGATATTACTAAATGGGCTCACAGAGGGAGACGGAGATGGCGAGTTTACGTTTATAGGTCACGGGGGTTGTTCAGTAATCGATCTCTGTGTGATAAATATACAAGTATTGGAGAACGTCTTAGATTTCAAGGTGTTAACTAGGCCTTTTACACAACATTTACCTATAAAATTGTCACTAGCTTTGGGAACTGTTGTAAGTGAGGAATTTATTCTGCCGTTGTTGCCAAGAATAAGGTGGAATGAAGCCCGGAAAAATGATTATAAAACCATATTAGAGCGTAATAGTAACGAAATATTAAAAGCAGAAATCAACATAGACTTAAAAGTTAAAAAATAAAAGATCTGATAACTAGATGCACAAACAAATTAAATTTAAATGATAACCACAAAAGCTCTTCAGCAAATAAAAAGCAGGGATGGTTTGATCGCGAATGTGCTAAACTAAGGGAGCAGACGTTCACTCTCTTGAATTTGTTTAGGAAAACCGACGCTAAAGTAACAAAGAATAAATATTTGGAGATATCAAAAGAGTATAAAGTTACTTGTTTGAAGAAAAAGAAAGAACATGCGTTGAATTCGACAAAGAATTTGGAACAAACTTCAGACTCGAAACAGTTTTGGTCCTTGGTGAATAAATAAAAATATCATAAGTGCTGACATAGCGATGGGAAGGTGGGTGGAACACTTTCAAATTTTATACAATACGCCGAGCCTATTGCCAGCTTTTAACTATTTAGAACCTAATATAGCGGACCTGACCCTGGATAGTGAATTTAATTTCTCGGAGTTAATGGTTGTTATACGAAAAACAAAGAAAGATAAGGCACCAGGAATGGATAGAATAGCAAGTGAATTCTACAAGGAAGCACCGGATAATTTTCTAAAAATCTTATTAGGTCTTTTTAATAATTACTTTAATACAGGAGAGCTGCCTCCAAGTTTCGGAAAAATAATAATATACCCCCTCCATAAAAAAGGTTGTATAAGTGACCCAAATAATTACCGTGCAATATCCTTTATAAATACAGTTGAAAAATTATATACCGGACTTCTTACATACAGACTTACGAACTGGGCGGAAATGAATAATATAATTGATGAAAGACAAGCTGGGTTTAGGAAGTGCTATAGTACGATCGACAATATTTTTGTGTTGTATAATTTGATAGAACAACGAATAAGGATAAAAGGAGGGAAAATCTTTTGCCTCTTTATTGATTTGAAATCCGCGTTTGACACAATAGATCGCCAGCTGCTTTTTCATAAGTTGAGTAATTTAGGAGTGTCACAGAAATTTATAAATGCGTTAAAAAAATGTTATTCACAAACAAAGGCAGTAGTATGGACAAAAAAAGGTACCTCTGGCGAATTCATTATAAAAAGAGGATTGAGGCAGGGTTGCCCTCTAAGTCCCACTCTCTTTTCGCTATTTATTAACGGTATTACAAAAGTTTTGGGGGAAGGGGTCACGGTGGGATCAACCAAAATTAATTCTTTGCTCTTCGCGGATGACATCGTTGCCCTCACTGACTCACCAATAAAGCTAAGAGAAATACTCATTGAATTGGAAAACTACCTAGACAAGTGGAAACTAGAGCTTAATGTTTCAAAATCTAAAATAATGATTTTTAAACAATCAAAAGGTAGAAAAAACAAGTACAAATGGATGTATAAAGGGGAGGAGGTAGAGGTAGTAAAGAAGTACAAATATTTAGGAATAACGATTGCTGATAACTTATCGTTACATGAAAATTTTAAAGGAAAAGTTCAGACAGCAAAGTTGGCTTTAAATAGCATCTGGAACAACGTTTTTGAAAGCAAGTTTGTACCATTATCAGCACAGTATAGGGTTTTTAATTCAGTGGTGGAATCCGTTATGAACTGTGGAGCACAATTCTGGGGTTATAATAACTATCAACAACCGGAATATGTACACAGACTGTTCATTAAGAAACTATTTAAGCTACCTAGAAACACGCCCAATTATATGCTATATCTTGAAACTAAGAGAGACCTGTTGTTTTTTTCCAACTTCGCAATGCATATTGAGTATATTTTAAGGATCCTAAAATATAAAAATCACCATCTACCTAAAATAATAGCGTTGGAAGGCATAAAAACAAAAAGCAATAGCTGGTTTAAAGAATGGGTAAAATTAGCGGATCTTCTAGGCTGTGAACTGGACAAGGATTTTAAATCGATAGAAAGATGGGAAATACAAATGAATACGGTTATAAATGAAGCAAAAAGAAATTTTAGGCAGGAATTAGTGATATCTACGATGGGGGCAGAGTATCATCTAATGTATAAAATACTTGATTCAAACGTTAATTATGTAAACGATGATAACTCCATAGAAATAATTCAGACGGTGTTCAAGGCTAGAGAGGAGCTTTTTAACTTAAACTGCAAACCATGGCTGAAAGATATAGTGTACACCTGCTCCATGTGCAATAGTAAGGAGGATGAAACCATGTTTCATTTTCTTGGAAGATGTCCGATTTTAAACTCATTCAGAAAAAAGTATTTAGGAAAAAATATCTTAAAAGAAAAAGAGGTTATAGAAATTTTAAATGGAAAATGTTGGAGGGCTTTATTTTTCTATATAAAGGAATCTTTAATTTATAGACAATTTCTGATAAACGAATTTAATTATAATGATTAATATCGAGTTTATTATGGTTTTGGTATACTCTGTAGTGTTAATTACATTATGATTATTAAAATTTTGGCTTTTTTTATGTGAAAATTTTGTATGTATAAAAGGTAATTTTATTTGTTGTTACTTGTTTATAATTTATTAAAATCAAAGGTTTGCTATTTTAATTTGATATAATATATATTTAAATTGATATAATTGATATAATAATAACAGATCAGAACACTATAACTGACCCAGATGAAATCTCAGAAACATTGGCGAAGCACTTCTGTGAAATTTCCTCTGGGAATACAAAAGCTTTGCCAAAATGTAAAAACATACCACACCACGATATCTACGGTAATGAAGGCAACTACAACAGTCCCTTAACTTTGAAAGAGCTGGAATACGTTCTACAGAAAACACCAAAAAAATCAGCGATTGGTAGCGACGGAATCTCTTATGAAATGTTACGCAACTTACCTGACGAAGGAAAAGAGTTTTTACTAAAACTATTTAACCAAGTTTGGGATAATGGCTATCTCCTTCTAATATGGAAGCAATCACTAATTATACCGATACCGAAAAAAGAAAAAAGTTACCTCATAACAGACTTTCGTCCAATATCACTTCTCTCATGTGTAAGTAAAATACAAGAAAAAATAATAAATCAAAGAATTTCCGAAGTTCTTGAAAAAAGAGGGCTTCTTACACCATACCAGTTTGGATTTAGAGAAAACCATAACACGACGGAACCAATCCATATGCTGAAATGGGAAGCCCAGGAAGCATTTAAGAAAAAACAACATATGATCGCAATATTTTTAGACATTGAAAAAGCTTATGATACGATGTGGAGATCGCGAGTACTAGACGTATTAATAAGGTGGAGAATCGAGGGAAAATTGTGGAAATATATCTCAAACTTTCTCCAGCAAAGAACTTTCAGGGTTATGGCCAGATCTTCAAAATCCTCAGTATATACTCTGGAGAACGGCACCCCTCAAGGTTCCCCACTCAGCGCGACACTATCAGTCCAGCCAAAGTCGTTCTTTATGCAGACGACTTAACACTATACATCTGGAGCAAATCCATCAACTTCCTACAATGGAAGGCGCAAGAAGCCCTGGATAATATAGATAATTGGTCGAAAGAAAGTGGCTTCAAGCTATCAGCTAACAAAACCAAAGCCATCCATATATGCAGAATGAGAAGATGTTCGGACAATCCTACAATCAGAATTAGTGGAACAGACATATTATTTGTTAATTGCCAAAAGTACTTGGGGATGCTTCTTGATCGACCACTTAGGTGGACAATTCACATACAAGCACTTAAGGAAGAATGCCTAAAACGGATTGGATTACTCAAATCGTTGTCACATACGACCTGGGGAGCGGATAGAAAAAGCCTATTAGCTATATACCGGTCTACGATTAGAAGTAAATTGGACTACGGGTCTAATATCTATAATTCTGCTTCCAAATCGACACTAAAGATGTTAGATGTCGTACATAACACCGCCCTGAGAATCTGCACTGGAGCATTTCCCACATCCCCTGCTGAAAGCCTCTATGCAGAAGTGGGCGAACCCCCGCTTAATTTTAGGAGACTATTCCTTTCAGTGAAATACGGGTTAAAACTTAAAACCAACTCGAGACACCCATTGAACAAACTACTATTCAGTAGAGGAGAAAGGGAAGAAAGGGAGGAAAACTTACTCAAAGAATTTCTAGAGAAAATCGGAAACCCGCCATTAAAATTAGAAAATATTTCAGAAATGCCAGATACAACATTTCCTAGATGGATACATGCCAAACCACATATAGAAACATCATTAGCCGCCCATAAAAAAGGATCAATAAATCCAGCCGAATCTCAACAGTTATTTCTTGAAACACTGGAGAAATATGCGGGATACAAAATCGTCTATACAGACGCATCTAAAGCTCAGAATGAAGTGGGCTGCTCTTTCATAATTCGCCCAAATGGCCGGAAATTATATAAATTACCAAACATATGCTCCATATTCACAGGGGAGGCGTTAGCAATAAAGGAAGCACTCGGACATATTGATTTATGTGATGCCGGGAAGTGGGCGGTAGTATCAGACTCAATGAGCGCATTACTGGCCATAGAAAATACCAAGCCCAAATCTGCCTTAATAATAGAAATAAGAAACATTTGGTGGCAATTAAGGGAGAAAGGAACGGATGTCATTTTCATATGGTTCCCCTCATACTGCGGAATCACAGGATATGAGCTAGCAGACCAGGCAGCACGTCAAGCGCGAATTCTAGATGCCAACGATGTGACAATTATAAATAAAATTCCACTAGATGACCTTTTTAAAACAACAAAACTTGAAATCCATAAAATATGGCAGACCAAATGGAACCAAAAAGAATCGAAACTAAGCGACATAAAGAAGAACCCGAGAGAATGGATTACCTCCAACAGAAAATCGCGTAGAGAGGAAACTGCCCTTTGCCGACTAAGAATAGGCCACTGTATGTTCTCCCATGCATACTTGCTCGAAGGTCTCGAACCCCCCACCTGCAAATTATGCAAAGTAGAAATAACAGTAGAGCACCTTCTACAGAATTGCAAAGCCTATGAAAAACTAAGAAAAAAATTAGAATTGGGACCATCTTTAAAAGAAAATCTTAAAGATGATGAAACGAAAGTAAAAAAAAACAATACAATATTTAAAACTAACAAAATACTACAACAAAGTCTAAAATACAGATGTTGCCAATGACCCTGCAGGGTAGATAAATAAATAAATAAATATTTTAATTTGATAGACCAAAACAATAAAAAAAAATATAAATAAATAAATAAATAAAATAAAATAAAGTAAAAGATTATTGTAATTACTATTTTTGGCCATCAAGCTGATTCCCTGGCAGACGGCGTATCCATGCCAGAATTAGTGTTTTGTATAAAATGTAAAATTTAAAAAAAAAGAAATTTTGTAAATAAAGCACATTTATCTATCTATCTGTCTATCTATCTATCTATATTATAAGTGTAAATTGCAAATTGAATTTTATTTACAGCCCTCTCCGAGCTTTTAAGTTGCCCTTTTTTATTTCTTTTTTTTTTGCACTTATTAATTTGAATATTGTTTTTATTTTCATTCCTTTAGGTTTTCGCTATTTCCCTGAAATAAATAGCGTGGCGCCCCTTTAGTTATTTTACTTATTGTATTTATTTATAATCACTAGTCGGTTAGGAACCCGCCCGTCTCCACTGAGCTACCATATTTTTTGTTAAGATTGTTTTATTTATTTTAAAAAAAATAATATTTTTTAACGTTACAATATGGTGCCCAAACAAGGACTATACTAAGTAAATTTGGCGGTAATGGATAGATGTTTAATTTAGTATTTATTTAGTTATTTTTAAATAAAATAATTTTTTTTTTTTGTCTAATTAATAAAAAAGTAGTATAATTTTTATTTGGTTCTTTTTAAATCATTAAAATGAAGGTCGATATAAACAAAATAAAGGACGAGCTGGAATACAAATTGAGAATTCGGAGGATAGTTGGAATACCGGCCGTAGAAGATATGAGAAAAAGACTTCGGACCGTGTTAAAGCTAGAGGTTGCAGGAAAATATGTTGCTCCGATAGTTGACTTTTCTGCTACAGAAGAATTAAGCGTGTGCGAAGAGAAAATTGCCACCGTTGAGAAAAAGATGTCTGTTCTCACACCCTCTAGTCCTACCGGAGATATAGATAAAATCGATACGGGTCTTCAACATTTGATTAATCGACTAAATCGGGTAACCACGGAAACGGAGAAGAAGTCAGAAGCAATTTCAAAAAGCCTTCTATTATTTGAGGAACTGGAAGAAAAATTGAGTGGGTAACCTTCTGTTTCAGAATCCATATGCTTGATTATATCAAAGATGAAAATATTGAAAACTTCGAGAAGGATTATTTCCAAGCCAGAAGTGCTCTGGAGGAAAAAAATGAACTTGCGTCTTCAGTATTTGTTGGTATACGAAGCCTTCCGATTTTACTATTAAATGTGAGGTTGCACCTATTAATATTCCAGTTTTTAAAAATGACATATAATAGTTAATGTTATAAAATGGAATGTACTTCATCTCGTGTGAGAGGTTAATAAACAAGTTTGTATAATGAATACTGTTTTTTAAAGTTTTTTTTTACAATACTAATCATGAAGAGCTTTTTAAGGCTGCGTACGACTTGTTTAAAGGACCAACACTGATTTAGTTTCGAGCTGTACGGAAAGAAGTAATAACGTAGGCTGAACTTATCTCAGAATTGAAAGCCGAGTATACACCTTTAGACTATGAGGATCGCCTTTGGGAAGAAATAAAAAGAAGAACTCAAGGATATACAGAGTCGATGGGTACATTCGTAGTAGTTACAAAGAATTATTTTAGCCGAAAAGCAAGACAAAACTATCATTTATTGATTGCTTATAGCACATACTAATTAGATAACCCTACTCAAAAAAAAACCTCTTCAACCAATCGATTCTATCGATAACTTCTTTACATCCTCCCACCTAATTTTCAGCTGCTTGAAAATTACATGAATTTACATCATTGAATCATATAGGGGCTATCACCGCTCGTCCACTTCTGGCCCTTTTCGTAACAACTCGATTCAGAAGATCACTCTTCTTGCTTATTCCTAAGCCACAATGGGCCCTCCCACCATTTGGATCCTACCAAAAACTTTATACCACAGCCTCTTTAAGGCAAATCTGCTGGATTAATACCGGTACTGAGAAGCCTCCGGGGTCAAAAACCCGCTGAGAAATCGACAAAACGGTACGTTACGTAAACTTGACAAATTTAACTTCTTCTTTCAACCAAAAAAAATTTAAATACTGTCTGTCTTCTGGGTGAAATCTGATCTGCAAGAAGACCTTCTCTATGTCTGCGCTCACCCCCAACTTTCCTTCTCTAAAACGCATTAAAACTGCTGGCAACAATTCAATTAAATTAGGACCTTCCTCCAAACAATTATTGAGGGATGCATTGCTTCCTATCTTCGCAGAAGCGTCAAAAACTGGAAGCACACGAGATGTTCGGCTTGACATTTTGATCACAGATAGATGAAGTAAGAAATGGCCTTGTTCATTCTCTTCAGTTATCATACTCTTCATATATGCCACTAAATTTCATTCTCCTGGTACAACGTAATAGTCTACACCGCCTTATTGTTGATTAAATCTACCACATCCTCACGCCAAGGAAGGCGTACCTCATACCTACCATTTGTGAAGTTCCCATTTTCCTTGAAGTGTTTCAGCGTAGCCATATCGCGTTCTTCCTTTCTTTTATTTTCGACTGGATCTAATATTCCAGTTGTGTCTAGTTTCCATAAATCAGTAATACTTGGCTGAAGAATTGACGTCATTGTTATTACATTCGCCATATTTGTTCTTACTGGGGGTTTTTTCAGTTGCTCCGAGGAACTCATAAACAACCATAAACGGCTATACAACCTAAGGATGTCTGTATAGCCACCAACCCTGATGACAACGTTTTCTTTCCTCCAGACCACAATTTCCCAGCTACATCCGCCCCAATGAGTATGTCTATAGGCCCGCTTGCGTCCATCGCCAGTTGAATCCGTCTTCAAAGCAGCTCTTCTTTAAATCGTTCTGGATTGGGAATAGTTGGTACAAAGGGGGCAATTATATCTTGGTCTAAAGCATAAAAGGAGCAAGCAAAATTTTCCTTTAAGCTTAATAGATGGATCTTATAATAATAATGTTTTACTAAAGCTGTGGCGTTTCCACCAAATAAAGAGTGTCTAACCTCCTCCTCATCCTCAGGATTGAAGGTCGACTTCATTAGTTGCTAAAGAAGAAGCAGCTTCTTTTAGAAATTTAGGATTATTTTGAAAATTGGTCTCTTTCCGTTGAATGTTATGATACATTATAGGAACATGCCGCCCTCTACATACCACACATCTAACTCTACAATATTTCGCGGAATTACCAGGTTGTGTGCAAGAAAAACATCTATCCGCCTTTAACAAGATTTTAACCTTATCAGGGATGGGCATGCCTTGTGCTTGGTAACAATCAACTGAGTCGTGTCCATTATTACAAAAACACATTGTAACTGCTGTAGCAAACTGGTACTCTTCCTCAACATTATTTACATCATTAACATCATTTCCTTCTTTAACCCTTTCGCTTCGCTATTCTCTCTCGGATTAACTAAAGCTAACCTCTCTTCACTCTCAACCTCTTTCTTTAAAAACAACATAAGATTTCCCATTTGTGTTTTAAAGGAAGCTTCATGGTCTGTATTCGTTCTCTGCCACACCTTTAATATATCTGTAGGTACACACGATTCTATTAAAGGAAATAAAAATACCGAGTAACTGTCACTTACTATGTTTAAAATCTCAAGAGCTCTTAATTGAGTTTCTAATTTATCATATAGAGAACCTAACCTCTCACCTTTATAATTGTTCACTAATTTTATTACTGAATTTTATTACACTAATTTTATTACTCTCCCACGCATAACTTCTGCACAACTTAGTACAGCCTACCTGCGTTAAATGTGGCGCCCCTATGACCGTTTCACATATATTAGTGGACTGTAATTATTTTCAAGAAATGAGGGGAAAATTAAAGGTGAACGAGTCACTACCAGAAATTCTGCAAGATTCGGAGGAAAGTGTGGAAAGGCTTATGCTTTTCCTTAAAGATATAGGATACTATAATAGAATATATTAAAAAAAAAAAAAGAACATTGCCAATGGCCCCGTTGGGTAGAGGCAATTACAACAACAATAAACAAAAAAAACTAATTTTATTAATTATCTAACGTAATATTCACTTAACAATTCCTTTCTTCCGAACCTCTCTTTCAACTTCTCAAGGGCCTTACTGTAATTTTCCCCTGAAGGAGGAAAACTTTGAACTAGACTACGTGCTCTGGAACCAGGTTCTGTAGCCTGAATCAAATATTGAAATTTTATTTCGTTAGGAAGTCTATTATCTTGATCAATAGAAGAAAACTGTGCCCAAAATGATATCCATTTCGATATTTCGCCATTATATTTAACAAATTCTAGTTTAGGATATCTCATTACCTTATATTCCTCTGATATAGGGTAACCTCCATTTTCATGAGTAATAATTTATTTAAGAATATAGGTACACTAACATTAAATATAAAGAAGATGATTAAAAAATTAACCCAACTTACGGTTGTTGAGACGAGTTTTCAATATTTGTATTTAAACTGGCAAGAACATACAAAAATCTTAATACTTTTAACTTTAATTTTTTTGTAAATTTAAATGCGCCATCTTGCGAGACTTTTACGAAAAATATAATTAAAATTACTATCAGTAATTTTTAGTGAGTCTCATGACTGACCTCCTGTTTTAACGAAAAAATGTCACTTAAAAATTTTAAACGTATTGGTCAATGTTATTCTGATAACAATTGTCAATACGTCAATTGTTCAGCCAAGTATTACTGATTTATGGAAACTAGACTCAATTGGAATATTAGATCCAGTCGAAAATAAAAGAAAGGAAGAACGCGATATGGCTACGCTGAAACACTTCAAGGAAAATGGGAACTTCACAAATGGTAGGTATGAGGTACGCCTTCCTTGGCGTGAGGATGTGGTAGATTTAATCAACAATAAGGCGGTGTAGACTATTACGTTGTACCAGGAGAATGAAATTTAGTGGCATATATGAAGAGTATGATAACTGAAGAGAATGAACAAGGCCATTTCTTACTTCATCTATCTGTGATCAAAATGTCAAGCCGAACATCTCGTGTGCTTCCATTCCAGTTTTTGACGCTTCTGCGAAGATAGGAAGCAATGCATCCCTCAATAATTGTTTGGAGGAAGGTCCTAATTTAATTGAATTGTTGCCAGCAGTTTTAATGCGTTTTAGAGAAGGAAAGTTGGGGGTGAGCGCAGACATAGAGAAGGTCTTCTTGCAGATCAGATTTCACCCAGAAGACAGACAGTATTTAAATTTTTTTTGGTTGAAAGAAGAAGTTAAATTTGTCAAGTTTACGTAACGTACCGTTTTGTCGATTTCTCAGCGGGTTTTTGACCCCGGAGGCTTCTCAGTACCGGTATTAATCCAGCAGATTTGCCTTAAAGAGGCTGTGGTATAAAGTTTTTGGTAGGATCCAAATGGTGGGAGGGCCCATTGTGGCTTAGGAATAAGCAAGAAGAGTGATCTTCTGAATCGAGTTGTTACGAAAAGGGCCAGAAGTGGACGAGCGGTGATAGCCCCTATATGATTCAATGATGTAAATTCATGTAATTTTCAAGCAGCTGAAAATTAGGTGGGAGGATGTAAAGAAGTTATCGATAGAATCGATTGGTTGAAGAGGTTTTTTTTTTGAGTAGGGTTATCTAATTATTATGTCCTATAAGCAATCAATAAATGATAGTTTTTTTCTTGCTTTTCGGCTTGTTTGTTGTTTCTACATTAGAAATTAATCCCTCCCTTTGAACTTATTTAATAATACCCACGTGTCTTGGTACTCATATACATTTCTTACAAAATACAAAGTTTTCTTAAAGTTCTTAGTTAGGAGTGAATGAAAGAGATATTTTGAGGATACGTATTATAAAGGCCTTTTATTGAGCTGTGACTGTTTTTGTATTGTAACAAAAAACTTAAAAAACAACAGTATTCATTAATACAAACATTTTATTAACCTCTCACACGAGATTAAGTACATATCAATTTACATCATGAACTAACATATGTCTTTTTTATTTTATTTTTTATAACCTCCCATCTCGAACAGTGTAGCCACATATAACATCTTTCCTCTTTTCAATATTTTAGTCTAACTGGCACCCTCTTAGAACGTTGAGGTCTTGACGCTGGTGGGACCAAGTTCATTGATGATTTAGCCCCATCTTCATTGAACGACGCCGAGCGAAGATGCACTCTATTCCGCCTGACTACTCTGCCGGTATCGAGGTATGATCGTGGTGTTCCGTGTTTTCGAAGAATTCTACCTCGATGCCACTTGTCCTCTTTTGTATATTGAATGGATACACGATACCCAGGTCTCAATTCCTCGAGCTCCTTAGCGCTCCGATCATAATAGCTCTTAGCAATTCATTGCTTCTTTTCTAGCTTAGCAGATACGTCAGCATTCACTTGAGGCATCAACGTATCTGCCGTGGACGGTAGCTTAGTGCGGCACACTCGATTCATCAACAGCTGATTTGGAGACAACTGCTCCCCTATGGTTTCCACCCTTTTACTTATGTTAAACCTAACACAATCGTGCAATCCCAATAACGGAATTTTTATTCATATTTACCACGGCAAATTTAATAATATGACTAACATCCCCAATAGAACATTTTAGCGCAGTCGACCCTTCTAATGGTATTTTTTTCTCCTGTGTATGTGATTGCAGAACAAGCAGGCTTAGAAATAAGCGCTTTCAACTTAGTAGCCAAGTCATTAGGAATAACACTTATCTGCTCCTGTATCGATTTTAAAAGTTACAGAAGAACCCTCTATATACACATCCTGAAGCCAACAGCTATTTCTAGACCCTACTTCATTAATGGAGAACTTTTCGACAATTCCAACTTCGTTTTGCGATTCGAGCTCAACAACATTTATAGAATATAGTTCATCAGCTCTACACGCTGCAGCAAAATGGTTCTTTCCTTTACATCTAGAACAAGTTTTCCCCAAAGCAGGGCAGTTACGAAATATGTGGTAGGTTGCACACTGAGAACATTTCTGAACCAATGTAGATGATTTTTTTTTAGTATTTTTTTTCTCATTCATCTTCAACATTTTTATAGCTTTTATATAAATTTAACAAAATTTATAACAAACGGCCATATATTATCTTACTTTTCGATCCAATATTTATCTTGGTTTTCATATCTTTTCTTATAATTTTATAAGATTTTAACAATTTTCTTGCAAATTTTTATGCATTTTCAACATGTTTACAGCTTTTATATAAATTTAACTAGTTTATAACAAATGACCATATATTTTCTTACTTCTTTGATCCAATATTTTTCTTGGTTTTCATATCTTTTCTTATAAATTTATAAGATTTTAACAATTTTCTTGCAAATTTTTATGCATCTTCTACATTTATTACAAATTTTATAACAAATAAACATTTACTTTCTTTTATTCTTACTTCTACGTACCGATATTTTTCTTTGGTTTTCATATCTTTTCATATAATTTTATAAGATTTTAACAATTTTCTTGCAAATTCTTATGCATCTTCAACATTTTTACAACTTTTATATAAATTTAACAAAATTTATAACAAACGATCATATATTTTTTTTACTTCTTCGATCCAATATGCAACTGTATAATATCCAAGATAAAACTGTAAATAGGTAGATATCTCGGAGTTTATTGTTGTTTGCGACATTTAATAAATCGGCTTTTAACTGGGGGGGTGGAGGGTGTATTAATATATTTGCTCAAATACTTTTCCCTATTTTCAACAAATTTCGGGCATATTAAGAGGATGATTAATGTTGTCGTTCATACCCGCCTGGCAATGTTGACACGGCTCTCTACTGTTAAATTTCCTATACTTACCGTTTACAATTATTCGAGTTACCGTTTAGTTAGCCATTCGGAGTTGAGCAAGCACTCCTTGTTGACTTATGTGGACTTTGAGGGACATGTACTGCTCGCGCATTCCCAGGCTGCTCGCTTCCCAGTATTACGGGTTGAAAGAAGAGTTAATCACCATTTCCACATCTCGGCTTAAGAGATGATTTCCCATTGCTTCTATTACATCATTTCTCAAGTGTATTGCCCAGTCAGGATTCTGGCATGCTCAAATATCATCCCTCCCCACCAAAGCCAAAATATTTTTCATTTCAAGTGCCCAGTTATATGGAATGGAGCTATCAATAATTTCTGTCTACCTTGAATAACAAATTTTCGGTAGGGATCGCTCTGGCATCGTGAGAAGTTTAATCCACCAATTGTACATTCTTGAGAATTTTTTTTTTGATACATGACTCCTACCAGTTTCCAGTCTCACTTACGAATTTGGTGTGTTTTTTGGCAGCTGCAACAGTTGTTTGTAAAATTTTAAACAACCCCTTTCTATTAAATTGTAATAAGGCGCTCCCCATATTTCAGTCATGTATAGTAGGACACTTTCTGATATTGCCTCAAATAATTTTTCTTTTTAATCCCAACAGTCTGAATTGCATGACTTTAAAATTTTCAATACTATTGAATTGGCAGCAGTGTTTTTTGATAAAGCCAGAGTGGCAGCATCTGTGAACAAACCAGAGCTATTGATTGGAATACCTAAATATGTGAAACTATTTTTTGTTTGTAATTCGCGTGAATTATAAATAAATTTATCCAATTTGCCCAAGCGGCCCCCTTTGTGGAATACTACAATTTTGGTTTTATCGGTGTTTACTACTATTTTTTTTTCGTCACAGTATTCGCTTAAAATTCGCAGGTTTTTTTGGGTTTCCATCCAAGAATGAGTGAGCATGACTATATCATCTGCATACAACAGAAAAAGAAGGTCATTTTTTACTTTTAAGTTGATACCAACAGCGCCTTTACTGTTAAAATAACTAGTTATATCGGAAATGTAGAGTGAGAATAAAAGTGGGCTCAAAATTTCCGCTGGGAGTACCCCTTCAGACACGTCTATTTCCTTGGAAACCTGTCCATTCATAGATATTTTGAATGCTGCTTTGTCATAAAGCTTCTTTATAAAACTAATACATTTGCCACTCAAGCCGAGATTATGTAATTTGTGACAGAGAATCTCATGCGGGACAGAATCAAATGCTCTTTGAAAATCGACAAATGTACCATACACTTGCCTTCTTTTTAATCTTAGCTGTATGTATAGCAGCAGAGAGGGTGAAGAGTGAGTCCCTGCAGCATCTTCCCTTTCTGAATCCCATCTGTTCTTCTGGAATTAATGAATTATTTTCTGCCCAAGACATTGATCGTTTGTAAATCATATTCGTGATTATTTTTGTAATTGTGTTGAATATAGCAATACCTGTGTAGTTGTTCGGATTTAATGGGTCACCTTTTTTGTGAATAAGGATCATTTTGATCGAGGCCCAGCTATCCGGAATATTTTGATCCTGCCATATTTTGTTCAATAAATCTAATAAAACTAATAACCATTTTTCATTTAGTTGTCTAAAACATTCGTTTGGTATCAAATAAAAAACCCGTTGCTTTATTAGTTTGACTACTTTTGATACATTCTAACAATTCTTCCATGGTAAAGGCACTATCCCATTCGGGATGAAAGGAACTGAAAAATGTAGACTTAATTTTTAGTTTAGGTGGTAGAACGATACTGTAAAATGCTTCCCATTGCTCTAGGTTTATAGGACAATCTGGACATATTTTGTTTTGAAATAGTTTTATTGTGAACCAGAATTCAGAAGGATTATTAATATTTCTAATTTTATCTTTCATATAATTAAAAAAATTGTATTTGGATTTGAGGACTAATGATTTGTAATTCTTTTTAGATTGTGTATAGTTATAAATATCATTATCGTTAAATAAGGATTTTTTGCATAATTTACGCAATTTTCTAGTTTCCCTTTAAGCAATCCTGTGTGAACCAAGGTTTGTAATTGTATTGTACTTGAGTATTTCTTTTTTCTTTTAAAATACCTCTTTGTAACGTAAGGTTTTGAAAATTATTTAAAAAAAAATTGTAGGCCTCTTTTGCTGATTTCACGATTTCTACTTTCACATCATGATTATTTATCTGATATTTGAACTTATTTAAATGCGCTTCTGTTCTATTTACAGAATAGAATGAATTCGGTGTAATTTGATCTTCACTACATGATTCTAAGTTGATATCGAGAGTTAATTTACATAAAAAATGATCCGAAAAGCCTCAGAACTCTTCATCTTTAAAATCGGTCGCATAATTAAAACATTGAGCCGATATCCAAACCTGGTCTATGACACTCATACCGTTATCACCTACATATGTAAAATTGGCTGGACTATCGTGAATAGATCTAACAATACAAATGATCATTCCGAAAGATTCCAAACTTGTTAACTACTTCGTCAAAAGATGATCTATTGCTTTTGAAATAAAATCCTGGAACTATTTCATTACCAAAAATGTTTAAATCAGCTATTATAATATTAAAGTCCCCTCTCAATATTACGTTGGTATAACTATGGTCAGACATTATATTAAATAATTCATCATCGAGTGCATTTAAATAAAAATCAGTTTTACTGTTATTACCTGATGGAAAGTAAACTAAGCCTATTATAAAAGTTTCTTTCTTCTAAAAGTCTAAATTTAAGAAAGAGAAACCAACGGGTAAGGCTAATTATTTCAATATCCGAAAATATATTTTTTTTTAGACATATAAGTAAACCCCCACTAGCTCTACCTCTACTGTGTTCTTTTTTTTCAGCGTAGGCTATGTAGTGATCATAAGTGTTCAAAAAATTGGGTAGTTCAGTTTTTTTACAACAGATCCATGTTTCATAAAAGCACAGAATTTGAAAATGTAACAGAAGACCTATTTTATTATTGGATAAATTCAATAAAGTTTTTAGGCCTTTAATGTTCCGAAATCCTATATTCAACCTATTATTTTGAATTTTAACCTCTTTTTCTATTTTTTTCTGTTTATTGTGACTCTGCTCGCGGACGAAACCGAAATTCCTTTAACTTCTGCATCACTTTTATTTTCCTCAGCTTCCGATTTTAATAGTGATTCTATAAGTTCTTCAGCTTCCTCTAAAGAATAAAGTACTCCTCTTATCTTGAATTTTCGGTAAATGTAACTCGCATACTTATCGATTTTTTTTACATGATTTAAGCACTTGAAAATCCTTTTACCTAGTTCTCTATCTTCTGGAATTTTGTCATGTGAAATAGGGGCGTTATGTTTATAGAAAAGATCTTTTCTTTTCATTATTTCTTCTTTGAACACATAATTGGTCATTGATACAAGGATTGGGTGGTCTTTTACATTTTTGCCAATTCTAAAACAGTTATTGACCGCAGTATCAGGTAGTATTAAGCCAACCCCAATACATGCTTGTTTTACTTTTTCTAAGACATTTTCTGAATTTTCTTTCAGGACTTTCTGAATAAGAAAATTATTTTTCCTTGCTTGTCTCTTAATAATGTTTATTTCATTTTCGAGAAACTCATTTTTTTTCTGTAGATGGGCACATTGCGATCGTAGAGAGGAGATTTTTTCTAGAGCTACTTTTAGGGTGTCGGTTAATTTTTGGATCGATGTTTGTGTTTCTATTGCAACCTGCTTTATTGCAGTCATTATATCCTGGTTTGTATAAGCCATTGTTATTTTACTATTATTACTAATTAGAAAAAAAATAGAAACAGAAATAAGTCACAGCAATAACAATAATATTCGAGAAAGCGAGAGTTGTGTATATCGCGTAGAATAAACGCGGTTGATCCCCGCAGATGAGACAACACTGGCCCCCACTACTCCGGCAGAGAATGATAAGGACACCTACCTCAAGAAATTGTTCCAATATTTATTCTTCTGTATTAGAATAACTGCTTGTCCTTTTTCTTTCAAACTTCGTGTACTTAACTACAGTAAATATAACAACAGCATTGTTAAGTTTAAAGAAAATCTATCGTCAGAAAACCACTTTGCCCACAACTTATACAGAGAGCGATACTCACAGTACGAGTGCTAGGGCCAAAAAAAAAAAAAAAAAATATAAATAAATATATTTCTAGTCTGACTGGGCGAAGTACCTATTTGAATTATGGCATGCTGCAATATATTGGGGTTTGATATCAATTAATATTTAAATAATTTATTTTTGAAGAGAAAAGATTTGGCTCTGCAGGGAGTAGAACCCAGATCTTCCGCGTGACATGCACGGTATGCTAACGACTCCGCCGCGGAGCTCGTTTCCAAACGGTGCCAATCCTTCCTCTTCACTGACACCTCTCCCGCGATCTCGCAAGTTTTGCGAGTATTTACGAGAGGTGGACAATTTTTGTCCAATTTTGGGCATCTTGACGTTCGTCAATTTTTTAAATTATTTTATATTAATCCTAACATCATAACATCGATGTTAAGAGCATATATATGTTGATGTTTTTTGTCCCAAACATCGATGTCAAAACATATTTGTATTTATCATGTTAAAAACACTTACTATTTTTAAAACATCGATGTTTTTAACATCGATATTAAGAGCATATATATTGATGTTTTTTGTCCAAAACGTCGATGTTAAAACATTTTCGTTTTTCTCAAAAACATCAAAGCTAAAAACTAAAAATTTGTGGTTAGCATACCGCGCATGTCACGTGGAAGACCCGGGTTCGACTCCCGGCGGTGCCAAATATTTTCTCTTCAAAAATAATTATTTAAAAAAATTATAAACAAGGTGGATATTCACAATATTGATTAAATTAATATAAAACAATTAATATTTAAATTCGACACTAATTAATCAACAATATTACTAACATTTTGATTATGATTTGGTAAATAAATGTGTATATATTTTAATTTAATCAAGATCTTGTGCTTTCTAAATGTTCAATACTCGAAACTCTAGTTTACCAATTTCGTAACATTGAATTTGATTGATTGTTAACTGATTCAAAATATTTAGTCACAATAGCCCTAACATTTTTACTTTTGTGAACAAGAAAGATGCTTTTTGGCTGGCTAAAACAGGTTATTTCTTTCTTAGTAGTCTGGGGACAAAAACTCTATTATCGGTTCTTTAATTATTTAAAAAGCAAAAGATAATCATTATACATGTTCTCTAATAAATATATCCAGCAATTCTTGTGGTAATGTGCACCTGGTGTCATTCTCATTGCCAAAGAATTCGCGCAATGGATAAACTAACTTGACGATTATATATGGTAACAAAAATTACCATTAATAATAATATCAAAGCCTTTATTATGTTTATAACTCTATAAGGAACCAAACAAAATCAAAACTTGTTTCTGTTATGTTTGTTTATAATAATAAAAGTATAATATAAATAACTTTTGCTATACACTACAAATTCTCTTTTGAGCTTGAACATAGGCCATGGGAGTTTTTTTTTTTTTTGTTTCGGTTGGCTCACAGACCTTGAAGATCTTTAGCCGCCTCAACTAGCCTATTCCACCTCTGTCTAACTTGGGCGATGGCTTTCCAGTTCACCACTCGATGTTCGGTGGCTTCTTTCTTGATTTTATCAGCCCATCTCGTTCTGGGTCTCCCTCGCGGTCGGGTACCGACCACTGTTGCATTCATCGTTATGTTGAGGGAGCCTGATGGGTTGCTTCTTGCCATGTGTCCCGCCCATTTTAACCTCTTAGCTTTCATATCGTGCGCTGTCGATTGTTGGGTTTCCCCTATAATCTCTTCTTTAGACTTTCTTCTCCAGAGTCCCAGCTCATTATCCTATTTTGGGCCTACAATTGTCCTTAGTACCTTCCTTTCGAATCTTTCGATTCTAGCTTGTAAGGTTCTAATCAGTGTCCAAGTTTCGTACCCATACATTAACACGGGTTTGATTATTGTGTTTTAGACCCTGATTTTCAATGGGCAGCAGATTTTCTTAGATCTTAGGACTCGAGAAACCGAGAAGAACGCACGATTGGCACTGGCTATTCGTTGATCGATCTCTGTTAGTTGGTCGTTTATTGAGGTTACTGTAGATCCGAGGTATTTGAAGTTATCTACTTTAGGGAAGGTATAGCTTCCTACACTTATATCGTCGATTACGTGTAGGTTCCGGCTTACTACTATGTAATTCGTCTTATTTTGATTAAGAGTAAGAGTAAGCCGATGTCTCTCACTGAAGTGATCAGGGAACCGGCGGTTGACTGAATGTCCTCTTTCTTATTTCCTAGCACAGTTACATCATCCGCATAGGCGAGGAACTTATGCATTTTCCCCACATACACTCCCCCGCTTGCCTTGGCACATTCTCGGATAACTTTTTCCAAGGCCAGGTTGAACAGCATCGGGGATAGACAGTCGCCTTGTCTCACTCCTGACTTCACGTAAAAGCTTGCATTCATTTCTCCTTGTACCAGGACTCGGCATCGGGATCCATTAATACACGCCCGTGTCAATCGTACCAATTTCCCTGGGAAACCTAGTTCCGTCAGTATTTTTCCAAAGAGAGCTCCTGTCGAACGAGTCGTAGGCTGCTTTAAAGTCGATGAATAAGGCGTGCACATCTTGATTTATTCCCCAACGTTTCTCGAGAATCTGTTTTAGGATGAAGATCTGATCGGACGTGCTTCTTCCTCTTCTGAACCCTGCTTGGTAGTCGCCAAGGGACTTTTCATAGTATGGGTTCATTCTGTTTAGAAATATGTAGGTCAGGATTTTGTATGCGACAGGGAGTAGTGCTATTCCTCTATAGCATATACATGGATCCCTTTTTCAGAATTAGGCATATGAGCCCTGTGTTCCATACGTCCGGGATATTGTCTTCTCTCCATATTTTCAGGATGAGCTGGTGTAGATGGCTCGTCAGTGGCTAACCCCCTTGGGAGGGTGGCGGGATGGCCGACTGGGCAAACTCGATAAAAAATACGCGTTGCCCATGGCAACGTATGATTGAGAACCGAAAGATAGCAAGTTCAAAACCCGGAGTCGGGAAAATTTATTAATACTCGGCATCAATCCCCCACCCTCTCCCCTGGCCCGGGAAACCCCGTATAGCCTAAAGGCGAGGAAGGGGGGACAAAAAAAAAAAAAAAAAAAAAAAAAAGACTCACCCCCTTCCTTGAATAGCTCACCAGGTAAGTTATCTATTCCAGGGGCTTTTCGCCGCTTTACCTTCTCTATCGCCATCTGTACATCCTCTGAGGGATCTTTACTGTTCAGCAGCTGCTCAAAGCAATCCTTCCAGATTCCAAGCACTTCATCTTTGACTGCTGTCAGTTTGCCTTGTTGGTTTTTCATTTGAGTGCTCCTACCTATGAATCAGGTTCTGTCTTTCCTGATGTCAGCATAGAATTCACATATTTTACCGCCCTGCCAGTTATCTTCTATCTCCTTGAGGTTTTGAGACAAGAATTCCCTCTTTGCCTTCCTCAGTGTCTTGCTTACTGCTTTCTTAGCAGATTCGTATCTATCTTGGGATTCTTTGTCTCTTTTGCCTAGGCTGAGGATCTTCAGTGCCCTTTTATCCTCCACAGCTTTACGTCATTCCTCCGTGTACCATTTCTTTGGTTGATGTTTAGTTTGGACTACTATCACTTTGTTCGCTGTCTCCTTCAAGACTTTTCAATTGCCGCCCAGTGACTCTAAATAGGCGTACTCTCTAAGTCAGGTGATTGACCCAACCCCCGTTGACCTTGGAGGACCTCTAATGAGACGTCTCCAGTAGACTGACGGGGCTCATCACGCCCGGGGGGAAGGGGGAGTTTGGACTTCATGGCTTTCATCGGCGGGTGGTCACCCAACTGGGGCGGTCACCCGTCCAAATACTAAACACGTTCGAAGCTGCTTAACTTTAATTACCTATTGCAACTGTCTTTGTCCACTCGGCCATCCCTAATGGCCATGTCAGTGGTGTCGGATATGACCACATCCGAGGCCATGTGAGCATAGGTCTATTATTTTTCAGGTGACCAGCCTACTAAGAAGCCGAGTTCGCAATCTGAGTCCACTTCTCTTTTCATGCATCTCTGTCCCTTGCTAACCTCCTCCATAATTGTTTAGCCAACTTCCAAAAGAAATCTCTCTCTCCATATTTCCAACTGCATTCCCCTAAACCTTTTGCAGTAAGATGTCCAAAATGTCACCTCCTTTGACTACCTGTTATTTGTTCTTCCCAAAATGTTTCCAGTCCCACTATTGCTACTTGACATTGTGAATAATACGTTTTAGTCTAGACTTCTCTGTGATGACACACCCCTCACAATCCCTTAACTTTACGTTTGTCATACTTCTTTTCATTGATATTTGCCAGGTTATCAGTGTGAAGTAGTAATATACCCTTCACGGCAACAAAGAAATTATACATTTTACATTGAATATAAATAAAATTTATAATAAATTTTAGAACATAAAAAATTATCAAGAAATAAGATAAAATTATCTAGGCATGTACGAATAAATCCGGTAGCACCCAGATATGAGAGAACAAATGTGGACTGTAATTGAAAGGTAAAAAAATACATGGAAACGTTGCGTTACAAACAATATAAATAAAATTGAAATTACGAATAAAGGTATGGAAAACTAACAGAATTTATCTTCACTCTGCATCCTATACCAGATACTGGTCTGAAAGGAAAATCAGGGAAGGGAAATAATATAATTGAGATAGACCAATACCTGTGTTGAAGAACACTTTTAGATTCGACACCAGTGGTTGAATCAGAACGAGAAAGGCTGTGCATTTGGTTGGAGGGCACAACCTGATTAATCCCTCAGTCATAAAAAGAACGTCCAGACTTCACAACGGCTGAAGCAGAAGAGACAGTTAGGAGGCTACGTTCCCCCACCCTAGGCGCCAAGGCCGACACAATCAAACAGCCTCTTTTTTCGGTTATATTAACCGCAGACTCCCCGCCTTGAACGGTCCCGTTCAACATCATATTAAATGTAAAATCAATCCATGCACATTAAAACACATAGTAAATTTCATAAGAAAAATATCAAAAGATATGCATTAAATTATATTATATACTGCTTTGGTACTTCTAATTGCACCAATCAATAAATTCCTAGTACAACAAGGAACAACACATTTACTGGAAATTACTATTTTATTTATTCCACATAAGGTCAAGATTTTCATATCTTTACTTAGATGTTTTTTAACACTCACTAATTAAAACAGGTGATTTTTATAATTTATAAATAATTGACAGTTTTGCCATATGGTTGCACAAATTAAGAAAAAAATATTCACACCATTTTTTACTATATTAATATTATACTAGTTATTTTCTAATAACATAATTAATAATATTTTACAAATAGAATGTTATTAAATATAAATAACTTTTAAAAAGTTTATATAAAAATTTATATACATGGGCAACACTGCTACATCGACATACATGGGCAACACTGCTATTGGGACATCACTCCCCCCCAAGTAACAGAGTTACGTTACAATTGTCAATAAAGAACTGAAAAGATTAGTCTTTAAACCTAATAGGTCGCCTTGTTTGACGACCAGATCTAGTGGTATATTCTGGCTGTGCTGCGTTGTCCTTAGCTTGGGTTGTTGTAGGGTCTCCTTGGGAAACATCTTGTGGCAAGTTCTTCTTGGAATCCTCTAGCTGGCAATTAGGTTGGGATTGATCTTTGTCAGTTTCAACATCATTGGAAGATAGTATAGACGCCGGTTTTAAGCCGTCTATGGAGACATTAACTTCCTTACTTTTAATGAGAACCGTGAAATATTTTTCACAACGACTTATAACTTGGAATGGACCTTCGTATGGTGGCTCTAAACCTTTTTTCACTCGATCAATCCGAATAAATACATGAGTGCAATTATCCAGATGCTTATGAACATAAATATGTTGTCTTGCTTTATGGTGAACTTTGGTAGGCTTCAGCTGGTCCATTTGCCGCATTAAATTTGTAATGAAATCTTCAGGTCCTATAGATCTAAAGCTGGTATCAACAAAAAATTCACCTGGTAAACGCAAGGATTTTCCATACACCATTTGACTGATGGTATAATGGGCGTCTTTCCGGAGCGCTGTTCGAAGTCCCAAGAGTATTGTAGGTAAAGCTTCGGTCCACTTGACATTATTATGTGCTCTGAGCGCTGCTTTAACTGTCCTGTGGAGCCGTTCGACCTTGCCATTCGCCTGCGGGTGATAAGCAGTTGTAAAGGTTAACTTAATACCAAAAGCTGCGGCTAAATTTTTAAATAGTGAAGATTTAAATTGAGCTCCCTGATCTGTAATTAATTGAGTCGGAGTTCCAAAACGAACAACGCAGTTCGCATAAAAAACTTTGGCTACAGTCTCTGCCATGATATCGGCCGTAGGTACAACTTCCATCCAGTTCGTGAAACGATCAATGAATGTAACACAGTAGGAATTACCATCTGACGGTGGTAGAGGACCTACTATGTCCATATGTACAACTTGAAAACAGTCGTCCGGTTCATTATAAAATTTTACCTCCGATTTGGTATGGCGGTGCACCTTACTCTTCTGGCATGGTATACAGGCTTGTGTCCATCTTCGAATATCTTCATTAACACTAGGCCAAATAAAAAGAGAAGTTGCCTGTTTTACAGTAGATTTCACTCCAGGGTGAGCTAAGTTGTGAACCATTTTGAATGCAGTCATCCTCAGAGATTTGGGAACATAAGGACGAATATGATCTGTCGACGTATCACACCATAAGAATTTACCTGAACTTAAAGGATACCTCTTAAGTGACAAGTTCGTTTTGCAGGGTTCCAACAGTTGTTGTAATTCGGCGTCTCGATCTTTTGCATCTGCCAGTTTCTCGTGATCCATGATCGGTACGCCTATTTCCTCAATTCTCGATAAAGTATCTGCAACCACATTTTCTTCCCCTTTGATGTGCTTAATCTTTGTAGAAAATTGAGAAATATATTGTAATTGTCTTTGTTGAAGAGGGGACGCTTTATCATTTTTCTGCTTAAAAGCATAAATTAAAGGTTTGTGGTCGGTTGTTATGGAAAAATCTCGACCCTCCAGCAGATGTTTATATTTTTTAATTGTGAGGTAAATTGCTAGGAGTTCCCTATCATATGCACTATATGATTTCTCTGCGTCAGTCAACTTTTTTGAATAAAATGCGATTGGTTTCCACACCCCATCCTCAAATTGCTGCACTACACCACCAATCGATGTATCCGAAGCATCTGTGGTGACATTTAGAGGTAATTCATTGTTAGGATATGTTAAAAGAGTGGCATTGGCCAGATCCTCCTTACATTTTTCAAACATTTGAATCGCCTCCTCAGTCCAATTGATCTTTGTTTTGTCCTTTTTCCTGGACCCTTAAATATAATCATGGAGTATGGACTGGGTTTAAGCAGTATCCTTGAGGTAACGCCTGTAGAAATTTATTAGCCCCCAAAATCGACGCAATTCCATTATGGATTCTGGAAGTTTGAAATCAAGAATCGCTCTGACTTTATCATACATGGGTCTTGATCCTGAAGCTGAAATGTGGTAACCTAAAAATATCTAGCTCATTGACTCCAAAAGTGGACTTAGACACATTAATACGAAAGCCATAATCAGTTAATCTATCAAATACTAATTTTAAGTGTTTTAAGTGCTCCTGGAGAGATGATGATGCTACCAAGATATCATCAAGAAACACAAATATGAACGATACGCCTGAGAGGACAGTATTAATTAGGCGTTAGAAAGTAGGTGGTGCGTTCCGCAGGCCAAAACTCATTACATTGAATTCAAATAAACCAAAAGGTGTTATAATTGCAGTCTATTTCTTGTCTTCTTCGGCTATCGGAACTTGGTAATAAGCCTTATACAGGTCAATTTTAGAAAAAATAGTTTTACCTGGCAATATATGGTGGAAATCTTCTATTCTGGGTACTGGGTAACGATCGGGTACAGTTTGAGCATTTAATCTTCGGTAATCTCCACATGCTCTTACGGTTCCGTCCTTTTTGGAGACCAGATGAAGTGGACTTGACCACGGCGAACTCGATGGGCGAATTATACCGTTGTTCAGCATAAACTGAAATTCCTGCTTAGCAATATTCAGCTTTTGAGGATCCAGCTGTCGAGCTTTACAATAAACAGGTGGCCCTTCAGTTACAATGTGATGTTTAACATCGTGTTTTATTTCACTGGGTGTTATAGAAGGTACCATAATATTTGGATATAAAGAAAGTAAGTCCATAAAAGGATTTTTCCTGTTGACAAGACTGATCATTTCTTCCTCTGAAACCATACCAACTTCCCCATAAGTACATAATTTCGTAACATTGTCAATTAACCTATGTCTATTTAAATCTACCATTAAATCAAACTTTTTGAGAAAATCTGCAACCAATATACCTTTCCCAACTTTAGCAATAATAAAAGGCCATTGAAACACTCTTCTAAGACCTAAATTTACTGTTAAAATTTGTATTCCATAAATGGGTATCTCCGTATTATTGGCTGCATATAGTTTAACATCACAATTTTCATATCTTTGCATGTGTTTGCTGTGGTAAGGAACTATTGAAACGTCCGCCCCACTATCTACAAGGAATCGCAACCCCGTTTTTTTGTCTGTTACAAATAGGCGAGATCTGCGGCTTCCAGGGGTACCAGCAGCAGAGGTTGCCGCTAATTCTGCTGCTGGCTGGAATTTTCCGCCTTCCACTGGCAAGGTGGCTTACATTTTTCTGGGTAGCACTTATTTCCAAACCGAAAATGGTAAAAACAGTACCTACCCTTGCTCTCAAAGCGTTTCCTGCTTCTATTAGAACTATTGCTTCTCCTTCGACCTCGGCTTCGGAGTCTAACACGAAGTGACTCTACTTCCTTTTCCAATTCTTCTATCCGCTTTTCCATGTTGTTTTGCGGTTTAACGGAATAAACAGAATGAGAAGAGTTCATTTCAACCATTTTGTCAGCTATTTCGGCAAGCTTGTCTAGCTTTTCTTCACTAATTAATAATATATTCTTGACATAATCAGGCATTTTATCAATAAATAATGTACGAAGTACTTTTTCCGTGACGTCATCCCCAGCACATGATTTCATTTCCGCGCAGAAATTGGCTAGGTTTTTGGCCGCCCAACCCAAAAGCGGTCACCAGACGTTTAATACGTTTGTTTTCACTTTCACGAAAAATGTCCAGAAGCCTCTTTTTAGCGGTAGTATATTTATTTTCTTCCTCTTCGGAGTTAATGATGTCCCAAATGTTCTCAACGTACTTTGGTTCCAATTGGGACACTAAATAATTAAATTTTGTTTCTCCCCTAACTATACCGTTGATACTAAACTGGGCTTCAACTTGGTAAAACCATATCTCTGGTTTTTCAGTCCAAAAGGGTGGAATTTTTATGTTGACCCTGTCAACAAAACTTACGGGATTAGGATTTACCATTGCCACTGCTCCTTGGTCTTGTGAAGATTCTTTCCGTTGTTCTCCCAAATATTTATCTTCATTAGGCTTCGTGCTCACGATTAAATAAAATAATAATTAAATTATTTACTCACGATCACGTCGGGGTCACCAGTTTTTGGTACTTCTAATTGCACCAATCAATAAATTATTAGTACACCAAGGAACAACACATTTACTGGAAATTACTATTTTATTTATTCCACATAAGGTCAACGATTTTCATATCTTTACTTAGATGTTTTTCAACACTCACTAATTCAAAGAATTCAAATCCTAAAGAATTCAAAGAAGGATCTAATAGGGAAATATATTCCAGAATTTGATGCATTTGTGGACCGGATTGACTTTTCTGAACTATGACACATGCATGAATATGATACATGCATCATATGCATTTACATATATTTTTATGTTTATTGTTTATTGTTTGTATTTTATATTTCTGTGCATTGCTTGTTTATGTTATGTTATATATATGTTCACCCTTTTTATGTATGTATTTCATTGTTGTATTGTATTCTATTTTATATTCTATTAGGTATAAATTTTTCATTGTTAAATTTCTATATATGTAAGACATATGACAAAAAGCTGTAGTAATTGATTTATGCATGTAGTTAAATACGCGTTATGTCGCAAGATGGCGCGCGTAGAAATAAAATCACTAATTACAGGGTTACTGTAATGAGAAAGAACAAAAAAAAAAAAAAAAAAAAAAACACTCACTAATTAAAACAGATGATTTTTATAACTTATAAATAATTGACAGTGTTGCCATATGGTTGCACAAATTAAGAAAAAAATATTTACACCATTTTTTACTATATTAATATTATACTAGTTATTTTCTAATAACATAATTAATAACATTTTATAAATAGAATGTTATTAAATATAAATAACTTTTAAAAAGTTTATATAAAAATTTATATACATGGGCAACACTGCTACATCGACATACATG
The DNA here is from genome assembly GCA_911387785.2 of Aelia acuminata. Lineage (NCBI taxonomy): Eukaryota > Metazoa > Arthropoda > Insecta > Hemiptera > Pentatomidae > Aelia > Aelia acuminata. The sequence goes on from CAJVQU020000010.1 coordinate 2,208,258, forward strand.
GGCAACACTGCTACATCGACATACATGGGCAACACTGCTACACTGCCTTTGATAAGGATAAAACAACAAACAAAAACAAAATAAAACACACAGAACATATTTACACAAAGAAAAAGGTAAAAGGTACACTAATATCAATTATATACAATTTTAGTTTATTGTGTAGACTGCGATGGCAGTCTGAACAGCTTGATTGCTGGTCGCTCATATATTCCTGTTGAGGTCCTGACGACAGCTCTTCTGACTACTCCGACCCAAAGGCCAACAGTAAGGAGGAGCATTGGGTTCATCCACCACCACCAAATCCCCTACCACCAAATAGGAGACTGGGAGGTCCATTTGGACCAGGCATGAAGAATGGACAAATATTCAAACCGCCATCTCTTCCATAACCGTTGCTGGAAGGCCTCTACAAACTGATAGTTGCCCTATCCTTCAACATTGAAATATCTTTAACAGGTGGAGCGTGGAGCTGTGATTGGTCGTCCAATCAAAAAATTTCCCGGAGTAAGGGCTTCAAAATCGCTCGGAGAGCTTTGCAACCGACTAAGGGCCTAGAATTTAAAATCCCCTCGTTAGAGGTAAACTAATATAAGGTAAGGACAGACTGAATATATTTTAGTAAATATTTAATTGCATCGTCCCTCAAAGAGTGGGGGAGTAGGCAGTACTCCCTCAAACAGTAGAGGCCTACGTTTAGCTCGATATTGAATTTTAAGGATGGTGGTCATAATCATGACTTCCTTTGACCATGAAGAGAGCCGTTCAAAGATGCCTCCCACCACCTCAACGAAACTAACGAAATCGCCAGCTTGAGTTCCAACTCATCATCTGAATGTTGGCGATGATACTGAGTGTCGGGCCAATAACTAATATCCGTTTTCGAAAACTCGTGTCCTTCCCACCAAAGCTCCTCTGAAGCCAGTTCAGTAGCAAGAAATCCCCAAGAGGTGAGGCCTACATGATTAAGTTTCCCGGAGACATGATTCCACTGATCTATAGGACTTTTCTACTATTTACAACACTCTCTTTTTAAGAAAATGTTTTAAGCAAATCCAAGATTATAGTATTATCGGCCCATAAAAATACTGATTTTATGATCACATGAGTTGCAATCATGGTTACATAGTGGTGAGTTAATTTAGCTAGCATGTGAGCAACCTTCAACCCAAGACGAGGGATAGTAACTGGTTTTATCGGAACTACCTTGGTTTTACTTGTAATCAAATCTAACATTTATGTCTCTGCTACCCGACGGCAGGTAAAGGATCGCAGCGTATCCCAACTCAGAAGCGTCACAAAATCCATGTAATTGTAGGTTCGTAAAATCGACACACAATGGTCGAGGTATAGTGATCCATTCTAAGTCCTAGTACAAAGATACCCAATATGACTTCATATCATCACTCAGGGGAGAATCCCAATCGACTTGTAACTTCCACAAATCTTGGAGGAACCTTTTAGCCTTCTAAGATTAACGGGGATATGAACCCACATGGGTGAAACAATTTGGCTGTACTAGACAGAACAGTTATTTTATTGAACACGCCAGAAGTATCGATTAGCATTTCCGAAATCGGATACGATAAAACATCCATAATTGGATCCCAATTAAGACCTAGCATGTTTATAGAACTCTGCAAAATGACATCTTCCTCAGGAAGATCGGAAATCAATTCCTTATAAATCGCCCCCACTTCTTTAATGAAAAAACAGCAGAGTTCAATAATTCAATTAGTTGGTCACGAAGCTGAACAGCTTCACTTAGATTGGATGAACCACCATGAAAGCCATCCACAAAGGATTTTTTTAATATTAACTGACTTGCGAGGATATCACTTCTTGTCTAAAGACGCCAGTTCCCGTAGGGTACGCAGGGGTAGGGGGTAATTTTAATGTGCCTAATCCCGTTATTTAGACAAAAAAATTCAAACTCTTAGGACCTGAATTTCGGTCCATTATCCGTGACGATATTCTTCGGAATCCCATATCTAGAAAACCACGATCTCAACCGTCTGATGACTATTTCGGATGTCGTTTTCTGTAGCATTTCTATCTCTGGCCACTTTGAATATGCGTCGACACCAACTAGCCACTGATGTCCATCAAAGGGTCCGGCCAGATCTAAGTGTACTCTCTCCCAGGGTGCGTCGGGTACATTCCAGGGATAAAGGGGAACTTCCGGTTCGTCATCACGACCTTCTTGGCATGGATGACATTTCTTAACATATTTTTCCACCTCCTAATCTATACCAGGCCACCAGGTATAGTACCTCGCCAACGACTTCATTCCTTCAATGCCCGGATGACCTGAATGTAATATTTTTAAAACTCTTCCCCTTAACGCTTCCGGTGACACAAAACGATTTAACCACATAATAATACCTTCTTCCACAGAAATCTCATCTCTCTTTCTCCAATACGACTTTAATTCTTCCTGCATAACCCTTGGCCATCCGTGCAAAACAAAGTTCGTAACTTTTTTTAGGATTCTATCCGCTGATGTTTCTCTGGCAATGTCATCCATCTTCACCAAAGTCGCAATTTTATCAGATTGAATAGATCTGACTGTTTTAGTATTATAACAACAAACTTAAAAAACAACAGTATTCATTAATGCAAACTTTTTATTAACCTCTCACACGAGATTAAGTACATATCAATTTTTAATATTAACTAACATATGACTTTTTTTTATTTTATATAACCTCCCATCTCGAACAGTGTATCGACATATAACATCTTTCCTCTTATCAATATTTTAGTCTAACTGGCACTCTCCTGGACCGTTGAGGTCTTGACGCTGGTGGGACCAAGTTCCTTGATGATTTAGCCCCATCTTCATTGAACGACGCCGAGCGAAGATGCACTCTATTCCGCCTGACTACTCTGCCGGTATCGAGGTCCTCTACTATGGATGATCGTGGTGTTCCGTGTTTTCGAAGAATTCTTCCTCGATGCCACTTGTTCTCTTTGGTATATTGAATGGATACACGATCCCCAGGTCTCGATTCATCGAGCTCCTTAGCGCTCCGATCATAACAGCTCTTAACAATTGATTGCTTCTTTTCTAGCTTAGCAGGGACATCAGCATTCACTTGAGGCACTAACGTATCAGCCGTAGACGGTAGCTTAGTGCGGCACACTCGATTCATCAACAGCTGAGCTGGAGACAACTGCTCCTCTATGGTGTCGACTCTTTTAATAATGTTAAACTTAACACAATCGTGCAATCCCAATAACGGAATTTTATTCATATTTACCACAGCAAATTTAATAATATGACTAACATCCCCAATAGAACATTTTAGCTCAGTCGACCCTACTAATGGTATTTTTTCTCCTATGTATGTGACTGCAGAACAAGCAGGCTTAGAAATATGCGCTCTCAACTTAGTAGCCAAGTTGATAATGTGAATTTTCGCCCAAATAAAAACTGAATTTTCGCCCAAATAAAATTCACCCCATTTCTCCATGTATGTTTGGAATTTAGCTGGTGCTGTTTTTAAACCAAAGCATAGCCTCCGGTACCTAAAATAACCAATATGCGTGGCTATAGTCAGATAAACTCTGTCTCCTTCCTCTACTTCCATCTGAAGATATGCATCCCTCAAGTCAATAACCGTGAATTGAGTTGCGGATGCATGTTTCGATACTAAATCATCAAAAGTCGGTAAAATACAATGCTCACCTAACAGACCCGGGTTCAATGTTACCTCCACAGATCCTCACAGCCCCATTGCCTTTATCAATGTTGACCGTTGGTGTTGCCCACTTAATAGGACTCACGGCTGGATCTACTCTTTCTATAATTCCGTGGTTTTCAAGACGTTTTAATTCCTGCTCCACGGGCTTCCTCAGAGGAAATGGAACTCTACGAGCCTTGTATGCCACCGGACTGCTCCCTTCTTTCAAAATAATTTTAGCTTTGACCCCTCGCAACCGGCCTAGCTCATTTTTAAAGATAGCAGAATATTCACTACATAATTTCTCAATATCTTCCGACCTAACTTCTTTAGCTCCTGTCTTTAGCTCATCTTTTTGTTTAAACTTTCGAATAGTAACAGGCTCTGGTAATCTCATGTTAAAAGCAATTGACCAAGGTAGACCGAACAATGGTACATCATCATCCTCTATCACCACAACAGGCAAGCATCTGACTTCTTATCATACCTCAACCTCGACCTCGGTAGTCCCCACCGTCTTCAACTTTTTTTTCCATATCCCGAAAGCAAACCTATAAGGCCTCAATTCGGGAAATCCCAATTTTTTCCACCAATCCTTATTGAGAGTCGATACTCTAGCTCCTGAGTCTTATTCCATTCTGCAGTAATGACCGTTCATTTTAACATCTATCGTGGCATTAGGAGCCTTACTACTTACTGATTGAATGGCTACCGGCTGCTCTACTTCGCTACCGCTGTCATCATCCTCGACAGTTCTGACCTGGCGAGGTAATTTTGACTTACAACAACGGGCATAATGACCTCGTACCGAAAACTTTCTGCAAACCGAGTTAATTGCTGGACAAGTCCGGCCTATATGCTGATTGAAACCACAGCTTTTACATTTACCCTTCGGCTTGACCCGCTGCCTAATCTTCTCTATTGCCACACTACTGGGCTCACCATCTACATCTCAACTTCTGCCTCCGCTTTCTCTAGGATTAGCCATAGCTCCAGAACCGTCTGAAAGGAAACTACTTTTTGTACATTACCAACGACATGGATCCCATCAGGCCAACGCTGACGAACTTCCGTTTCGAGTTTCCCATGTCCGACTCCCGCAATGAACCGGTCATGTAACCGCTCATCTACACTCGTACCGTATTTACAGTTCATACAAAGTTCCTTTAATCGATTGGCATAAACAATAAAAGTTTCTCCAGCCATCCTGTTTGCTTGCTCGAACTCTATACGACTCGCGAAAAGTGCTTTTGTAGGCATAAAAATATCCCTAAACCCCTTCAAAACTTCCTTATAATCTACCGAGTCTACATCTTTAGGAAAGAAATAGTTTTGAATTGCCGCCAAAGCAGAGGTTCCTACGAATGCCAGAAGAAGGTCTTTCCTCACGTCAGACAACGCTTCACCTTCGAAACCCTTTAACCTGCAAACCCTCTCGAAATGACTGAGGTACGAGTAATTTGCCCACCTTTCTTGTGTACTATCGAAGGGATGAAAAGAGAACTTACTGACCTTCTCCTCTACGGCGCTCCTCTTCCACTTCACGTCGTGTAGTCTTTGACATCCTCGTCGCCAGTAAAGTATCAATAAATATTGATCTTTGTAATCAAATTAAAAACTTTTATTTGATCACATAACCAATGAGAATAACAATAATTATAATTTAAACATAAGTCCATATAGATACTATAATCCCATATGTCCCAGTGTGGGCACAAGTCCGTTCCAGGTGGGCATATCTTAGGGGTAGGTCTCTCTGAGGAACATTCTTGCCGCCTCCTCTACAGTGTTTGCCTGGGCTTCTTAACGCTTCAATGCGGCAATTACCTGATGTGGCTTGGACTTACCCAGGGCCACTCTATATGTAATACCCCATGGATCTCTGGATGACTCCTGAACTATGAACTCGTCCCAAGACTTTCGCTTTTGTAAACGCACCTCGTTTCGATATGCCTTGGCTTTGGACTTGTACTCCCAACGAAGTGTAGTGCCCCTCTCATCACAACTACACCTTTGGTACAACCGCCGGGCCTTGTAGAGATCCTCTCTTCATGGCGGTTAAGGAGGGACTCTTCAGCGGCATCACGGATGATCTCAGTGACCCTGGACACTCTATAATCCAGATCATCTGTCTGGTCAGTCTCCGCCGCATCCCATTCATCGTCGACCACTTTTCCCTCCATCGATGATCTAAAGGCGTTCCAATTTCCTCTTCGAGTTGCGTAACCCTTTTCGACGCTGCGGGAACTTTCTATACTTTGCGATAGCATGAAGGCTATCGCATGGTGGTCGGAACTCGTCTCAGATCGGAGGGTCTAATCAATAATACGTTCAGCTAGCATCGGGGAAGCCAACGTCACGTCGATCAAACATTCACCACTCGCACTAGAGAATGTGGGTATGGTTGATGGATCATTCATTACAACTAGCTGGCTCCTTGCGATAAATTCGCCAGGCTGAGCACCCCTTCTATTAGTTCGATTGGATCCCCAGACCGTATTCCAGGAGTTTGTATCCGAACAGATGATCACGTTTCTGTTACGAGCCGTGATCATTTCCATGGCGTAGATGTCATCATCAATGTTGTTTCTATCCGCAAGGTATGATGAAACTAAGACCAAATTTACATTACCCCTTTTGATGCAACATGCTACAGAATCTGCCGTGGAATACTGCTCTAGATACATCACATCGAGATTAGGGTTATTAACACAATAGCAGCCATGGGCATCCTCTCTCCATTGCCCACGGCTAAAACTCTCGACGTGAAACCAAACCCCGTGACCTTGTTCCCGCGGCAGGTAGGCTCTTGAAGTGCCATGATATCATAGCGAGAGTGCGAGAAGACTCTTGAACTGAGGATCCCGTTCAAAGGCCCAAAACATTGGGGAGGCTCCTCTATGGCCCAAAACTTTTGAACAGCAGAACTTAGAGAGCTGCAGAAATTTACATCAGCCTCATCTTGATGACCGTGATTAGTAGATGTGGGCGTATTTCCCATTAATGCAAAACCAATAAATTGGATACAGCAACTGGATAGCCATTCCATGATTGGATATCTCCGGTGAGCACACATGCGGTGAGATCGGCTCCCAGCAAGCAATCGATGAGAGCGGGAGCATCGAATGTAGGGTCGGCCAGAAGCAAGCTCTTAGCCTTATTTTTAATTTCAGGAGCCAAGGGAACCCGAGGTGAATCACTCGTAAGCTTTAGCAAGATACTGAACCATTGGTTTGAAACTACCACATCCTCAGTTAGGGTGGCTACAGCTAAGCTGGTAGTTCCAACAGAAGTGGTTGGTTATTATTAAATAAATTAATAATACTTCAATAAAGTGTGGACTGTAATTATGGTGGGGGTAAAACGCATCGTACTAAATCTGGTACTCACCGTTCGCTGGTTCTCTGGGCTGGCGGAGCGGTAGGTAGTTTCTCTGGATCCTCTCGACGCCCTGGCAGTTCGCGGAGAGATACGAGGTAGGCGATTTTGTCTAAGTTTGTCACGGTACATCTATTACTCACTAAGGCTAAGCGCACTCTGGTCCGTACTATGCCCGGGCTTAAGATAAGGCCCGCAAGCAGTGGCTTAGAGATAAGTATCAAAATAAAGTACGAAACATACCCCCACCCGTGAAATGATCTCATTTCACCAAAAAAAATTAAACAAAACACTACTAGGAAATTTGTAGTACAGGCCAGGAAGGAAAGCAGTCTCGACCCCCGAAAACAATAGAAACAACCACAATATTCTTAAAAAAATTAAAATCTTCTAAAGGTACATAAAATTCAAAGTATATGGCTTCTAAGACTTCTAAACACTATATACAATATATACAAAAGAATAAAGGAAATCAAAAGGTGGAATCTCTGGAAGGGAGTGGTATGATCTTGTGTGCAGGTCGAACCAACTCAGAAGTGGGGGTTTTCAGACGGACTACCCTAACAACGCCATCTGGCCCCGGGAGTATCTTGACCACTCGTGCCAGGATCCATTGCTGTAATGGTACATCTCGTTCGTGGAGTATAACAAGCTGTCCTTCTTTAATGTTTTCACCAGGAGTGTACCACTTTGAGCGAGGAGTCAAGATGTGCAAGTATTCGTGATACAATCTTCTCCAGAAGTGACACAAGGAACGAGAAAGCATTTCCCAGCGTCTGTTGAAAGAAACTATGCGCGTGTTTGCTTCTTCAAGACGAGCAAGGAGGGGTTGTCCAATAAGGAAATGACCCGGAGACAAGTAGTCAAGGTTATCTGACGGCTCATTTGATGCTGCACATAAGGGTCGAGAATTCAAAGCAGACTCTACTCGGCTCAGGAGCGTAGAGAATTCTTCGTAGGTTAAAGCCTGGCCATTCATTAACTTAAAAAATTTTATAGAGTCAACACCACCAGTTATATCTTGCAATCCGTCGGATCCTTTAAATTACTCTTTTTCAATGACCGAATTTATCACCGCGTTAAACTCTAGAAAAGATTCCTCGCCCGGTCCGGATCAGATTTGCATTGGCATGATCAAAAACTTATGCCCCTTTAATAAATCTATAATCCTAAAGATTTTAAATAAAATTTTTTTATCCGACAGTTTTCCCAATATCTGGAGATCTGCTATCACGATTCCCATACTTAAAAAAGATAAAGATCCCAAGAATCCTAACAGCTATAGACCAATCACACTGACCTCTTCTGTGTGTAAGGTACTGGAGAAATTGGTAAGCAATAGGTTGCTATGGTATCTGGAATCTAAGAACTTACTACCAGCATGGCAGAGCGGGTTTAGAAAAGGCAGAAGCACAAGGGACAACCTAGTTCGCTTGGAATCCGATATTCTAAATGCCTTCGAAAATAAAAGAAAAGTACTAGCAGTATTCCTTGATATAGAGAATGCATTTGATAGAGCATGGAGGAGGCTCATAATCGACACTCTGGATACCATGGGAATTAGAGGTCATATACTATCTTTTGTAAACAATTTTCTTAGTAAGAGAAAATTTGTGGTTAGAATTGGTGATGTCTTTTCCAATGAATTTGAACAAGAAAATGGTGTACCGCAAGGCTGTGTTTTGAGTGCAACACTCTTTAGCATCATTTTTAATCAAGTTTTAAATGTAATTAGGCTACCGCTCAAAGGAATGCTGTACGCGGACGATCTCGTAATTTATATTGATGGAAAAAATGTAACAGACTTACAAAAAAGCATACAAACCGCCTTGAATAACATAAGTAGTTGGCTTTCTGATCACGGTTTTAAAATTTCAGCTAGTAAAACAGTAGCCATACTCTTTGGAAAAGGAAAACCAAAAACACTACCGTCATTAACTATAGAAAACCAAGCCATCTCTTTCTCACACACGACCCAATACCTTGGTATAACGTTCGATAGAACGCTAAGTTGGACTCAGCATATCAAAAGGCTGAAAGCTAATTGTCTCCGCGCTCTAAACCTTTTAAAAATGGTGAGTAATACTAGTTGGGGTGCTGATAGAACTAGTATGCTAACCTTGTATAGAAGTCTCGTAAGGTCAAAATTGGATTACGGCTGCAACGCTTATAACTCGGCTTCAAGCAATGCTTTAAAAATGCTCGACCCTATACACAATACCGGACTCAGAATCGCAACTGGCGCTTTCCGATCTAGCCCTTCAAACAGCGTATGTGTGGAAGCAGGCGAGCCTCCTCTAGACCTACGACGGCAACAAATTGACATACTTTACGCGATTAATATTCTTTCTACTTCTAACCATCCCTTGAATGACTTATTTCCTAACAGACAGCTCCTTTCACAACAACAGGTCTCCTTAGCAAAAAGAACATCTTTCAGAATCCTAGTTTCATCATTTCTATCCGACCTACACCTCGAAATACCTCATCTCCTTGGTACCGTAATATCTCAGATCTATCCGTGGGGACTCCCCACTCCTAATCTTTGTCTTTCCCTAACAAAATTACTGAAAAACGATTCCATGCCATACATGTACAAATACGAATTTAACAGACTACAAGACAGACTTGGTGAAGCTGACTACATCTACACAGACGGCTCGAAGAGCTCCACGGGTGTGGGAGCCGCGGTCGTGTGCAATGATCAACAGAACCTATTTTCATTATCACCGATATGCAGCAACTATACAGCAGAATTAATTGCAATTTACAATAGTCATAATGTTATCCACTCCACAAAAAAAATGCAAATAATCTGTACTGACTCACTATCAGCCCTAATCAGTTTATGTAACACCTTTTCATCAAACATTATGATTCACAATATTCTTTTAGCCTTGAGATCAGCACATAGTAATAATATTTCAGTTAAATTTCTCTGGGTCCCTGGTCATTGTGGAATAGTCGGAAATGAGGAAGCTGACCGGGCAGCAAAAAGAGCAATAACGGAAGGCATTGCACATCAGGGGGTCCCTGTTAATGACTTTATTTCCCTTATAAAGCAAAAAATAAAGATTAAATGGGAACAGATGTGGTTTAGAACAACAGAAAATAAATTGAGAGAAATAAAAAGTAGTGTATCGCAATGGAAATCATCCGTCCGAGGTAAACGAAGGGAGGAATTCATCCTAACGAGGCTGCGTATTGGTCACACTAGAGAAACCCACGGCTATCTTATAGCCCGTGAGCCTCCACCTGACTGCCAGGCTTGCGGGTGCCCACTTACAGTTAAACACATTTTAACGGACTGCAGGACATATGACACGTACAGGGACCTCCTAGAAATACCTATTGACCTACAAACAGCATTGCAGGACAGCGAGGAGACAACCGACAAACTATTTGAATTTCTAAAACTTGCAAAACTATATAATAAAATATAATTATTGATAATAGATATAATAAAATATAAATATTGATAATTTTACAAAAATTAAATAAAATATAATAGAAATTTATTGTAGGCGAAGATGACCCAAGTGGTTGCTGCCTACATTAAAAAAAAAAAAAAAAAAAAAAAAAAAAAAAAAAAAAAAAAAAAGCCTGGCCATTTAGAACAGCGAGGAGGTGTCGCTTGGCAGCTTTGACGGCTGATTCCCTAAGTCCTCCCATGTGAGGTGATGCTGGAGGAATAAAGTGCCATATGATGCTTCTTTGGCTAAGAAAGTCGGTAATATCATGATGGTGATCTCTAAGGAAAAGATATAACTCCTTGAGTATCCTAGCTGCTCCGAGGAAGTTACTACCACAATCTCTATAAATATCTGATGGATAGCCTCTCCTAGCAATAAATCGATCCAGGGTAGCCATAAAGGAAGAAGTGGTCAAATCCGTTACCGCTTCAAGGTGCACGGCGTGAGTACATGGGCATACAAACACGGCTATCCAACATTTCATGCGGGGAGCGTTGTGCCGAGATGATGATTTCATTAGAAAGGGGCCGCCATAGTCGACTCCGACGCGCTGAAAGGCTCTGGCAGGAGTTACACGAAAATCGGGAAGGTCACCCATCAGCGGAGGTTTGGGCTTAAACTTAGATTTGAAACACCTTATACAACGAAATATTCTCTTTCTAACTAGGTTTCTCAAACATGGTATCCAATATTTTCTATGAATCAAGGACTGCACCAGCTGAGGACCTCCATGCAAAGAGTAAATATATACCTTCATTTTTCAAAAAGGGAGAGAGCTTGGCAATGGGACCATCAGGAACTTGTTCGTTTTCAAGGTAGGCGAATATGTCCCTATAGTGCTCCCGCTGGCTGAGGCGTACGTAGGTGTTGAGGGAATCGTCCAGTTCAGTTGAGGTCAATGGCTGGAGGCCTGGCTGGCTTGCATCCGATTGCTTGTGATTCTTACATCTTTTGATGAAGCGCAGGAAGAAGGATAGGACTCGGGTCAATTTTAGCAACGATGAGAATTTATTTAAATGTTCAATAAGATAATTATGCTCTTCTTTAGCAAGCAAAGATAATGGCTTTATTTCTTGCGGTTCTTCAGGAGGCTCAGGTCGAGGGATAGGCCATAAGGATGGGTTTGACAAAAGAAAATCGGGGCCTTTCCAATACAGGGTATGGGTTAGAAGTTTCATAGGGGTAAGTCCTCTTGATACACAATCGCTTGGGTTTGCTCCAGAAGGTGACTCCACCAACTAGGCTGAGTAATATTCAGAATCTGTACGACCCTACTGGCTACATAAGCTTTAAGCTGGTGTGGAGGCGTCTGAAGCCAGAAAAGAACATCTCTCTTGAGTCGGAAAAACAAAAAATGGATTCTATCTTAAGTTTCTTTATTAGGTTGGCTAATGAATCAATGCTTATAGGTTTGGGAGGAGCAACCTTACTCTTGGCCCTGATTAGGTGGACATGAACTTCACCAAATGTCTTTTCCGTTCTAAGGTAGACCACGCATCCATATCCTCTCTCAGAAGCGTCTCCAAAGGCTATCAACTGGGCAGAAAATTCCCTTGGTTCCCAATATAACGAGGAAGGTGAACTTCTTGTAGGCATGGTAACTCTTCTAGGAAATTTCTCCAATGATTCCTGATGTCTTCGGGAAGCTCTTCGTCCCAACCAATCTTGAGGAGCCAAAGGCGTTGAATCAAATACTTAGCCCAAAATGTGACAGGGCTCAGGTACCCATTGATATCGAAAATTTGGGCTATGACTGAAAGAATTCTTCTCTTAGTAAAAACGGGATCTTGGAGATTAATGGAGTAACATAACACATCTAGCTGAAGATTCCACTTTAGGCCCAAGACCTTAACTGTTAAGGACGAAGTGGGTTCGTTAAGAACTAGAAATGGCTGATCTTGCAATTCTTGTGGAATCATGGAAAGCAGCTCACGGCAGTTACTAGAAAACTTCCGAAGGGTGAATCCACCAGCTTGGTGTAAGGCAATTAATTCTCTATACAGCGCGAGGGCTTGTTGGACATTATCTGCACCACTGACAACGTTGTCGACATAGGTTTCTTTAAGGCACTTCTGAGCAAGCGGAAACCGGTGAGCTTCGTCATGGTATAATTGGACAATTACTCTCTGGGCATTAAAGGGTGAACATTTAAGACCAAAAGGAAGCGTAGTTAGCTCATATTCTGTGATAGGTACGGAAGGGTGTGCTCTCCAAAAGAAATGAACAAACTTTCTATCCCTTTCATTTAAGCCTATACATCGAAACATCATTTTGATGTTACAAGTCAGAGCTACCTTATAGGTTCAGAAGTTGTCTATCAACTCTCCGATGTTGGTCTGCAATTGTGGACCAGTAAGAAGGAGGTCATTCAAGGAGTTACCACCTGGTGTCCTTTCAGAACCGTTGAAAACTATTCTGAGCTTAGTTGAAGCTGATTCTTCTTTGGAAACACCGTGATGAGTCATGATGTAATCCGATGTGGTTGTGGCTAGGTGTACATGACCAAGCTGTATGTATTCCTGGATCTGTGCTGAGTAGGCTGAAAAATACGATGGATCTTTAGAAAACCTTGTTTCAAGCTTCTGGAAACGTTGAATGGCTAACTGTTTGGTGCAGCTCAAGTCATGAGGGACGTCTGGGCGGAATGGTAAACTTACTATGTAGCGGCCAGATTGATCTCTTGTGAATGTTTTCTTGAAATGTTCCTCGCAATAGACATCTTCTGGATTTGGTGGTATAGGAACTGCTACTTCTTCGGATTCCCAAAACCGTTTCATATCTTCGTGTAATGTGTCGACAGAAAGAAGAGACGTTACAGAAGGGTTCGCAATGGTTGATGGGATTTCACCAAAAATGATCCAACCAAATACGGTGTGGATAGCACAAGGTTTGTCCTTGATGAACAAGGGAGGATTGCTCAGGATCTCACCATTCATCTGGACACCTAACAGGAGGTCAACCTTGCCTGGAGTATGCCAATCTGCATCCGAAAGCTTAAGAGATGTGAACCATTGCCGGACATCCATGGAAACGGGTTGCGTAGGCAGATGATCGACAATATTGTGAGCAACTCTTGCCGAAATCTCAAAGGTTGGACTTCCTTCTTTAGGGGCAATAAGAAACTTTACTTCCGCCTGGGATATGGGTATTGAGGTTTCGCCAACTCCAGAAACTGGTAATGGTTTGTTTGTTTTCCTTAGATTAAGTTTATTGACTAGGGAAGAAGTAATAAAATTAATCTGACTGCCTGGATCAATCACAATACGGCAGTGATACCATTGACCAGAATCAGAACGAATAGAACATCTAGCGGTACCCAGTAATGCTTGAGAATTGGCTGCCGTATGGCAAGAATCGACATGATGAGGTTTAGGTTCAAAAACTGGACCAGCGTTGTCGATCTTAGGAGGAGAGTCGGCCTCGGAAGAATTCAGATGAGAAAAATTAGCTGTAGCATCATCTCTGTGAAGTAAAGTATTATGTTTACGTCTACTGCAATTAAGACAGCGTCCAGAACTCTGACATTTAGTAAATAGATGAGGACCGCTGCAGGCAATACATAATCTAAACCTTTTCAGAATGGCATATCTAGAGTCAACATCAGCTCCAGTGAACTCAGGACATGTTAGAATTTTATGTTCCCCTTTACAAAGTGGACATTCATTTGAGTTTCTCGGTTTATTTTCCGGTTTTTTAATACTAGGCTTCGATAAAAAGGCTTTTGGTTTAGGAATATAATCGGTTCTTGAATTACTAATTTTTGGGCTACAGCTCTTAATTATAGAATCATTACAAAGCTCAGACTCTAGATTGTGCTTTAATAAATTTAGTAAGTTCAAAAAACGAAGGAACATGTTCTTTTAGTTGGCTTTCGAAAAGTCTGCGGGTGTTTTTATCAATGACATTAAAAGAAAGGTGGACCATAATGAAATCTGCCAGATTTTCTATCTCTAAGGCCTTTAATGCGTTAAAATTATCTTCAAATGTATCCAGGAATGCCCTAAAATTTCTTACGTTATCATTGGAAAATGGCTTGAACTGCAGAATTTTATTAATGTGGTAAGCCGCCACTATTCTTTTATTGGAGTATCTGTCCACAAGTTTTTTATACGCTTCACTATAATTTTCAGCTTTATATTCTATGGAGGCTATTGTTTGCGAAGCTGGATATATTAGTAATGATAAGAGAACTTTACAATATCACTATAATTTCTTTCGTGAATCAGAGTATCAAATAAGGATTTGAAAGATGGAAATTGTTCATACTGTCCCGAAAATAGGGTTATTTGAATATCAGGAAGCTTAGGTTGAACAAAGAAGTCATCATTGACTTGAGGATTAGAATTAACGGTAGTAAGTTGCTCCCGATATTTTTCATATGCGGCCTTAATATTATAATAAATTTCATCGAACGCCAAAGCTGCTTGGTCCACTTCAATTCTATGCTCCTTCTCAACGGAATTATTTAATTCGGAAATTTGGTATAAGACTGTGTCAAATTCTTCGAATTGGGCTTTCAAATCTGTGGCTCTGGCCATAAAAATATCCTTTTTCTCTGGTAAATTTTTTATGAGGTCAAAAGTGGTTTGAACCCGACGAAATATTCTTTCCTTTTTATTGTTAAGCGTTTTAATAACTTCTATTGGCTTAGGTGACATTATGTTGGTAATTTATTTTCTTAATGTTCAAAGTTAAAAATTTAATTATAGAAAGAAAAAATATATATATTTTAAATTATTAAAAGTTTTAAATAAAAAATGTTTGATTTTAAAACAAAATAATTAGGCTCCTTTCAATTTGATAACGATATTCTATAAATAGGTGCAATATTAAGTTAATTATAATATTTCAGAATATTCGAAGGAAATCTACCGCCCTCTATTAGACTTATAGTAAGTTTTAGGTACAATTAGTTCAATGGTTCCTCACTAGGGTGCAGCAGTAGCAGGTTTTGAGCAACCTAAAATTCACTAATAAAGTAAGCATTCACAATATACTTTCTTAAAACTAAAATAAGGCTGTGGTGCAATAGTTGGCGCTTATGAGGCTTCAATACAATATGGAAAAACAAAATCTGAACAAAAAACCACAAAATCGCCTAAAATGAGGGTAACGAAACTGCCTTCCTTCCTTTACCGTATACAAATATGCCCAAAAAAACACATTCGGGCCCGTTGAGGACCAATATAAAATGGTTATTATTAAATAAATTAATAATACTTCAATAAAGTGTGGACTGTAATTATGGTGGTGGTAAAACGCATCGTACTAAATCTGGTACTTACCGTTCGCTGGTTCTCTGGTCTGGCGAAGCGGTAGGTAGTTTCTCTGGTCCATGGCAGTTCGCGGAGAGATATGAGGTAGGCGATTTTGTCTAAGTTTGTCGCGGTACATCTATTACTCACTAAGGCTAAGCGCACTCTGGTCCGTACTATGACCGGGCTAAGATAAGGCCCGCAAGCAGTGGCTTAGAGATAAGTACCAAAATAAAGTACGAAACAGTGGTTGCTACTTGGCCAATGCCTCTTATGATTTTCCGCTTAGGCAATCGCCTACACTTAAGAACCTTAGCCCCCTATTTAGTGGCCATTAAAACGGTTGTACCCCTCCCACCGGGAGAATCCACAGGCTGGGCAGATAGGCATAACGAAGAAGGTGGATTTGCAAGATGGGATATCCCCTTCGTAGTTGACTTATTTCCTTGGGTAGACTGAAACTTGGGTAAGGTGGAATAGAGACTAAGCGAATCCTCGGCTTTGAAATGCAATAGAGTATGATGACCCTTATAATTAAAGTTACTACAAGCTGCCTTGCCTTATTTAGACAAGCACCCTTATGCCTAATCTGCAGGCATGATATGCATAATTCTTTAGTTTTGGCATTTAATATCTCTCTCGTGAAGAGTTGCTGAGAAAGCTTTTAAACTGTGAAATGTGGTGATCAGGTAGATCACATGCGCTGCAATGCGTTCCATCGAGGGCCAACGAGCTCAATTCTCGTCCCTCCTTAAAAGTATGATCAGGAGAAAAACGACCCTTAGGAGACAGAAGACCACGTTCCCCCACGCTAGGCGCCAAGGCAGACTCAATTAAACAGCCTCTTAAATCGGTTATATTTAACGCACAATCAGTTTTCTGATTGGGCTTCGGTTAAGGTCCACGTTTGGCTATCAAAGGATACGTCAAGGATCAAAATAGCAGGAGCCTTAATATGGTTAGAATCCTTATAAGATGATTCGAGGGATACATTTTCCAAAGTGGAAACATGGCGATCCAGGAACAAAATTAATTTCTCCGGAGTAGGAAATTTAGTCTCAGAATAACTATTCTCAAATCGAGTCCTTAAATTGGCAGAGAAAAACGTATGGAGTTGTAGGGTGGGGGAGGGAATCCCTATGTATATCTGTACGTAATTTTACTAAATGAAAGTTTCAAATACTTTATTTTATGTTTAAATCAAAAACTACAAGGCCTATAAAAAAATGTATAAAATATTTGGAATGGTTTCTCATTCGATTGAAATAACATACCCTATTACTGTTGATAGGCAACTGTACTATCTAGGTACTAAATTATGATATGAACCTTCCTTTTGTGTCATGAGTGCAACTTATTACAAATGACAATAGTTGAATATATAGGTTTAAGTAAAATATCAGTACATGTAAATATTAAAAGGTAAAAAGGAAAATGCTAGTAATTCATAAACTATCGTAAAGTAATAAAGAATATGACTAAGGAAAAGGTTTTCCTTATTCCTGGGTGATATACGGATTTCCGAACAAATCCCAAATATAAAGAACCATTTAACATTGATACATTCTATTATCAAAATTAGCATAATACTGTAGAAGGATTAAAAAAAAAAGTTATGGATTTTTTTGTTTTCCTGAACTGTTTATTTTAGCGGTAGAATATACCCTTAGGGAGGTGACACGTACCGAAAAGGGTGTGAATCTGGGAAGAAATATACCCGTGCTCGGTTATGTCGATGATTTGGTTTTGCATGGTGAGGATGCGGAACCTATAGAACTAAATACAAAAACGTTGAGAAACGCCGGTCTTGGAGGGCCTGAAATAAATGCGGAAGAGACAAAAGTTATGGTTAGCTATGGAAGTGGTTACGATTTTGCTGATATCAATAAAGAGGAGAATGCGTTTGAACACGTAGGTAAATTTCGATATTTAGGGTTGATGATAACTAGAAAAAATGAAATCGCAATTGGAAATCAAGGCTAGATTAAAAGCCGTAAATACTTGCTACTTTTCAGTTACGGAATTGCTCAGTTCCCGACTTCTGTCCCGAAATTTAAAAATTATTATTTACATAAAGACTATTCTTCCTGCGATCCTTTATGGAATGGCCGCTAACATTTAGGGATGAACATAGGCTGGGGGTTTTTGAAAATGAGGTATTGCGTAAAATATTTGGATCGTCGAGGAACGAATCAATTGGAAAATTTAGATGTTTACAGAATGCCGAACTAAGTGAACTTTATCCGGTAAATATAATACGGAACCAAAATAAACAAACCATATTTTAATGTCAAAGCATTTATTTTATACTTTATACACATATAAATCATTTATTTATATGTGACTTATCATTTATTTATGTATGACTTATCACATATAAGTCATTTATTTTTGTAATTTTCTTTAAAAAAAAATAATATATTTTATTTTCATTTTCTTTAAGATATTTCTTTAGTCTTACAGTTCCAGCATCCCGACAGGTTGTTACTTTTTTAATACAATATTCTTTAAAAAAAGTAGGTTACAACGAGGTAAGGTTATGTTCCTCTTTCAAAACATTAGATTACTATGAGGTAATGAGTAGATGTTATCAACAGTAAGTCTTTTCTCTGTGACCAATTTGGGCAATCACTGGTTATTATTGACATAGAACCAATTCATCCCAACCGCTCGATTCCTCTCAAAGCTTCTCAGAAGGGTTCATAAATAAATCAAAACACAATAGATTAAAATAATGTCTTTATTTATAATATTAGCTATCAATTTATTATTCAGTCAATTGATAAGATATTACAAAGATGCTTTCTTCGTGGTTTCATCTATTCTATCTCGTGGTTTCATTTAATTTAAATCAAACTCTCTTAGGTTTTAGGGAAAAAGACGGATACATATATAATGATGCTAACCTGATCTGTGATCTGTCATATTTCTATGATATATCAGTTATTTATACATGTTTCAACATAACCTAGTTTTCAATAATAGCCGAACGAACTGCCTTGGCATTTACAGATCTGCCTCCTATATTTATAGGCCTAGGGTTTGATACATGTTATTTTTTTTTTTTTTTTTTATAAATTTATTGCCTGACATAAAATAATATTATATCCCCACTAATTTTTTTCTGTCTAACACAGGTTATTTTTTTTTTTTTTTTTTTTTTTTTTAGATTTGTATTCTTTGTTGGGTGGAATTAATTTAAATGACAAACGAACAGATGAGGAAATCAATGACTAGAGGATGCATAACTGCCAGGATTGCATCGAGGCCTATTATTCTGATCCTGCTATAGTCAATCACCAGCAGGAAGTTAACTTTTATATGAGAGTTCTGTAAGAGAAGTGATCGACCTGACTCTGGATGAGGATACTCAGTAATTACACCTTCCGTTACCTGTCTTAAAAAGAATGTATATAATATTATAAATAAAGACATTATTTTAATCTATACTATTCTGATTTATTTAAGAACCCTTGTAAAAAGCTTGTATAGGAACAGATAAAATAAACTTAATATATATTAAATATTTATTAAATATAATATAGATTTTAGAATTTAATGTAATGTTTCACTGGAAAGGCTTTGTAAAATTCTAATTATTAGTAAACAGTAACCAATCTCAGCTATAACGATCAAGAGACCGACCCGTATTTATGTTCACAAAACAACCTGTTTTAAAAAGAATGTATTTGTTATAACATTATTCTATTCTGATGTATGTATGGACTCTTGTAAAAAGTTTGGATAGATCAAATAAATAAACAATAAATAAAAAAATAAATAAAAAACAGATCAAATAAACTTAATATATATTAAATATTTATTAAATATAATATAGATTAAAGAATTAAAGGCTTTGTAAAATTCTAATTATTAGTAAATAGTTACCAATCTCAGCTAAGGGTCAAGAGACCGAGCCCTAATTATGTTCACAAAATAACCTGTTTTAAAAAGAATGTAAATAATATAATAAATAAAGACATTATTTTAATCTATTGTGTTTTGATTTATTTATGAACCTTTCTAAGAAGCTTTTTTTTTTTTTTTTTTTACGAAGGTAGGTGGAAATCTTCAAAAGACGCGGATAGGCCCGTACCTATCCGTGTGTGGGATTTTTACCCACTAACACCACCTCCTTACACCTGTTTCCCACCCTCCACGGGACCACCGTTAGGCATTACTTCATGGAGGGGGACTGGCTGTGTGCCGCCTCATTCTATTAGGCTACGCTCTAGCTCGCCTTTCCTTCTCTTCTTTCCTAAGTTGCTTGATGGTTTGGGCCGCAAGGCGTTGTCCAGCCATCCAGTTCTCATTGCTGATTAGCATCAGAGCGACAACATTATCGGCAGTAGGTTCTGATCCGCAAACTTCTTGAAATTCCTCCCTCTCCTTCTGGAAGCGAGGACAGCAGAAGAATGCATGTTCCACCGTCTCTTCGGCTGATGGGCATACTGGACATTCGGCTGTATTATCCAGCTTAAATCGATATTGATATGCTCGAAAACAGCCATGCCCCGTAAGCAGCTGGGTGAGGTAGTAGTCAACATCACCATGTTTCCTGGTTACCCATGGTTGGATGTGAGGGATTAGCCTGTAGGTCCACCTTCCGTTCGATGCCATAACCCAGCGTCGTTGCCATCTCTCCACTGTGATCTCTCTTTCTTCGGCCCGAGGAATGCAGTCAACTCGGTTATAGGAGCGCTTACTCTCTTCAGAAAGCAGCTCGATTGGCGGCATTCTAGCCACTACACATGCAGCTTCATAGGAAACTGTTCGAAAAGCACTTGCCACTCTTAACAAGCCTCTCCGATATACTGCGATCATCTGTCTCTTGTACGATTTGGTGAGCATTGCATCATTCCAAATTGGTGCTCCATATAAAAGAATCGATGGGACAATACTCGCAAGAAGCCTTCTGCGACTCTCTCTGGGTCCTCCTATATTCGGCATAAGGCGTGACAGTAGCGACATGGTTCTAGATGCTTTGTTGCTGATGTACTCCATGTGGGCATTAAAACGGAGACGTGCATCTATGATTACTCCTAAGTACTTCAAAGAGGGTTGGGAACGAATCCCGTGTCTACCTACTGTGACTGTTATGGTCTCTATTTGCTTCCTACTTGTAACAAGGAGCGCCTCGGTCTTGTGGTCGGCTAGTTGCAGGCCCACAGTTGATAGCCAATCTCGGATTGTAGCCACTGCCTGATTGGAAATCAGGGTAACTTCTTCCGTATACTTCCCTTCAACTACCACAGCTACATCATCTGCGAAGCCAACAACTCTAGCTCCTTCCGGCAATGATAGCCTAAAAACACCGTCATACATTACATTCCAGAAAAGAGGCCCTAAAACTGAACCCTGCGGGACGCCACCAGTGACCTTATATATCCTTGGTCCAACGTCTGAAGCATAGAGCAGAACTCTGTCCTTGAAGTAGTCTGCTACAACTCTCATTAGATAAGCAGGCACACCCATAGCCTCTAAGGCATCCAATATGCAGGTCCACCTCGCCGTGTTGAACGCGTTTTTAACATCTAGAGTGATGATTGCAGCATAACCCTTCGCTCCTCTCTTCCATCTCGCTCCTGCAATTGATTTGCTGGCAGTCTCAGTCACTTGTTCAATAGCATGTAACGTAGATCGCCTTTTCCGAAATCCATATTGGGCCCGTGAGAGGCCGTTTGCACCTTCAGTGAATTCTTGTATCCTGAGGCTTAGGATCTTCTCAAATGCCTTGCCTATAGTATCCAGCAAACAGATTGGGCGATATGTTGATGGGTCCTCCAGATTTCCTTTGCCCTTCGGGATGAGTACAAGACGCTGTCTTTTCCAAGGTTTAGGAAACGTACCTTCATGAAGGCAGGAATTGAATAATTCCTTGAAAAGGTCAGGCCGTTGTTTAAGTGCCACCTTGAGAGCCACGTTTGGAATGCCGTCCAATCCAGGTGTTTTACCATATTGAATATTTGTGGCAACGTCTTTCACCTCTTCTTCTGTAATTAATGTAAACTCGGAGGTATGGAGGTTGTCCATACATCTAACAGTTGCTGCCTGTTCCGGGAATAATGTTCTAACGATATTATCCAAAACATCCGGTCTAGAGGGGAGGTGCGATGAAACTTTACTAAGTTTCTTAAGGGCTATCTTATAGGCCCTACCCCATGGGTCTGCATCAATGTCATCGCACAGTTCTCTCCAGCAACGTCGTTTACTTTCTTTGATGGCTCTTCGGAGGTTTCTTCTAGCAGTCTTGAAATCTTCCCGAAGAGTGTCAAACTCTGGTCGATGCCTCGCTCGTTGGTAACGTCTCCTTGCTATGTTGCAACACTGGCGGAGGTCAGCAATGGTATCCGTCCACCAGTAAACTGGGGCATGGTGTTTACCAGGCTTTGATCGAGTCATAGCTGCGTCACACGCCCTAACAATAAAAGAGGTGAGGATAGACGCTTTCTCCTCTGCTGAGCCACGCATGTCGCAAACATCCTCCAGCATAACCGCAAATGTCTCTTGATCGAATGTTTTAGCATTCCAGCCTGCAGTTCTCCATCGACGAATCTTCCTCCTTGTTGGCATACCCAGTGTAATCAATATGGCCTGATGATCACTGTGTGGATAGAAGTCACAGACCTTCCAAGTAGCACCTCTTCGCAGGCGGTCACTCATAAATGTTATATCGATAATAGATGATTTCCCTGCTCTAGTGAAGGTCGGGTCGGTCCCGGAGTTCATTAGGACCATGTCACTTATTTGGGCAAATGCTTCCAGGAGAATTTCACCACGGCGATTCGTCGTCCTACTTCCCCATTCCGTTGCCCATGCGTTGAAATCACCAGCTATTATTGCTGGCCCATGACCACTGGCATCCACGATTAGACGATGCAACAAGTTCTCGAATTCTTCAATTGTGGATCTGGGGGAGACATAGCAGCTATAAATATGTATATTATTAATCTTACTCCATACAAAGCCAGATTGGGACACTTCCATCTCTTGAATCCCTTGGCTACCACAAGCCCAAATAGCTGCTTTACCACTGTAATCAGATACCCATGAGGATCCATCCAAATTCTTTTACGGTTCACATAGAATAGCAACGTCAATTTGTAGTTCCCGCACAGTCTGACAAAGGAGATCTTGAGCAGCGTCACAATGGTTCAAATTCAACTGAAGTATCTTCATCTTCGGTATAGTTGAACACGCGTCTTATTTTGCAGTGCTAAACGAAAAGCTGGGCACTTACTACTCCCGCAAAGGTGGTCAGAGTTATTCTTCCCCTCACATATTGCACAAATAGGACTCAGCTCACAGTCAGCAGCTTTGTGGCCTGCTTGACTACATTTCCGACATAATGAAGTCCTATCCTCTCCAACACAGTGGCGAGCTATATGGCCAAATTCCCAGCACCGGAAACACCTTTGTACTTTTGCTCTCTCGCGTATGCGGCTTTCGACCAGGCCTACGCGTACCTTTCCTAGTGCCACAATCTTTCTCGCCTGAAGAACTGGAAGCGCAATAACCGCAGTTTGCGTATCTCCATAGGCTGGACGCAGCGATTTTACCGCTGTGATCGGTGCTGCCTCTTCACCCAATAGAAGTTTTAAGGCCTCCGCAACCTCCTCTTTTGTGGTAATTGCGTCCAAGTCTCTGAGTTCGAAAAGAGATTCCTCCGTCCATGTCCGCACTTTTGCTCCTTCGCCAAGCATTTGCTCTACTGTAGATCTCATAGTGGTGAGGTTCTCCGATTTCTTATGGTCTAGCTGCAGCAATAGATCACCATTATTATTTTTCCGGACTTTGTTTATTGAAGAGCTCAGCTCCTTCATCGCAGGATTGTCCCTTATCTTTCTCAAAACGTCTGAATAAGTCTGGCTCTCTGATACCGTAACAATTACGGCATCAGGTCTCGGAGGCTTGATGCGAGTTTTCTTCTTCGATTTCTTGCGTACAACTTGCCATTGTTCTTCGGAAGATGACTTATGCTCAACTGTAGGTTTTTTAAAATGAGCTGTTTTTTGGTTTGACTCATGGTTCGATTCTCCAGAACTCTTCGGTTTAGTCCTTTTCTCAACTCTTTCAGCTGGAGGAGCCTCAGATGATGAAGACGTAATGATTCTTCCTCTATTTTTGTCACCTACTTTTTTCCTTGGTGGACTAGGCTCCACTGTTTGAGTTTCACTATCCCCAGTTTCTATAGGCGAGGCAGCAATTTCTAACTTTTCAAAGTATAGACGAATTTCACAGGCATATCTTTTAATTTCTCCATGAACATTGTGCTTCGTCCGAATAAACGTAAGCAAATCATTGATTTTATGCCCAAGATTCTGCATTACTTCTGTAGTTGTTAATCTTGTATCCTGGGATGCTACAACAGCCAAGTCTCCCACCATTGTAGCACTGCGGTCGTATGATGACGACGCCGGGGAGCCCGCTTTCGCACCCTCTTCCGACGCCGGTACTGGGGTTCCGTGCCCCTGCACCGTAATACAATTTTCTTTCCTCTCCATAACCTCTCACAAATATAAGTATGCATTTTATACCTCCTGTCAGGTGTGATACAGCCGCCTCTAACCTGAGGAACAGACGCTGACCAGGTAGCCGCCTATTCTAGGAACCGTCGCTCCTGGATTTAAGTCTAGTTTTGGTCCGCCCCGGGTATTTTATTTCCCCGGTACCCATCATATACGATGGGAATTCCCCTATCAGCCACCTGGGGAGGCGCCCGATGGAAGACTAGCAACTCCACACGGGTTGCTTTTCTAAGAAGCTGTGAACATAAATATGGGTCGGTCTCTTGATCGTTATAGCTGAGATTGGTTACTGTTTATTAATAATTAGAATTTTACAAAGCCTTTCCAGTGAAACATTACATTAAATTCTAAAATCTATATTATATTTAATAAATATTTAATATATATTAAGTTTATTTTATCTGTTCCTATACAAGCTTTTTACAAGGGTTCTTAAATAAATCAGAATAGTATAGATTAAAATAATGTCTTTATTTATAATATTATATACATTCTTTTTAAGACAGGTAACGTAAGGTGTAATTCCTGAGTATCCTCATCCAGAGTCAGGTCGATCACTTCTCTTACAGAACTCTCATATAAAAGCTGCTAAAAGCTAACTTCCTGCTGGTGATTGACTATAGCAGGATCAGAATAATAGGCCTCGATGCAATCCTGGCAGTTATGCATCCTCTAGTCATTGATTTCCTCATCTGTTCGTTTGTCATTTAAATTAATTCCACCCAACAAAGAATACAAATCTAAAAAAAAAAAAAAAAAAAAAAATTAATCTGTGTTAGACAGAAAAAAATGAGTGGGGATATAATATTATTTTATGTCAGGCAATAAATTTATAAAAAAAAAAAAAAAATAACATGTATCAAACCCTAGGCCTATAAATATAGGAGGCAGATCTGTAAATGCCAAGGCAGTTCGTTCGGCTATTATTGAAAACTAGGTTATGTTGGAAAATGTATAAATAACTGATATATCATAGAAATATGACAGATCACAGATCAGGTTAGCATCATTATATATGTATCCGTCTTTTTCCCTAAAACCTAAGAGAGTTTGATTTAAATTAAATGAAACCACGAGATAGAATAGATGAAACCACGAAGAAAGCATCTTTGTAATATCTTATCAATTGACTGAATAATAAATTGATAGCTAATTTTATAAATAAAGACATTATTTTAATCTATTGTGTTTTGATTTATTTATGAACCCTTCTGAGAAGTTTTGAGAGGAATCGAGAGGTTGGGATGAATTGGATCTATGTCAATAATAACCAGTGATTGCCCAAATTGGTCACAGAGAAAAGACTTACTGTTGATAACATCTACTCATTACCTCATAGTAATCTAATGTTTTGAAAGAGGAACATAACCTTACCTCGTTGTAACCTACTGTTTTTTAAGAATATTGTATTAAAAAAGTAACAACCTGTCGGGATGCTGGAACTGTAAGACTAAAGAAATATCTTAAAGAAAATGAAAATAAAATATTTTTTTTTTAAAAGAAAATTACAAAAATAAATAAATGGCTTTTTTTATATATAAAAAATAAAATAATTTTTTCTTTAATTGTCTGTTGTGATTTTCCGCAAAGTTCGACTTTCGTTCGTACTAGGTAGTAGCGGTCCGGAATATAGCCTTCAATTAATAATAAACTCACGCGATGTTATTCGATGCTGCTGATTATCCACAGACGTCCTTCAATCAATTCTAGGAGGTGAAGTAATGGTGAAACAGACTCCAACATCTTTGCTGTTAACCTTACACTTACAGGGTAACAGTCAGGGAGGATGTCTCCCCGGTTACAAACACAAGGTCATGCCTTGCGACATTCAGCTGTTTCAAAAGAGTAACCTTGCCTCGTTGTGACGTACTACTTTGTATGCCATGAGACATTCAGCTGTTTCAAAAGAGTAACCTTACCTCGTTGTGACGTACTGTTTTGTAAGAGTAACATAACTTACACATACAGGATAACAGTCAGGGAGGTTGCCTTCAAATTGACGCAGAACCGCCATTTACTCCCTACTGGCGTGAAGGCCCTAAGGGGGCAAAGCTACGCGTCGTCTTCTACGCCTCATGCCCATCCACCGTTTTCTTAAAAGATGTTTACAGAGCATCGAACAGGGTCCACCAGAGCATCGAAGAGAGATTAGTCGAAGACCTCACTCCTAATGGCATCGAATTGAAATTCATCCCCCCATGAGCTCCGGACTTATTTGGGAAGCCGGAGTAAAGCAAGTTAAGCGGCTTTTGTCCAGCAGTTTCGGAGGACATCCTCAAACATTTGGTGAACTTTATACTACTCTGGTAAGGATCGAAGGCCTCTTAAATTCCAGGCTTTTATGCAGTCTTTCTGAGGACGCAGAATATTTCCATTTCCTAACTCCCGGTCATTTTCTTATCGGAGCTCCACTGAACTCCCTTCCCGAGCCTTCCGAAATATGCCATTCCAGTTTATCCCGATGGCGCTTCGTTCAAACGCAGGTCGCCTCTTTCTGGAATTGGTAGCGTAGGTACTATTTACACACCCTCCAGCAGAGATCAAAGTGGATATGTGAAGTCCCCAACACAAAGGAAGGGAATTAGTAATATTAATAGAGGGTCGCTTTTTAGTGGGGCAATGGTCGGTGGCCTGAGTAATTAAGACCATTCCTGGAAGGGACGGAACTGTCCGCATCGTTGTTCTGCGCAGCCCTTCGGGAAACACACGAGAGCTGTGTCCTCTCTAGTTCCTTTGTTTTATTCTGACAATGCAGGTCAATCAGAGAAAAGCCATTTTAAGTAGCCTTTTATTCATTTGTAAGTTTAAGCATATTATTTATTTGCTTTTAATTTTCACACCATTGTTTCTATTTTCTTTCTCCTTTTTCTTTCATCTTAATTGCAGAGAATGAAGCCTAAGGTACTTTTAAGCTAAAAGACTGAATGTTTTATTTTAACATTCTTTGTTTTGGCAAGCTCATGTTCTTTTTTTTCTTCCTTTCTTTAGTTATGTTTAAAGAATAAAATGTATTCCCCTTACCTAAAAGACAGCTCTAAGCTATAAGTCTTTTACTTTCGAGTGCCATTTTACGGGGAATACGGCACATCGAAGCTCATCAGTATGCAGCAACAGCTTTTAAATTAGCCCAGTCTAATTTAGGTGGGCGGTTTGTTCAGAGAACAAGATTATGCCATCTAGTGGCAAACATGGGGGCCATAAGCTTACAAGCTTAGACCGGGTGACGCCGATATCTCACATAACCAGTAGGAGCGGAAGACTTAAAATCTCACCAGGGAAGGTTTGCGTTTTAATTGCGAACCACTTGACCCCAACACCCTTATGCCATCAATTGATACTCACAAGCCCTATTAGAGTAAAAATGTGATCCATGCATCCACTAAGTGCTCTAAAACAGGATTGCTCATCAGGGAAGAGATTCTCCGATTCTGCCTAGAGCAACAGCTTTCCCGCAACAATACCAGTAAACAGCTTTGTAAGAGAGTAAATCAGTGATGTACCCATGTAATTCTCAGTGCCCATTCTTCCTCCTTTCTTGTAAAGTTTCAATTTTGACCAGGTTTTTGGTATCTGCACATTATAAAATATCTGATTAACCATGTTCAGAAGGTACTGTTCCCATTGTGGAGGTAGGTTTTTGAAGACTTCGTTAACAATCATGTCTACTCTCGGAGAATTAATTATTTAAAAGTTCTTTATACAATTTTGGAGCTCTGCGTTTGTTATATCTGTCTCTAAGATTGGGTAAAATCGCGATCTTGCATACGTTTTGGGTCATATCGAGTTTTATAAAACATGACCCATTCTTGCAATTTTATTTCATTCCTTTTTTCGGTCAGATGATTTTAACATATTTACTGTTTTCCAGAATTGACGGTTATTTTGAATATTTTCTTGATTATTAATGATAGCTTGACAGCATCCTTTTTTTTGTCAGGCAAGGCTTTTCTATATATATTTCGTACTTCAATATACTCCTTAAACAAACTGATATTGTAGTTATTTTTAATTAAATCTCGATATTTCGTTTTTAGCGTGAATAACACTGCTACTTACCGTGGCAACGCTGGAATAAAATTGACCAAATTAAAACATCTCTTAGTTTCAATTAATTAGTTTAGAGCCATGTTAGCATGTTCTACCTTATACCTTACTTAATACCTTTATATTGGTATTACGGGCTAGAAAACTATCTCTATCACTATTCCTTCGCTTGCACGTAAAATGATTGTAAATAATTGTATTTCTTAGTTTTAAGTTTATATATTTTTTGGTTATTCATTTAATTTCTTTGTCATCATTGTTTATTTATTTTATAATTGTATACTAATTTAAACTGTACATGTTTTATAAATAAATTGCATATAAATAGAATTGTTTGCTTATTAAGAAGAACAAGCCATATCTCCCTGAGCATTGCATGGAGCTTGTCTTACTTAAGTTTATATGCATTTGGGAAAGATATCATCTTTTACTTTTACTAAAAATTTAAAAATATGGCTTAATAGCTAGGCGCTCAACAACATTATAACTATCTAGCATACCCCGGGTTATATTAGTTGCCAATATTCCAAATCATACCATTGTTGTTTGTACAAGAATGGTGTTTTGTGATTATTCTTTTCTTTAATTCCTGTGTAAAATATGCTTTCAAAAACACTGTCACGATTGACAAGAGTGTTTATATGTGATAAGGGATCAGGTGAAAGATAATTAGAAATTCTGAAAGAATGATAATAATGTTACATAGTGATTTGATTGGTTTTGAAAAGTATGCTAGAACTATTGTTATACTTTTGAGATAAATAATGTTGTTATTTGTCAATGTTTTGTTCATGTCAACAATATATTCTTTTAATAGATATATGATAAAATTTATTTTCGGTAATTAGTAGCGAGTTACGTTGTAACTTGTCACTCCCACTCCGACTGGGTAAGTTTGCAATATTATTTACTAAATTAATTTAACGTTGTAAGACGTTACATTGGCGCCCAACGTGGTGCTTAAGACTTTTTAAAAGGGAAGAATGGATGCAACCAAATTGCTGAAAGATGATTAAGTGTGCGAATTGCACATTAGGGGATTATCCCATTCAAATATGAAAAAAAATTATCAAATGTGTCAATATCTGAAAATGCGTAAAATTAAAATGTCACGATTTCGGGCTGAAAAAATTCATACGTGTTCAGTGACATAATATCTTCACTTTTTAGATAGTAGCCAAGCTGGAGAACCTTTAATTGTTCTTTTAAAAAATTATGACAAATTTTAAAGTGATGGAGTGAAAAATATATTAAGGTGATATCAAAAACGCGTAATTTTAAAGAAATACAACAAAAACAATCTTCTAATTCAAAAATAGGATATTCCAAGCGAGTCATTCCATGTCACATCAATACACTTTCTTCCCTCACCAACTCAGATTTTAATGAAATTTCGTACATAGGATACCATCATATAGACTAAGAAAAATACCAAATTTCAGCTCAATATCTCAACCGGTTTTTAAAATATAGCTATGTAAACCCATGGAAAAATGCACAATTTTGACCTGTCGCTTCATCTGAAAATTGAAATTGAAGCTCTTCCAAGCAAGATAGAGATTTGAAATTGATGTCATTTTAAAAATGAATCTTTGACTTTCCTTATGACATGCATCTCAATACGGTTTAAGAGAAATTTGTTTTTCAAACGTTAAATCAAAATTTCGAATTTGAATTTCTCAAAAAGCCCATTTGGGTCTTTTTTAGATCAGGCCCGCCAGTTACTTTTAGTAGTAACTGTTACTATTTGCTAAATAAAACGAGTTATATTAGAAAAATGTGTTATTAAATTTATTGAAAGATACGAACACCTACAAATACCCATTGCTGTGGATAAATGCGTTCTACGTGGTTCTTGCGTCTTGAAAAACAAGACTCGTCTATTTCGACAGTAAGACCTTCTCCTCCAATTTGTGTAGGCATTCTTAATAAATTGGCAGCACATACTTCTCTTAGGTATTTTTTTCCAGTCGGTAATTGTAGCGATCGATATTTCAAACAGAACTTTGTTGTTGAATATTCGTTCGCCCACGAATATATGAGTAAAAGGGTTTTATTTAACGGCAACCAACTTTCGCAGAGCCAGGTTCCAGCCTATTTTCCTGCATCTTGCCGGCATTCCCTCTTGTTGCATCTCCATTCTTCCCTTTTATCATAGAACTTCATTTCGTGCTATAAAAATTATGATAGGACAGCAATGGGTTCATGCTTAAAATAATTAATGAAAAATTTGAGTTTTGCTTTTGGATGAAAAAAAAAAACCATTAGCTGTTAAGCTTCTCTAACTGTAGCCTATTTTATCAAACTAATTTCTTTCCTACACTTGTCACAAAGCCAAATCTTTGAAACATTGTCTAGTTCTGGATATCGTGATTTGTCACATTTCTTAGTATTTTTATATCTTTTACAGAATGCTTGTCTTTTTTCAAAGGATTGTAGTAACATTGTAGTATTTTGTATCTTTCCATTTCTACTACTAATATAAGCAACAAAAATCCAATGCTTAGGAAAAATAGCTAAAAGAAAAAATCTGGTGCGTGCGCGCAACACACAACTTTCACTTACAAACTTACTTAGATTAGAAATTAATGCGTTTTGTAAATTGCCACATCTCAAATGAACAGAATGGCTTTAATTATAAACATTGGTCTGTCATTAAAGGCGTACTCAGTTTGCGCTCAACGAGTTTTATGAGTTGACTGAATATTTTTCTTTTTTTCTCCTCTATATGATTCCTTGATTTTTATCATATCTCATATTTAGCCATTTCTTATTTTTAGGCAAAACGAGAGACAGATAAAATTTCTCCATATAAACAAATACAAAGGTACTTTATGAGAAAACAAAAAAGGCCCCTTCCCCATTTAAGTCCCCTCAGAACATTTTAATAATGATAAAGCTTGCCTGATATTAAATAACACCTAATTTTCATTAAACACCACGAATTTGATGGAAATCGTTAAAGCCGTTTTTGAGATAATCGAAAAAAAGGTAAAAATTGGTTAAAAAGTTATGAAATAAAGTGCCCCCTCCGTTAAACCAATTTTGATGAAATGTTGGCTATCGCATCTTTGGCATATACATACATCAAATACCCAGTTTGATCAAAATCTTTAAAACCGTTTTTGAGTAACTAAAAAAAACACGTGAAAATTATACAAAATTTATCAAGTAAAGTCCCCCCTCCGGTTGATCAATTTTGATGAAATGTATACAGTCATATCTCGGGCATATAAATAGATCAAATACTAAGTTTAATCAAAATCGTTAGAGCCGTTTTTGAGAAAATCGAAAAAAACGTAAAAAGTTATTAAATAAAGTACCCCCTCCCTTTGACCAATTTTGATGAAATTTTTGCTGTCACATCACGGGTATATACATACACTAAATCCCCGATTCCAGATTCGCACGGCTTATAGTTTTTGAGCTAGTCTGTTCACACACACACACAGACACACACACACACACACACATACACAGACCATTTCGCGGGACTTGGTCATTTGGACTCAGGGGACCCCAAAACGTGTATTTCCGTTGAAAACCGGAAGTCGAAATTTTTCACGATCGCAATACTTCCACTTACTATATATTTCATATATAGGTAAGTGAAAGTAAAAAATACCTAAAAGTAAAAAATATAGTTTTAGTTATAAATATTTGTTATTAATTAAGTTATTTTTGTAATTAATATATTTGTTATACAAAGTTATTTTTGTAGATCCAGTTTTTCTGAGCATTCAACATTTTAATTCATTAATTTAGGCGAGTTAGGCAATGGTTTGACTAATCTTATTTATATGCATAGTTGAATAAAAACATGCAAGTTCTTTTTGTTATTTTACTGTCCTGCACCCACGCCAGATGCATGCAATCATGATTTAGTCACTTAAGGTGTCCTAACTCAATAAATGATGAAATTTATTATGACAGTCCTTGACACACATAAGTGCAGCCGTGTGTTTATGTCAAAAGAAAGAATTCACATCTTAAACAAATTTTTCTTGTAAAAATTTTAATCTCTTAATAAATTTGATCTCTATATTTTTTACTCATAGCTATTTTTCCTAAGCATTGGATTTTTGTTGCTTATACTAAGTAGAAATGGAATGATACCCTTTCAAGGGTCTTTAAAGGGTCTAAAAAAAAAGAAAAAATACAAGCATTCTGTAAAAGATATAAAAATACTAAGAAATGTGACAAAATGGATGTGTCAAATCACAATATCCAGAACTAGACAATGTTTCAAAGATTTGTGACAAGTGTAGGAAAGAAATTAGTTTGATAAAATAGGCTACAGTTTGAGAAGCTTAATAGCTTAATAGCTAATGGTTTTTTTCCATCCAAAAGCAAAACTCAAATTTTTCAATACTTATTTTAAGCATGTAACAAAATCGAGAATAACGTTAAAGCCATGTACGAAGGCATAAACAGAATTCGTAAACGGTCGGGCCCGGTTACAATTGGAATTAGGGATGAAAATAACAATATCTTGGCCGATCCGGTAGATATCTTAAGACGATTCAAGGATTATTTCGATAGTATTTTAAATACGGAAAATAATAATCTATCTTCCTCTTCGGAATACCAGAGTGCTGAACCGTTAGTAGTAGAACCGAGTAAAGAGGAGGTTGAAATAGCCATTGGAAAATTAAAATCTCATAAAGCAGCGGGAACAGATAATGTCCCTAGCAATAATTAAGGCATGCGGGGAAGCTGGGATATCAAAAATATTTCTTTTGGTTAAGAAGATTGGGAACAAGGAGATACCCGAAGAGTGGAAAGAGTCTATTCTCATTCCGATTCACAAAAAGGGATCAAAAACGGATTGCAATAACTATCGCGGAATCTCACTCCTTCCGGTTTGCTATAAAATATTTACGTTAATCCTAACTAGTCGAATCACTGAATACGCCGAGGAAATTATCGGAGAATATCAATGTGGTTTCAGGCAAAACCGATCAACCGTAGACCAAATATTCTC
Organism: Aelia acuminata; assembly: GCA_911387785.2. Taxonomy (NCBI): domain Eukaryota; kingdom Metazoa; phylum Arthropoda; class Insecta; order Hemiptera; family Pentatomidae; genus Aelia; species Aelia acuminata. Next base: position 2,241,606 of record CAJVQU020000010.1, read on the forward strand.
TCTTCGCCAAATATTAGAGAAAAAATTAGATTGTAACGGAATCGTACATCAGCTTTTTATCGATTTCAAAAAGGCATATGACTCTATTAACCGCCAAAAGTTGTATAACATTCTGGTCGAGCAGGGAATATCGAAAAAAATAGTAAACTTAGAAAAAATGTGTATGACTGAAACGTTCAATAAAGTTAGAATCAGTAATTATTTTTCTGAGAAGTTCGATGTCCACTCTGGTTTGAAACAAGGAGATTCTCTCTCACCTGTTTTATTTAATTTAGCGCTGGAATATGCCTTTAGGGAGGTGACACGTACCGGAAAGGGTTTGAATTTGGGAGGGAATATACCCGTGCTCGGATATGCCGATGATTTGGTATTGCTTGGGGAGGACGTGGAAACCATAGAAATGAACACAAAAACGTTTATGAAAGCCGGACAAGAACTTGGACTGGAAATGAATACGGATAAGACAAAATATATGGTTAGTCGTAGAAGTGGTGAGGATTTCGCGGCTATCAATGTAGGGGGGAATACGTTTGAACAGGTAGAGAAATTTAGATATTTAGGGGCGATGGTAACTAGAAAAATCGAAATCGATGAGGAAATTAAGGCTAGATTAAAAGCCGGTAATGCTTGCTACTTTTCAGTCGCGAAATTGCTTAGCTCCCGGCTTCTGTCCCAAAACTTAAAAATTAGGGTTTACAAAACTATTATTCTTCCAACGGTCGTTTACGGATGCGAAACTTGGCCGCTGACATTGAGGGATGAGCAACGGCTTAGAGTTTTTGAAAATAAAGTACTGCGTAGAATATTTGGACCGAAGAGGGATGAAATAACCGGAGAATTTAGACGCTTACACAACGCCGAACTGAGTGAACTTTACCCAGTAAATATAATTGACGTGATTGCAGAAAGACAAATACAATGGGCGTGTAAAATTGCAAAACTTGGCTGTGAACGTATTCCGAAAAGATTAATAAGCGCGGTGCCGAATGGGAAACGTCCGCGGGGCAGGCCGAGACCGAGGTGGGAGGATTGCGTTCGGGCGGATCTATCGAAGTTGGGTCTGGAAGACGGTCGATGGATGGAGGTGTGCGAGGAGCGAGTGGTGGTGTCGGCATCGAACCTTCGGGTTCGTTAAGCCTTTATTATTATTTTAAGCATGAACCCATTGCTGTCCCATCATAATTTTCATAGCACTTATTATTGACAACCTTTTCAACTCTGCTGAATTTTTTCAGGTTTTTAAAAATGGGCTTTTTGAGAAATTTAAATTCGAAATTTTGATTTAAAGTTTTAATAACAAATTTCTCTTATATCGTATTGCATATCATAAGGAAGGTCAAAGAGTCAGTTTTAAAATGACATCAATTTCAACTCTCTATCTCACCCAGAAGAGCTGCAATTTCAATTTTTTTTCTTAGTCTACAGGAAGGTATTCTATGTTCTAAATTTCATTAAAATCTGAGATGGTGAGGGAAAAAGTGTATTGATGTGACCTGGAATGACTCAAGCGTGAAATTTAGAGGACTCAGCATACCTGGACAGAAAACTTCTTGGAATGGTTTTTGCCTTAATTTAGTTTCAATGATGCGTGAGTTCCAATCATGCATTTTTTTGCAAATGTCGCAATTCCTCCATCAGTTAATGTTGAAAATAATAAAACCTAAATTTGTTTTTACGCTGGCTTGAAGGGCCATCAGTAAGACATTGAATGTTTGAAACCTGGGGGAGGTTGTTGTTAATGTAACTGAAAATAGGTGAGGGTGTGAAATTTTCAGTTTTTATTAATTTTTAATCACTGTAGGGTAAAAAAGAAAAAGACTGCTGAATCGAAAACGGTTAGCATGTTCCATCGAAAAACATAGTTGAGTGAAAAAATTGCTTGGAAACTGACTAGTTTTTTGAAGTGAGGGAGTAATTACCTAAATTGACAACGGTGGCAAGCGATTGCAGCACCTAATTGGTAATCAAAACGATTCTATGGTCTCCCCTTTACCGACCCTTCTCACCCCGGGCTTTGAGCCATGTTCCCCTCAACGCTCAGACTATCCAAAACTTTATGTGAGGAAGTGGAGGAAAATCGTCTGGGCATACCTTTTTAATTTTATTTATTATTATTGAAAACAATAAATGAAACCTCTTATTTTTTCATGGAATCTTAAAGTAATAACTGACTTAACCGAATTGAATCGAACTATCAATTGTTGAAAGAATAAGAATTTTTATAGTGGCTAGCCTAAGGAATCAAGGTGAGGGAGTGAAAAATAAATATTTATATTAATTTTTAACTAATTATAAATTTAATTTGGAGGTAAAACCATAGAACCCTAGAACAACTAAAGGAGTGAAATAGTTCCTATTGTTGTCTAGTAACTACCTCTCATATTAGTGATTGAAAAAAAAAACGTTTTTGAAGAAAAAAGACTTTTTTTTCTTTTCTTTTTTTAAAAGTACCGGACGTACGATTTACACTTTTTCAGATAATGAATGACCCATATGCATTTAGTTATGAGGTGCAACCAATCCCAAATTTAATACCTTTATTGAATGGACAAAACGAATTAGATATTTTTATGGGTAAATATGCGGCGCTGGCCAAACGTATCGATGAGCTAGCGATTAGGGACGTGATGGAATTCAGATGTTTTGAAACACGAGTTTTGCATCTAGTCGCTTAGGACGGTTAGTTGTCCCAACATAGTTAGAAGAACGTAGGAGACAGCTATTTGATCGGGTTACTTTTCTAATAACTGAACTTTGGGAAAAGAAACCGTATGTTAGGTTACCACCTTCTGCTCCTATCGATAAAGCCTCTTTACAACCCACTGATGATCCGAAGTATACAGAACTGGCGTTTAGGGACATAAAAGCCTATAAATGAGGTATACAGTTCTCGGGTGATTCCTCTGGCCCATCGTTGAGTTCTTTTCTGGGAAGCATTGAATAGCGCGAGAGATAAGTCAGGGAGAGTTATTTCGAGAAGCTGGAGATCTTTTTACCGGATCGGCTATGGTCTAATCCCGGATGAATCGTCATCGTTTTCTGATTCGAGTGAGGTGGTCAGCCGACGAAAGCAGACGTTTAGGAACCCAGATTATGACAGAATGTTCATGAATGAGGTCACCGCCAGACGCGAGGAATAAGGGGTATGCAGCTGTGTTCATCTAAAAGATTATGTCACTCATGGGTCCACAGTCGATGCCGTTAAACGAAAGAGATCAGTTAGTTATAATTGAACGAAATTCAAGGCCGAAATACCTGGAACTTCTAGGAAAAAGGCATTACGATAATATCCACGAGCTAGAAGAAACTTTCGGGAAATCTTCATTGGGCAGAGTGCTTGCCACAAGCTTTAGAGAACCACCAACAAGCGGTTTATTAGAGCCGGATTTAGGATACTGTTGGTATCAGCTTAGGAGCACTAAAAATATCGCCACTCTCGATTCAGAAACTTCTCCCGAAATGGCTTTAGAAGTGAAAGTAAATTCAGTTGAACAACCGAAATGTTCTAAGCAACATTAAAATTCTGCAACGCAGTTTGTTGGAACTGCAACAGACAGGGACATCAATTTAGGGATTATGGGGAACCTCGGGTTATTTTCTGCAAAGGCTTATTTTACGGCGCTCGACTTGACCATCCCCTCTATCCTTGGAGTAGGTTCCTGGAAATCTATGGAGGTCGTCCCGTATTTGAGCAATAATATTTGGTTCACGGATTCCAATCTAACTAAAAACTGTTCCGTTGCTAACTCTCTGGTTATCGAAGGATTGTCTTACAGAAGACGAAACAAAACAACTTCAAGAGCTGTTAGATCAACAACTAAATCGAAAAGGACCGATGATCGGATTAGTTATGAACTAAGACCAAAAAATTGATACAGGAGATCGTCAACCAATAAAACAACGATATTATCCCGTATAACCTGCAGTTCTCAGATAGATAGATAGATAGATAAACATGTTTATTTGAACGAACACAATACAAACATATGTAAACAAACATGATTACAGCATGGGTCATCGCCCGCCTGAGGCGGCCAACAGAATTATTAATTATATTATAGAATAATTCATGTATATAATTCAAAATATATAAATAAAAGAAAACAGTAATCTTAGCTATAGGGTCTCAACAGATTGCAAATAATAAAACTGACTGAGAAGTCAAAATAATAAATAACAATGACTGAATAACTGAAACTTATTCATGTATATACACACATTTACAAATATCGACGCCCACACATATCTACATATTATCACACATATATCTAAATATTAACATATCAATATCGCTACACACTCACATACATACATGGATGGATACATACATGGATATAGAATCAAAATCTATATACATTCTCTTCTACTACAGTTATTATCATTCTAGGAGTTATATTCTTTTATTAACTGCCTTCTATAGTTCCCAGCCGTTCTTAGGTATATATAGAGGTTGTCCCACTGTTTTCCATTCAGTAAATTTAAGAATTCCTTATAAACCTAATCTATTTTCCCAAAGTATCTCACCCTGAACTCATTTAAAATTGGGCATACACCTACAAAATGAACCGACCAATGAATCGACCAATCTTAAATTACACAATGTAAACATTAATTGTTCTTCTGCTCTGTGTTGCCCTCTGCGTTTATCTCAAATTAAGGTTTCCCATGGGATAATATCATTTTTGAGTTCTATTGGTTTATTTTCTGTCAACTGATACCTAACCTGATCTATGTTCCTAATTCATCTTTATTTTCTGTTTTATGAGATTTAGAGTTACTTGAAACATATCTAATGACACTCTATCGATCGCATAATTCAAACCCAGCATCTCCCCTCTAGCTCTCATAATTAAAAACCATATAGTGCAGTATTTTTCCGTCTGAGATATAGTGGCAATTCTTAATATCGTGATTTAAATCCTTGTAAATTAGATAAAATTTTGAGTTTAATGCTTTATTTTTATAAATGGTTACATAGTGGCAATTTAAATTTTCAAGGCATTCCTTTCCATCCCGTTCTCAGAGAAATGCATAAGGAATTGGATGAGATAATTGCGATGGGTGTCGTCGAGAAAAGTCGCAGTCTATGGTCTTCACCAGTTGTAATGTTATGCGGTACCAAGAAAGAAATTACCCAATTTGTCAATTCATTACCCAATTTGTCAAAAATTTAAGATCGGTTGAGAAATGCAAATTATCTCAGCTCGCTAGATATAAGATCGGCTTTGCAGATTGAGCTGGCAGAAGACTGAAGAGACAGACAAGACAGCGCTCACAGTTCCTGGCCGTGGTCTTTTTCAGTTTAGCAGGATGCCCTTCGGTCTTAGTAGCTCTACGTGGCTTGTATCCCTAACTACCCTACTCCTAAAACATTACGTCAAATATGGGCCTTCGCCGGATTAGCCTCTTACTATATAGAGATGGTTTATTTCTGAATTTGCCACCAGGCGAGGATGGCACCTCTAACTCATCTTTTGCGGAAGGGTCAGAAATGGACCTGGGGTGAGGAACAAGAAAAAGCGTTTTTGGATATTAAAACGAAATCAGTAGAAGCACCCGCTTAGCATGCCTGAACTCCGCAAAACCGTTCACAGTCCAGACAAATCACATCCGACATCATCCGTTGTATTCGGAGCGATATAATCACAAGAGCATGACGAAGGAAAGAATGTGATTGCTTACGCCAGCAGAGCTCTAACAAAAGCTGAACAAAAACTCTCCGCCACTGAGTTGGAAAGTTTAGCTGTAAATTGGAGGATTGAGAAGCTTAGACCGTATATCGATGGTACAAGATTTACTGTAGTCACTTATTTTCATTCTCAGATCTGGTTTCACCGCCTGCAAGATCCGACCGGTCTACTTGCTCAATGGGCATTGCGACTTCAGAATTATGATTACCATATAAAACATCAACCAGGAAAGAAGCATATGGCAGCTGATGCTTTATCACATGCGATAGTCAATGCTTCCCAAGATCGAAAACCTGCTGTAGCTGCAGTGGTGATGACGGAAAAGAGGAACTGACCACTGGTATCAGGATATGAAGAAAAAAAGTCACTGATAAGCCGGAGGTGTTCCTAACTATGCAGATTACCGAAGTTCGTCTCCTAATACATGCGTTTGAGAAAAATCCATTTTAAAGTTGGGGGCAATTAATGGAAAGATCTGGCCGCGCTTGATTCGAGATGTCGGTATATTTGTGAAAAAGTGCACGATCTGTCAAACGATGAAGCCGGAACAGAAAGCCCTGCTGGCGGGCCACCGATCCCCAGATCGAAAGACGGTATAACTCGCAACCCGTTCCTCACTTATTTAACGTCCCCAGCATCACACAAGATAACTTGGGGTGACGGAGGCACATCCTAGCGAGTCCTCGGAGACTTATTAAGTACATCTAGCGGCCACTAAGAAATATTTATTCAACCATTATTCATTTCGTGTTATAGATGCTCTGTTTTATCCCTCCGTTTTTTTTTTTTTTTTTTTTTTTTTTTTTTTTTTTTTTTTTTTTTGCTATATTCATGTTTTATTTCGTTAGAATTATGCTAGTTTTTGTATTGCTTTCTTCATGTCGCGAAAGTTGTTATAAAATAAAATTATTATAATCTTGTTCATTATTACCTTCATAAATCACGTAGTTAATTAAAATTATACATTAAAATCGATAATCTAGCATTTCAATTTATTTAAATAATGATAAAGGTATTATAGAATTATAAAAAGTAAATAAAAAATTATGAAATAGTCGGAAAAGGTAATGAGGAGCTGAAGAAATTGAGGCAGTCAGCGAGGCTAAAAGGCCTTCATGCCTTACGTGGGGGAGGAAAAAAGCCGGCCGACCCACCTAGCTTCTTAATGCAACTGTCGTCCAGATTCCTTAGCTGCTAAAGGGTTAACCAAGAAATGTGAAAATTCGGTTACGACAGACCCAAGAGAAGAATGCTCGTTATTACAACCTTAGATGCAGCCTATCTCAGAGTTGGGTAAATATTTCACCGCAAAACTACCGCCAAAATATAAAGAAGGTGTCATTAAAAATGCTTTGTCTCCTCTGATATATGAAGTAGTGGACGAAACAGGAAGACCATTAGGTAATAGACACATTGAAGAGCTAAAGGTAGAGTCTTCAGATGGTGGAACTGCCGTTCCCCAACCCCAGGAAGAGGGGAGAATGTCACGATAGACAAGAGTGTTTATAAGTGATAACTGATCAAGTGGAAGCTAATTAGAAAGAGAAATAGGAAGGTGACATAGTGTTCGTAATGGTTTTGACAAATGTGCTAGAACTATTGTCAGACTTAAAATAATGTTGTTATTTGTTAATGTTTTGTTCATGTCAACAATATATTCTGTTCATACATATATGCTAAAATTTATTTTTGTAAATTAGTAGCAAGTTAAGTTGTAACTCGTCAACAGGGAACTCACTCCCACACCGACTGGGTAAGTTTGCTATATCATGTACTAAATTAATTTAACATTGTAAGAGACGTTACAACACAATCTAGAAAATTGTTGTACAGACATTCATTGTTCTCATTGTTGAAATAAATTCTTTCTGATGAGGAAATAAATTAAAACCTTTTTTTCATCCCTCATGACATGATTGGATGGAAACCGGCCCTCCTCTTCGTTCGCTGTTTTCTTCAGATTGGGTACTGGGATCCGGAGAGTCATGACACACGCCGGGTGATCGAGGAGTTCAGAGAGGGCCATGACTGACACATCCTCAGTGAGTGTTCGTTTATCCAAGTAAAATCAATAGTACCTAACCCTATACTTGACACAGAACTGTACCTCTTCTTCTCTAAATTGTTAAGGTTCGCCACGTAGCCAATAAAATTACCGTTTAAAACCAAACATCAGTTAGGGTAATTTTCCATTAAATGTGACATTGTGCCATATAGTTTTTTCGTGCTGTCTTCAATATCGCAGTTAGGCAGGAGCTAGACGTTTCCTAAAATAATTGTAATGGTGTTGATTTAGATGTTGAGAAATATCTATTATCTGCTGGATTCTATTACATTAATTCTAGCCGGAAAATCGAAATAGTGAGTGTCATTAATCCTCCACTAGCTCTTCCAGTCATATTCCATTTGAGCAATGCGGCTTATACATGGGACATAGTCCTGAAGTCCAATTGGGGCGACAATGTTGTTAGTTGTGAACAAAGTCTTAACCAAATAAATCGCCTCACTCTGGTTCAGTTGCTCAAATTCCCTTTCATTAAGATTAAACATGCTTTTAAATCCACTAATATCTATATAAATAAAGTTTAAATTCTGTTTGTTTGTTTGTTCTTTATAGAAATCCATACCGTTTGTCCTAAATTCTCCAAATTTTGCTCAGTGGTTCTTTGATACCAGGTGCGAACACCTGTCCATATTAAAATTGCATAACTTCAGCCGATCTTCAGCTGATATTCTTTATTCTCCAAATTTTGCTCAGTGGTCCTTTCAGACCAGGTGCGAACACCTGTCCAAATTAAAATTGCATAACTTCAGCCGATCTTCAGCTGATATTCTTTATTCTCCAAATTTCGCTCTGTGGTTCTTTCAGACCAGGTGCGAACACCTGTCCATATTAAAATTGCATAACTTCAGCCGATCTTCAGCTAATATTCTTTATTGTTATAAAAATCATAATGATCTCACTTTACAATGTTTTTACTTTCACTTACCTATATGTGAAATATATAGTAAGTGGAAGTATTGCGATCGTGAAAAATTTCGACTTCCGGTTTTCAACGGAAATACACGTTTTGGGACCCCCTGAGTCCAAATAACCAAGTCCCGCGAAATGGTCTGTGTGTTTGTGTCTGTGTGTGTGTGTGTGTGTGTGTGTGTGTGTGTGTGTGTGTATGAACAGACTAGCTCAAAAACTATAAACCGTGGGAACCTGAAATTGGGTATTTAGTGTAGGTATATGCCCGCGATGTGACAGCAAAAATTTCATCAAAATTGCTCAAAGGGAGGGGGTACTTTATTTAATAACTGTTTACGTTTTTTTCGATTTTCTCAAAAACAGCTCTAACGATTTTGATTAAACTGAGTATTTGATTTATTTATATGCCCGAGATATGACTGTAAAAATTTCATCAAAATCGATTAACCGGAAGGGGGACATCACTTGATAAATTTTGTATCATTTTCACGTGTTTTTTTTATTTACTCAAAAACGGCTTTAACGATTTTGATCAAACTGGGTATATGATGTATGTATATGCCATAGATACGACTGTAAAAATTTCATCAAAATTGATCAACCGGAGGGGGGACTTTACTTAATAAATTTTGTATCATTTACACGTGTTTTTTTTATTTACTCAAAAACGGTTTTAACGATTTTGATCAAACTTGGTATTTGATGTATTTATATGCCCGAGATATGACTGTAAAAATTTCATCAAAATTGATCTACGGGAGGGGGGACTTTATTTTATAACTTTTTTTCCGATTTTTACCTTTTTTTCGATTATCTCAAAAACGGATTTAACGATTTTCATCAAATTCGCCATGTTTAATGAAAATTAGGTTTTCTTTAATATCAGGTAAGCTTTATCATTATTAAAATTTTCTGAGGGGGCTTTTTTTGGGGGGGGGGGCTTTTTTGTTTGTTTGTTTCTTATAAAGTACCTTTGTTTTTGTTTACATGGAGAAATTAACTGTCTCTCGTTATGCCTAAAAATAAAATATGGCTAAATATGAGATATGATAAAAATGAAGAAAACATAAAGAGGAGAAAAAAAGAAAAATATTCAGTCAACTCATAAAACTCGTTGAGCCCACGCATACGGAGTACGCCTTTAATGACAGACCATTATTCATAATTAAAGCCGTTCTGTTCATTTGAGAAGTGGCAATTAACAAAACGCATTTATTTCTAATCTAAGGAAGTTGGTAAGTGAAAGTTGTGTGTTGCGAACACGCACCAGATTTTTTTTTTTACGAAATCGACCGTTTCTTTAGAAAAATGAAATTCCCCGTGTGTAACCGGGATATACAGATATAATCTATGTATATAAAGATAATTATGTTTGTTTTTTATAGAAATCCATACCGTTTGTCCTAAATTTTCCAAATTTCGCTCAGTGGTTCTTTCAGACCAGGTGCGAACACCAGTCCATATTAAAATTGCATAACTTCAGCCGATCTATGGGTATATTCTTTATTGTTATAATAATCGTTTTGATTTCGCTTTACATTGGTTTTTACAAAATCAACCGTTTGAGTCGATAAAAGTCTCAGTTTATAGATTTAAAAAATGAAATTTTCCGGGTGAAACCGGTATATACAGCTAGTATATAAATAAAGATGAAATTCTGTTTGTTTGTTCTTTATAGAAATCCATACCGTTTATCCTAAATCCTCCAAGTTTCGCTCAGTGGTTCTTTGATACCAGGGGCGAACACCTGTCCATATTAAAATTACATAACTTCAGCCGATCTTCAGCTGATATTCTTTATTGTTATAAAAATCGTAATGATCTCGCTTCACAATGGTGTTTTACGAAATCGACCTTTTCATTAGAAAAATGAAATTCCACCGGTGAAACCGGGATATGCAGCTATAATCTATATAAATAAAGATGAAATTCTTTTTGTTTGTTCTTTATAGAAATCCATACCGTTTGTCCTAAATTCTCCAAATTTTGCTTAGTGGTTCTTTCATACCAGGTGCAAACACCTATCCATACTAAAATTGCATAACTTTAGCCGATCTTCAGCTGATATTCCTTATTCTCGTTGTGATCTCGCTGTGCATTGACTTATAAGAAATCGACTGTTTGAGTCGAAAAATGTCTCAGTTTATAGATTTAAAAAATGAAATTCTCCGGGTGAAACCGGTATGCACAGCTAGTATTAAATAAAATTAGTTTAATAGTACGGTGTTTTGTATGATTTGTTTTGTTGAATTCGTTTTTATCCTTGTTTTGACATGTGATGGATCCCGTTTGTGTAATCCGAGAGACTATTGTGTTTGGAAAAAGTTGTCAGGAAGCATTGTCAACTGAAAGACTTCTAGGAGGAATTTTAAAATTTTCCAAACTACTGGCTATTTATCTCTTTCTAATCGATCTATCAGTTAAATTACTATCTTCTACAAATTCTTTTAATATTGAATCTATTTCATTGATCCTTTTAAGATTGCCTCTAACCTTAAAGTATATATGTATATTAATTATTGTGTTTTCATCAAGAATTTTTAGTTGAGTGGCATATGAGTGGATCATTCTACCTTCCTTCCTTTAGTTTTTAAGGCCTCTCTATTTCTGAAGATTTCTTTTTTAAGGTTATTATTCAAACTGACAATAATTAATCCATTTTCGAGTCTAAAACAATTGTTTACGGCGCACAGTGGTCCACGAGGCGAAAAAAAATCAATTTTTTGACATTTTCGAAAAAACAAACGAAGTACATATTTTGAATGCTTAATAGTTGACCCCATGAGTAGAAAAGGTGGTTGTGAATTTTACATTACACAACAGACGAAAGTATTCGTCACATAGGAACACATATTTTTGAGTGTAACAATACGTCTTCTATTTTAATTTTAAAAATACGTCGTATAACAAAGTTATGATTTTCTATTATTTTTTTCGGTTTTTACTATATACCTAAAATACAGAAAAGGCTATCTTACTTTGAAGATTTTGATTCACAATTGATTACAGATTTTTTAAATAGATAGGTCCATTAATCAACTTTTATGAATGTTTAGTAATTCCTAACTAATGAGCTCCATCATGCTCCGTTTTCATACCTCTCTGAGAATAGCACTTATACTCTTGTCTAAAAGACCCAATAGGATCGACTTGCCCCAACTTGCCTCTGCGGTTTGTGTCTCAATTAATATAATTCGAGTATTAAAAGACTGAACAGTTCAAGAGTTAACAGAGGCCAGTCGATAATATTTATTTATTTTTCTCAGTCTCTTGTTAAGTTTTCAATAGAAAGGTTCTCATTTACAATCCATTACTGGAAGCCAAAATGGATTGTTATCCTAAAAATATTGAAATCACCGAGACTTTTGCCGAAGTTGGTTAACAATCACTGCTTGAACATACCGTAAAAAGAATTTTGATGACATACCCAGAGACCGATCCGAATCCTGTAAGCCACGACCTTACTCTTGTCCCTAATTGGGAATGCGAAAGCTCTTCAGGGCATACTGAATATTAACAGACATTTGTAGATCAAATTATTACCGACGCAGATATTTTTCTCACATCTTTCGTCCCATTGCTTATTGTAATAGGGATGACAACACAAACATTTTTGGAAAAACACAAGACCATCGCCAACAAGATATTGCAGACACATTAAATTTGAATTTATGAAAGAAACACCAAACACAATTCGCAAAGAAGTTCAAAAAGTAAACTCTACATATCAACTTTAACTAGACCTATTGTTATTCTTCATACTTTTTAGAATTCATTATGAATTGGTTCTCCATGGCTCTATGTGCAATATGCAAAGCTAAACCTTTTCAGTTGAACGAAACAGGAATATCAGGAAATCTACCAGAATCCGAAGAAGCAATTCATCTCGGCCTACCCCCTCTACTCGCAAGAATTAAATTTATGGAGTGAGTTTCAAAAATTGTAAACAGATCACCGTTTTAAGAATTGAGGACAACCAAGGACACCAACCAAGAAATTCAAAACAAGTTTAGAGCTATGTTGGGAATTAATGTTGACGTGGTATGGTTGCAACCAATGATTGGAGTATCTGAAGAATATCATCATCATCATAACTGGAGTTAATGAAGAATTACGGCTTTGGAATTATCCTGGACGTAATCAACAGCGGTGCTGCTGTAGATCCATCAACATTTAGAAATTACTGTCAGAAAACTGCTACTTTATTAGTAAATTTCTATAGATGGCACAACATGTCTAATACTGTGCATAAGTTTCTTTGACACGGAAGCAGAACACTTTCAGCTGATGCTGAATGAAGAGGTACAAAAGGCGTGTAACCAAGATTATCGTCACAGCAAATCAAGAAACTATAGGAGAATTTCGAAAAACGAAGATGTTTTCCATATCCTCCTTTTGACATCAGATCCCCTACATTACTAAATTTCGCTAGGAGCCTACAACTAAAGGCAGATTGGATTTTCATCCAGAAGAAAAAAAAAATTATTATTATTTGAATAAAGTTTGTGAGGAATTACATTTGTTTTTAAGAAATCTATATTGCAACTGCATAATGTTTATTAATTTTATAAAGCAAGGAATTTTGCATTAATCTCGTAAATAAATCATTTATATATCAGATATTACTGTATCTTTATTTATACATGACCGTTGATAAATATAAAATAACATATGGGGTGCTATGTATTTTTTTTCCCAAACCACCTATTTCGGACCACTGTGCGGCGTGGTCAGGGAATAAAACATAAACAATTTGAAAAATAACTTTAACTTTATCTAAAACAATTTCGTTTTCAGTAAAAAGGGATATTATGTATTAGGAAATTTTTTATTTTAAATAATAATTCGTTTTCCAGATGTCGATTTTTATCTTCTAGATTGACACAGTTTTGTTTCATTGTATCAACCACTTTTATGAGTTCGGCCGCAAGTGCGTTATTATTCTGTAATGTGGTATTTATTTCTTTAACAGCTTTCATAATATCATCATTTTTGCAAACCATCTTCTTTAAAGAAATCTTTTTTTCGTGTTTAAATAGATAGTTGTCAAGAGCGACACTCCCTCCCCAATATTTTAGTGCTGACCAAGGTAAAGCCTAATCAATGTCAAGATCGATAAGGAGGCACAGTTAGGGAGATATTTATGTACAATGAGCAATAGAGAATAGGCTCACCTGTCTTTATCGACTAACTACCATTCTATAGAATTTTTTTCTACGATCGTAGCGCCTCGCCGGAATCCAATCGCTAACTGAAACTTAACAATAACAAAAAATTATTTCAATCTCGAGAATGTCTGAGCTCATTCCATGTACTAAACCTAATTTTAATTAGATAAATAAAAAAAGGCCAATATTCACCAAAAATGTGTAAACAATAAAAAAATGTATCCCTTTTTTCAGAGTTGGCCAGTCTGCAGGAATATTCCGGTCGCGAAACTAGCACTGTTTAGGTGCTGCTTCCAGATGTGCGCTTCTAAATCGCGTCTGATGTTCTTGCCCGAACAATGTTGATAACAGCTACTTTCATTTTTTTCCAATTTTCTTCATTTCTGTTTTTTATTCCTGGGTCTTGATTTGGCCGCCCAGCCGACATCGATTCTCTTATCATTTTTTTCAGGTTTGGTGATTAATATAATTAGATAAATAAAAAAGGGCCAATATTCACCAAAAAACAATAGTAAAATTTATTTTGACAGCTGAAAATTTTTAGAGCCATTTTCAAGCCTGTATGCACATTTACATAAATTATTAATTTATAAATTTATAACAATAAATAGAATTTTTTTCTTTTATAACATTTTGCTTTTTTGTATTGTGTACCTACCATGCATCATAATTGGGATTGTTCTTACATAATAGATTTAGAATAAATCTATTTTTAACGGTGTAATTGAAGAGATCTTGAAAAGAATACTAACAAAAGAAGAATAATATAATTTTATAAATTATAAAATTATTAAGTGGTGGGGTACTCCCAGTACAATCCTACCCTAATAAATAAATTGTACTCCGAGTACAATACGGTACCCCAGGGATAGAGTACCGCTACACCTCATAATAAGGACTCTTTGAATATTTACCTTTGCGAGAGGTAATTAGCTAGGGAAAAAAAAACCATAGTAATTAGTTAATGACAATTTAGGTGTGCGAGAGCTAACTAGCGACGGTGGTGGTCCCTGGTGGGGTCGGGGATAACCCGCCCCCCTCCCCAATCTATAGTCTTACCTAATAAAGATTTTTGGACTAATTACCTATGCGAGAGGTAACTAGTCGCGAAAAAAAAACCGTATTAATTACGGTTTTTAAAATTTTAGTTCGCGAGAAATAACAATAGATCGCATTGAGAAAGCTGGTCGCGGTAGTCGGGGAAGTGGGGCGGAGCCCCACCGCTACACCTCATAATAAGGACTTTTTGAATATTTACCTTTGCGAGAGGTAATTAGCTAGGAAAAAAACCATAGTGATTAGTTAATGACAATTTAGGTGTGCGAGAGCTAACTCGCGACGGTGGTGGTCCCTGGTGGGGTCGGTGATGACCCGCCCCCCCTCCCTATTCTGTAGTCTTACCTAATAAAGATTTTTGGACTAATTACCTATGCGAGAGGTAACTAGTCGCGAAAAAAAAACCGTATTAATTACGGTTTTTAAAATTTTAGTTCGCGAGAAATAACAAGAGATCGCATTGAAAACGTTGGTCGCGGTAGCCAGGAGGGGGGGGGTAAAACCCCACCCGCCCTCCCCCGCCGCTTCACCACATAATAAGGACTTTTTGAATATTTACCTTTGCGAGAGGTAATTAGCTAGGAAAAAAAAACCCATAGTAATTAGTTAATGAAAATTAACGAGTGCGAGAGCTAACTGGAGCGCGGGGACAACTAGTTGGCGACGGTGGTGGTTCCTGGTGGCGTTATACTGCACCTACCCCCTATTTTTGGCCTCATCCAATTTCCATCACCGATAATAAGCTTCTACCCTTGGAGCCGAGGACTACGCTCCATTTTTTTTTTTTTTTTTTTTTTTTATTATTAAGATTCAAGTAGTCCTTTTTATTCTTTCGATCTAATTGGCAATTTTTATACTGCCTAACACTCCGCTCTCGTTCAATTTGTATGCTTTCGAGGTATGATAACTCAAGCCATAAATTAGGGTTAAGGGGGTGGGTAAGAGCGGTTATACCGATTTTTAATATTATTCCCGCACCTACTCCCCTATTTTTGGCCTCATCCAATTTCCATCACCGATATTTAGCCTCTACCCTTGGAGCCGACTTGTCATGTCATGTGCGACATGTCATGTCCGCACCGTAGCATTAATATAGGTTATGTTCAGAATATTTTTAAAAAGTGCCGCTTACTATTACTATTACTAATATTTTTAAAAAGCGTAAGTTGCAGTCAATGACTCGTTGTTAATAGGCATGTCGTGCGTGTATATGATGTAGAGTAAAGGTGCTAGTATTGAGCCTTGGGATACTTCCGCCAATTTTATAATTTTACAATACGTATTTACGGTACTCTTTCCCCGACCCCACCAGGGACCACCACCGTCGCGAGTTAGCTCTCGCACTCGTTAATTTTCATTAACTAATTACTATGGGTTTTTTTTCCTAGCTAATTACCTCTCGCAAAGGTAAATATTCAAAAAGTCCTTATTATGTGGTGTAGCGGTGGGGGAGGGTGGGTGGGGCTCCGCCCCACCTCCCCGACTACCGCGATCAACGTTGTTAATGCGATCTGTTGTTAGTTCTCGCGAACTAAAATTAAAAAAAAACCGTAATTAATACGGTTTATTTTTCGCGACTAGTTACCTCTCGCATAGGTAATTAGTCCAAAAATCTTTATTAGGTAAGACGGTACATTATTACGGCTACGCTCCTTTTTTTTTTTTTATTATTATTAAGATTCAAGTAGTCCTTCATCCTCTTTCGATCTAATTGGCAATTTTTATACTGCCTAACACTCCGCTCTCGTTCAATTTGTATGCTTTCGAGGTATGATAACTCAAGCCATAAATTAGGGTTTAGGGGGTGGGTAAGAGCGGTTACACCGATTTTTAATATTATTCCCGCACCTACCCCCCTATTTTTGGCCTCATCCAATTTCCATCACCGATATTTAGCCTCTACCCTTGGAGCCGAGGACTACGCTCGATTTTAATTTATTTTTTTTAAATTTTATTAATATTTCGATTTAATTACTCCTTTTTACTATTTCGATTTAATTACTCCTTTTTACTATTTCGATTTAATTAGAAATTTTTATACTGCCTAAGACTCCGTTCCCGTGCAATTTGTATGCTTTCGAGGTACGAAATTGATGTCTTGCCGAGGGGCGGAGGACGGTGGGTGGTGGGAGGGTCCTGCACCTACCCCCTATTTTTGGCCTCATCCAATTTCCATCACCGATAATTAGCTTCTACCCTTAGAGCCGCGGCTACGCTCGATTTTTTTTTTTTTTTATTATTAAGATTCAAGTAGTCCTTTTTACTCTTTCGATCTAATTGGCAATTTTTATACTGCCTAACACTCCGCTCTCGTTCAATTTGTATGCTTTCGAGGTATGATAACTCAAGCCATAAATTAGGGTTTAGGGGGTGGGTAAGAGTGGTTAGACCGATTTTTAATGTTATTCCCGCACCTACCCCTCTATTTTTGGCCTCATCCAATTTACATCACCGATATTTAGCCTCTACCTTTTGAGCCGAGGACTACGCTCGATTTTAACTTATTTATTTATTAGATTTATTTATTTTTACTTATTTATACATTATACACACTCACACAGACACACACAGACCATTTCGCGGGACTTGGTTATTTCGACTCAGGGGACCCCAAAACGTGTATTTCCGTTGAAAACCGGAAGTCGAAATTTTTCACGATCGCAATACTTCCACTTACTATATATTTCATATATAGATAAGTGAAAGTAAAAAAGTCGTTATAAAAGGATTTCAATATATATTTTTAAAAAAAGTTTAATCCAATTAAAATCAGGCCACAACAAAAGCTATTGTTATATACATCTCCGATATGTTACTAATGGACCCCCGTTGGATAAAAATCCGAAAATGTTACTATTTTCAATATTAAAGAGCCCCCCCTTCATTAAAACTTTAAAATAAATATTAATGCTAATGGATACTTATGATGTAATATACTTAGGTAATGTGGTAGAGCAGCAAACATGGTTGAATTGGACTTGGACTAGGTTGAATTTGAAATAAAAAAAGTTGCATTCGACTTGGAAATGCTATGTATACATCTTTTTATGAAGTTCTTTCGCCGCTCTCCCTATTCCAAATAGATTGCAGTACTTCAACAAAGCAGGCTCACTAATATTCCGAAGTTCATAATATTTGGATGGTCATCACATTTGGATAATAGTTAGTAGTTAAATAATTGTAATTACCAACTACAGTTAGTAGTTAGTAGTTAACATATTCTAACTACTTTTTCTAACTTCTAGTTGGTAGTTGGAAAAATTTAACTACTAACTACTAGTTAAAAATGTAGTTGCCAGCTGTTAACTACTAACTACAAACTGTAGTTAGTAATTGTTACTACAATCAAACCAAAGTAGTTGTAACTACATTTTGCCCAACTATGATATCTAGTTCTGTTAATGTTCTTTTTTTGGTAAAAATAACTTATTTAGTGTTTCCTAGATTAAGTTCTGGTTTGTTCCGTGCAATGTCCGTTTTGTGAAATTTCTAAGCCTTGATAATGTTATTTATGTTCGCTATGGTCTGTATTTCGTCAAAATTTCGTCTTTTTATATATACTTTTTTGGCGAAAATCACTTTTAATATGATTAGTCAGCCCATTAAGTGCATCGTCAGTTCCTGATTGGGGTCTGAATCCGAATTGGTGTCCGTATAGTATGCTGTTAATTATCTGGTGGTGCATCAATTTATTTTTGAGAATTTTTTTAAATACATACTTAACCCATTACAGGGAGCATACTTAATAATTGCGGAGGAATTAGCCTTAGGAATCAATGTCAGTTTACCTACCTTCCAAATTTTAGAAAATTCTTTTCTTGAAAAAAATGTTAAAAAGCCCAGTAAACAATTTTGAAAAGGTATTGGCTATTTTCTTTAAGGTTCGATAGTAGATTTTGTCTATTCCCGAAGCTTTCTTTTCATTTGATATTTATATTTTTATTCAAAATCTCGAATTTATTGTTCATCTGCAGTTAATGGAGGGGTATGTATTTCTGTTCTCATTCGTTGTTCGTCATTGTCATTGATTACATTGTCATCTTTTATCATTTGTCTTAGTACATGTGATCATGTTTGCTCTATATCAGTAGTGTATGTCCCATCTTCAGTCAATATAGTTGTTATAATGAGTCAATATAGTCAATATAGGTTATATTCAGTCAATATAGTTAGTTATAGTGAGTAAGCATTTCATTTTGTTGGCAACAGTCTGTATGGACATTGCCAAGCATTGGAGGCGGTGGCATATTCTTTTCATGATTTTAGTTTGGAGCTTTTAATTAGCTTTTGGTACGCCTGCTTTTTTTTCATAATAGTCCCATTTTTCTAGTCTCATAAAAGGTTGTTTGATTTTGTCCGTTGGTAAATTCTCCTTAGTTAGTAGTTGATTTGTCTGCTTACGTAAGTCTGTTAGTTCAGAATTCCACCAAGGGACTGCCCCGTGTCCAATACGATGTTTAAAATTGCCTGATCGTTTGAACGCAAAATTGCAAGGTTTTTGAATAGATTATGTCATTTTCCAAACTATAGAGTCAGAAGGAACATTTGGAAACTCATTAATAATCAATTCTTCTATTTCCACATCCTTCAGTTCCGTGTTGGATGTGAAGTGTTGACATTTAAATTGTTTTATTAACTGGATAACCTTCGTTATTCTAGAATTTATCCCAGTCACCACACAAATCAAAAATTTCCATTTTCAGGCTGTTCAGTCTCAAAATATGTTCTTATCAAAAGAAATGTATTGAGCTTCTTAACAAAAGAAACCTACTGAGCTTCCTTCTCATAGCTTGCCTTTAAACGTCGCGGTAGCGCGCCTTAAACATTTTAAGTGATATAGAAACCAGTACATAGAGGAGGCTGTAAAGTTCCAGCTGATACAATGGGCGAAGGGCTGCCATTCTGATACGAGACGGTAGTGGGAGAGCATGTTTAGATTATCTCTTTTCATCACCCAAATTATGAAAGGAAGATCATTGAATATTGCTGTATTCAAATGTTCATCTGCTCAATAAAAAAACTTAATTTCACGAGTTCATCATTAAAATATTGAATCTATAAAGTGACGAGTTCGCCGAGGGCCAGTGACGTTTGTGTTCGCCGATATTTATTATTCATTCTTCGCCATTATTATCAATTTTCTTGTAGCCCAGAAAATTTTGTTTATTTTCATAATCCTGGGCATGCTGTTATGTATTCTAGATTAAGGGGATGATTCATGTTTACATTAGTTTTCTTAATTCCGTTTATGCAGTCCTTTTCTTTATCTTCATTTCAGAATTAAGATTTTATTTAGGTCTTTCTTTTCTTATTGTTAATCAATTATATTCTGGTTATTGTCAGAACTCACCGAGTTATTTCTTTATTTTTATTATTCTATTCTCTTTCAATCCTATCACAGCTTAAACACTGTCTAATATACAAAGCTATGTGTTTTTTCTGTTGGAATGTCTGTTCCTGGTGCATGTATTTGGTATGTTAAAATCAATATTGCTGCTCCCTCGCGCCCCTTCAAAAGTAAGTTCGGAATCAGTATTTAATAAAACCAAATCATTTTCAACAATGAACGATTCTATGAATATTTCCCTTTCGTTCGTTTTTTTATCATACCAAATTTAGATCTCGCATTAGAGTCTAAATTAGGTGGTAGTGTATGATATTATACTATTTAAAGCGAGGTTATCATTTTTAACAGCTTCACCATCTTTTAACATAAACAATTTGCCACAAATGTTACATCATTTTCTGGCAGTTCTAAGGCTTTTCCAGCTTTTGGTCGAAGATCATTTCTCAGAAATTGATAGTCTAAAACTTATTTCATAGTTTTAATAGCATAAGTCAAATCGAGCACTTCACCGGCAACCTTACTGGAAACTTAAATTATATATTTTGTTTGGGAATCCTCTCTTGTTTCTGCATGTATTAAATGAACTTTAATGTTTAATGTAATAATAATGTTTAGTATATTTGTTCGTATGATGTTTAATATTTTGTTTTGTGATTAATGTTAAATGATTAATGTTAAACTATTATCCAAATGTGATGACCATCCAAATATTATGAACTTCGGAATATTAGTGGAGCCTGCTTTGTTGAGGTACTGCAATCTATTTGGAATATGGAGAGCGGCGAAAGAACTTCATAAAAAGATGTATACATAGCATTTCCAAGTCGAATGCAACTTTTTTTATTTCAAATTCAACCTAGTCCAAGTCAAATTCAACCATGTTTGCTGGTCTACCACATTACCTAAGTATATTACATCATAAGTATCCATTAGCATTAATATTTATTTTAAAGTTTTAATGAAGGGGGGCTCTTTAATATTGAAAATAGTAACATTTTTGGATTTTTATCCAACGGGGGTCCATTAGTAACATATCGGAGATGTTGTTTTTGAAAAAATATTAATTTTATATTTTAGTGTTGAGGGGGGGGGCGCACTAAAAAATAGTTTGAATTTCGTTTTTCTTTCACTCAGGGATCCAATATTATGTTATGAAGGACGGGGTTTTTGAAAAGAATATTCATTTATAATATTTTAGTAGTGGGTGGGGGGCGCTTTGGGAAATAGTTAGATTTTCCGATTTCTTTCACACGGGGGTCCAATTTTATGTTATCGGGGACGTTACTTTTGAAAATATTATTCTTTTTGTATTTCAATGGCGGGGAGAGGGCGGAGCGCACTTAAAAATGTTAGATTTTCAGAGTTTTTTCACACAGGGGTCCAATATTATGTTATCGAGGACGGTGTTGTTTAAAACAAATTTTCATATTGTATTTAGTTCGCCTAATATCGATAAGGAATACCTTTTTGGATTTTTTTTCACATCAGGGTCTAATATTATGTTGTCTAGGCCAGTTTATATGAAAATAATATTATGTGATCTTATGTTATAATTTAATGTTTAAAAAGGTAAATGAAAAATAATTCCCAAATAATCCTGGTAATATTTAAATCATATTATTTTAGCAAACAATTATAGGATAGACGAGTGGGCAAACGCGTTAGAAAATACGCGTTGCCCATGGTAACGTATGATTGATAACCCAAAGATAACGATCGGAGCCAGGAAACATTTAATAATACTCGGCATCAATCCCCCGTCCACTCCCCTAACCCGGGAAACCCCGTATAGCCTAAAAAAAAAGTCGAGGAAAGTGAGGAACAAAAAACAAAATGATATGACCCCATAATTAAAGATAAACACTAATACAAAATATAAAAAGAAACATAAAACGTATGAATATCACATTAAAAATAAATATTATTTTCGTATAAAATGTACTAGTTAGCATTATATTAGACCCTGACGTGAAAAAAATCCGAACAGGTAATCATTATCAATATTAGTGGGCCCCCCCCCCCCCACCCCGCCACTAAAATACGATTTGAAAATTTGTTTTAAAGATCATAGTCCTCGATAACATTGGACTCCTGAGTAAAAAAACTCCGATTTTTTTTTACTTTTTTATGTGCCCCCCCCCCCCTTCGCCACTAAAATACAAAATGAATATTTTTTTCAAAAACACCGTCCCTGATAAAATAAAATTGGACCCCCATGTAAAATAAAAACGAAAATCTAACTCCTTTTTCTTCTTTTTCTTTCTTCTTTTTTTTTTCCTTTTTCTAATTTCTTTGGATGTTCTATATTTTCTATTATGTGTATTTTATCAGGAACTTTATACATCCAACTTCTATATATTCAAACTGTAAAATAAAAAAATTTTCTTTATACATGTACAACGTTACGGACTTGTTTGTCTATTTTCAAGTAAATATCTAAAACATTTTTCATTCCATTTAAAACACATTATATAAAAATTATATTACACTTTAAAACAATTCAGCCACATACAAAACTTTTTATTTTTAAATTTAATCTTTAAACAACTTTCATTTAGTGTTAAAAACCTAAAATTCTAAAAACATTTTATAAAAATTAGCCAATATCATAAACAAGAGACATAAAATGGACAAAATCAATAAAATAGCAGAAATAAATAATCCAATAAAATCTAATACAGTCAATAGCAAGAGGAAAAAATGAAAAAAATAAACAAAACAATTACAATTATCAAAAATTAAAATATATATTCCTAGACTAACAAATAAGATAAAACAGATTTTAAAAAAGTACGAACATGATAATCTCAAATTAGCATTGTACAATAATAACAAAATAAAAAAACATTTAACTAATACAAAGGATAAAATAAAAAATTCAGATAACCTCAATATAGTTTATAAAATAAACTGTAAGAACTGTAAAGATAAAGATAAATATTATATTGGTGAAACATCACAAAATCCAAAAAAAAGAATATCAAAACATAAAAATAGCACCAGCAACCCAAAAAACATAAATAAATCAGCTTTAGCTAAACATTCCATAACACAAAGCCATGAATTTGATTTTGAGCTCATTCGATTTGAAGTACCACTTCCCTTCATTCTTGAAAATGAATCATCTAATTGTCGCGATTCTACAAATAGTTTTTCAATGGATGTAATTTCTTCCCTATCTAAACTATCTTGTACCGCTGATGGTAGTCCCATCACGATCATATTCACCCTTGATAAAACGGTACTATTGCTTCCTGCAACTAAACATAACCTTTCTTTAGTTAATGCATAATCCACTAAAGATCCCCCTAAATATTTAAAACTGTGAGCTTTCCTAATCTGGGACCACCCTTTATCAACGAAAATCGTCAAAAAAGATTGTCTCCACATCGACCAATTCACCAGCCCTATCTTTTTTAAGTTTGCTTCATACCAACCAGTCCTTGACCGACCCTTCTACAAAAAAAAACAAAGATTTTCAATCATCCTCGTGACGTTCATCACTTTATGCCCAAGACATTCGAATTCTTAACGTTCCATCCATTCCTTAGCATTTTGTTTTTTATTGAATTTTTCTAAGATGAAGTTCTTGGAGATTAATTTCATTAGAACTCAATTTATTTTCTAGGTCTTTAATTTTCTGCATTACACAAAAAATTTGTTCTGAATTACTAGATTTTACATAAAAATTACTCTCATTTGATTCTTCTAATGGAATGTTACAACAAAGATTATCATCCGCATCAAAATACCGCTTCCTTATATCGTCATCTATTTTTATGCGTACTTCCCTATAACCGTTAACTGGCCTAATCGCGGAAACAGCATATTTAATTGTAGGTTTGGTTAATAATACCTGATGTTGTTTTAGATTTGTGTACTCATCAGGTAACTTAAACCATAGTTATTTTTCTTCGGACAGTTCCAACAATTCATAATTATCTTCCTCCCTCTTGATAACGTGGACAAATAACTTTGGTACTTTACCCTTATTATCCATTGTATGTGTCCAATTTGTAATTTAATTTTTAAGTCGGTATCAAACTGATTTTATTAATCTGTAAAGATTACAATTTTATGAAAATAAATACATACAGAAGTAGTAGAAACGACGGATTGTGCAATTGTGAACTAGGTCACGCCGTCTGGCAGGGCGAGGGGGGTGTGTAAGTAGGGTGAGGGGGGACGGTTGATTGCACAATCCGGCAACGTCGCATGGAATGAGTGAGATGTGGCAACATCGCTTTGTTTACATCGTGCTGTAGCAGAGCAATATGTGACCTTGAGGGTCATTGACCGACCTTGTGATGGCGAGGGGGGTGTTGTTCTGGGGGGGGGGGTTTGTTTGTTAACATTGAACCGGGTAGACCCAGTTCACAACCCGGCCAGGTGTGTGTAGGTGCATGCGGTTCATTGACCCTTTGTTTACATTATGCCGGTGACGTCATCCTCTGAGTGGGAGTTTTGTTTGTTTACAATTAACGGGTTGACCCAGTGCACAACCCGACCAGGTGTAATGCATGACTCAGCTGTTTCATTCATGTTTATTTCTCCAGCAATGATGTTGGAGGAATAACTCCACTCTTATATAGCCCGCCTGCAGTGGCGGGGGAGAGACGCGCAGTCAGCAGATGCCTAGAGCGGTCGACGGGTTTGTTATCTGTTTAAAAGGGGGCAGATATCAGCCGCGCTGATTATAAACGAGACGACAAAGAACCATTCATTCGCTTATCGATGGTCAGTCAGCGTTTTGTAAACCCAGTCAGTGCGAGCTCTGCACTAGATAATCGAGGATTTAAGACGATATCATTCATTCGCTTATCGATGGTCAGTCAGTGTTTTGTAAGCCGCCCAGACTTTATTTTATCAATGTCAGCAGATGAATCAATATCGATTTGGAAGGATGCCGTGCCAACTATTTTATCAATGTCCAGTCAGCAGATGTATCGCACTACGTGTTATCAGATATGAAAGAGCGGTTTCTCTGGGAATCGCTGCAGATGCATTTCCTACTGCTGCAGGAGAGACAAGACGATATCATTCATTCGCTTATCTGTGTTTTCTATTTGAAAGGATGCCGCACCGATTATTTTATCAATGTCCAATCAGCAGATGTATCGCACTACGTGTTATCAGACATGAAAGAGCGGGTTCTCTGGGAATCGCTGTAGATGCATTTCTTACTGCCGGTGGAGACGAGGCGATAAAGAACTATTTATCCATAGCGCTCAGTCAGCACTACTACGCATATATACCCCCAGCTTCACACGTGACGAGAGCCATTGATTGTCCTACACCTACATTGAGGATATAAGGAGCTCGACTTTTCCAATCCAACCTGCAGTGCAGTTCTCCTAAAGGTGAGTCATTTTAACTATTTTTGAGCTAATACTAGAATAAAGATAAAAAAAATTGTTAATCTTTGTAAATATTACAGATGTCTTTAATTGAAAAATTGAAGAAGGTCTACAATCTGTAAGACAATTGGTGAGCTCGAGAAAGGAGAAACTTATAAGATTTTAGAGCTGGCTCTCAAATCAACGGAGTATGGAGAAGCGTTACAAGCCATCATAGAGGGTGTAAACGGAGAAAAATATTGGACATTTTTACGAAAAAGATACCAAGAATGCTTTTCTGGAAGACATCGAACTATGACGAAACATGATGGTGAGTTTTTTATTCTTTTAAAATAGCAATAATAAAAAAGTGTAATATTTAACTGAAATGATATGCTTGATTTTAGGATCATTGAGCATGGTATATGAAGGAAAGGAGAAACAAGCTTACAAAATTAGGTTTATGTAATCGAATGATGGCCAAAGGAAAAGGTATTGATGTTATATTATTTTCAAAATGTGGATTGTTAATATTAAATTCGAGCGCACACAGATGTAAATGGAAATTTTATACATGCTTGGATTGCAATCGTGAATTTAAATCAAAATTTAGCTGTGAACGTCATAAAAAATTCGCATGTAAAGAAAAACGTGTCAATTCCCCTCAAGCATTTGCTGATATAGGTAGCCAATTATCAATGGAAAACTCCCCAACACCTGCTGTTTCATCTTCGAAGCAATCACATTTACCATTTAAAAAAAGAATACATTCTCTAATACCATCTTCATCGGGGTCTAATATTGCAGAAATAGGAATTAGCTCACCTAAGAAACATAATTAATCCAATCTTAAATTGTGGCCCACCACCAATTTCAAATTATTTTTAAATATTTTATGTTTTTGAAGAGAAAAGATTTGGCAAAAAAAAGTATATAAAGAAATATTATTTATTATATAAATTACAACTCATAAGGGTCTTTTCTTGAGTTCATTTAACAAATTATAAAGAGTTTCAGTATTAATATTAAAGTCCATTGATGTTGGTTCCACAGGTTCAGTCAGTTGACCTTCTTCATGTTTCTTATATAGTTCAGCCATTTTGGTTATCAATTCCAATGAGTTGTTGATGTTCCTAACGTCTTTACAAAGCTTGGCCGTTTCATTTCTGCTAAAACATGTCGAAGGTGAATCGAGTTGAAGGGTTGGCGAACTCTGATTAAACATTGCAAAAGAAATAACAACCTGTTCTCTTTTCATAACTCTGTTCCTTCCCCTCTTGGAAAGTGTACAATACACATTTTTACACCTTACTCGGTCTTTAACCTCCAATTTCTTGGGCCTGCTTTGCATAAGAGATAACATCCTTGAAATCTGATCGGCGATGAATCTCCATTCTTCCGTATCCATATACACTGTAGTTTTCTTGTCGATGACCGCGACAGTGGGCACAAAATCGCAAAGACCGACTCGCACTATTTTGCTAGTGGTGATGGAGTAGTCGGTCACCAGTTCCAATCGACGCGGCACGACCATCTTCCAAGGCTTCAACATTAAGACTTAAAGGTTCAACAGAGAGGAGGGGAAACATGAATTTTGTCTATTTTTTTTTTATTAGTTGATTTATTTCGTTTCTTTTTATTTCATATAAATCGATTTGGTTTTTTAATTGGTAAAGTTGTTGAATAAACCGTTTAAACCTCTTGTGCATGTCAGCAACGCCCACAGCTGTTTTCCTCTTCTTTTTTATCTCATACGTCATCTATTATCATTGGTAGCTTCTCTAGTTGTTCCAAGTACTCAATAAAGGGACAATATTTAGACCATTCCTTGTGATCTACAAGAGGATCGTCATGTTCCAACCATTCGTGTAATATTACTCCACAAAAAGGACACCTCGTCCGATCTGAGTTTTTCAAGTAATAAAATCCGGCTGCTGCTAGTTTCAATGCACTCACTGGTGAATTCCGGACAGTCGGTCGGCCTCATACCTCATATTCTTACTTGTTAGTCGCCCCATAATAGACTGGTTTATCAGTACTAGAACTATGACCAAGGCTTATGTATGTGGTGGGGGAAGAAAGCTTGATCAATGAATTCAATTGATAAATTATGAATGAAACAGCTGAACCAGTAAACTGGTTTATCAGTACTATATAAGGCTTATGTATGTGGTGGGGGGGAGAAAGCTTGATCAATGAATTCAATTGATAAATTATGAATGAAACAGCTGAGTAAATATCAACATATAGCCTTGCTACAGCACGATGTAAAAAAAGCGCTGATGCCACATCTACAATCCAACGTTGCCATGTTGGGCATCTCACATCCGTTGACCCCTTGACCTCAAAACACACCTCAAGGACACCCCCCTCACCCAAGAACAACACCCCCCTCGCCCTCACAAGGTCGGTCAATGACCCTCAAGGTCACAGATAGCTCTGCTACAGCACGCTCAAGGTCATTTCCTACGTGCTCCTGCTCAACCGGCCAAATATAACTACTCATGTCATTAAAGCACTCCAAACATAAAAAACGCTATTTTCCGTTTAGCATATTGAAGTCTGTAAAGGACATCGATGCACGCAATTTACGAATAATCAATGTTGCCAACCCAATCACAGCTCATGACGCTGCTAATATAGTGTATTGTGATACGCTAGCGGCTACTTACACTGATTTAAACAATTGGCCTGGTAATTGGATTGATGGAAAAAGAAAAAGACTTGTCAACTTTGCACCACCTATAAATAAACAGGATGTTGTTACCAAAGAATTTTTAAACAGCGTTGCTTTAACTTTGGTTGAAGGTATATATGACTCTCTTGATAAGAGAATAACAAACGTAGCTGAACCTGAGAAGGAATCTGATGTGGTCACATTTGGTTACCTGAACAAAGTACTTGATAATGGATTCATCAATAATTAAAAGAACTGTTGTTAATGAATTACATAAGCCAGCTCGCAAGAAACATCCTAGGAGAAAGAAAGTTTTGAAAGGAATAAATGAATTGTGGCAGATAGATTTAGTAGAGATGATACCTTATTCTCGAGAAAATAAAGGGTGCAAATATTTATTAACAGTTATAGACTGCTTTGCTGCATATGCATGGGCCATACCAATAAAGAAGAAATCTGCTGGAGATGTAACTAAGGCGATGGAGAGCGTGTTTCTTTCGAGTAAACAAATTCCAAAAAATATTCAAAGTGATCAGGGAAAGGAGTTTTACAATTCCAAGTTTAAATCTCTAATGAAAAAATATTGCATTAATCATTATTCCACCTTTTCTAATATGAAAGCTTCCATTGTAGAAAGGTTTAATAGAACATTAAAAGGGAAAATGTGGAAAGCCTTCAGTAAGCAAGGAAATTACAAATTTTTAGATATCCTACCTCAGATTTTACAAGAATATAACTCATCATTTCATACAACAATTGGTATGAAACCAATTGATGCTTGTAATAAAAAATCGGAAAAATACTTGCTAAACAATGTGTATTCTTCTGTTCGGACTAAAATGCGAAAGCAGAAGTTTGAAGAGGACGATTTTGTAAGGATATCTAAACAAAAAACAGCATTTTCAAAAGGTTACAAGCCAAATTGGTCAAGTGAAATATTTAAAGTAGTCAAAATTCAGAAGACGGCATATTTACCATATATATATTTACTATATATATGGTAAATATATAAATATATACATATTTACTATATATATATATATATATATATATATATATATACATATTGAAGATCTAAAAGGTCAACCTATCAGTGGCTCTTTTTATGCTACGATATCCATACAGAGTTTTCGAAATTTTTCAAATACCTCACATAATAAAATTACGTCCGTTTTTATATATATTTCAGTATATTCTTTTATGTTCTTAATATTAAAAATTTTCCAAATCGTTTGAGCATGTTCGTAATCAGACTGAGAAATATTTTCTAACGTCAGGTCATTGTAAAATTTGTCTAATGTGGGTAACTGGGTTTCTTCTAACCGCGACAATGAATCTATGTAAGAATATGGATAGATTCCTTTTTTCGTTAGCAATTCAACCTTGGATTCGTCAGGGATCAACTGATACAAATGAGGGAAAGTGATCGAGAGATTCTCAGAACCTATTTTCATGTTTTGGACTAGCGTTTCAAGGCTGGCAGCTAAAAATTTATAACTACCTATGAATTTTATTTTAGTTTTACAATCTTTGAATGTTTTTGTAAAACTGATGTACTTTTCCGAATTACTCGGAATAACAGTAACATCACCTTCATGATTAGCTAAAAAAGGTACAATAAAGTGTGAATCGTAACCCTGTAAATTGTTCATAATTACTGGTATAAAATCAGGTGTTTTTGCTTGTAAGTTGCAGTTTGAATGAGCTTCACCAATAAATTTAGATGTTACATGATCATGATGCCGTACTTTCTGGTCTTTATTTAATGTCTTTAGACAGATAACGCACTTATTCGTTGTTTCATAATACAACATTTCTTGCTCAGTCATTTGAGCCATGGGTTCGCTTTTGCAATATATTTCATCAACCTTCTTTGCCAATTCATGAAGAGCCTCCATAAAAAAAAACATGCAGTTAGCACCAGTATAGACTGAAGGTTGAAGATGTAATAGAGGAATATCTGCTTTAACCATAAGTGATGCACAAAAGATTTTATGATTTTGCACGGATTTCGTCCAAGTAATTGACGGATTTTCACAAGGGCCCTCGATCTTTTCTAAATAACATTCCAAATCAGCATATGCTACAATTTTGATTCTCTGTGTACACTGAAACTTTTTAAATTTTATTTTATCATCGCGTGGGAAATCTGTCCTAACCGGTTTATGCGCACCGCAAAATAATAAATGTTCCTTTAATCGTTCTTCCGCGTTTTTTTCCGTTTTTTGTTTTGTATCTCCAGGAAATAGATGTTAAACACCTGTGACAAATTTATTTAGCAGATTTGTTACCGGATATTTGACCGCCAACAAGCCTGCTTAAATTGGTAATATAACAATAATGGGAGTCTCTTTCATTTGAAGAAATAAAAGGTCAAATCTTTCTTTAAAGGTTTCTTTTTTGCTTATTCTCAAAGGAAATACCTTGTTTTTTTTCATCTAAACCATACACATTGATTAAAACATTGTTTACATCCTCGAATATTTTAATGTCTTTAAAGGAAGTGGGATATGAAATACAATCAAAATTGTAATTATCTTCTAAATATTCATAGGACTTAGGATCGTTCAAACCAATAATTTTACTTAATATTGCGAATCGAAAACAATCTAATTCCGAAACTATTTTTTCATATGAGTTATTAATATATTTGTACAAATCAGTTGATGAATCTATAATTTGTTGATGGGTCTTACAATTCATATCTGCCTTTTCCTCATAATTTGGACCCATTTTTTTGTAGGAACAATCTAACTGCAAATTAATTTTGAATATTTTCCATAGTTCTAAGTAAAATTTTAACATATTAATAATTTTTTCTCTTTTTGACTCCAGAAAGTCTTTCGGAAATGCATTGAAATCACTATTTTCAATATAAAAATCTATCACTTTATTACCAAATTCTGATTTTTTAATACCTGGTTCAATTGTAGCTAAAATTACACCGATAGGGGGAGTAGGTGTCGGTGAAGAGGAGGGATTTGCTCTGCCTTGGGCCGAGCTCTGTGGTGCAGCGGTTGGCATCCTCGCATGTAACGCGGGAGACCCGGGTTCGACTCCCGGCGGAGCCAAATCTTTTCTCTTCAAAAAAATAAATTGTTTAAGAAACATAAATTCTATAGTAAGGAACGACTTGAAATTTTAGCTACAATTGAACCAGGTATTAAAAAATCAGAATTTGGTAATAAAGTGATAGATTTTTATATTGAAAATAGTGATTTCAATGCATTTCCGAAAGACTTTCTGAAGTCAAAAAGAGAAAAAATTATTAATATGTTAAAATTTTACTTAGAACTATGGAAAATATTCAAAATTAATTTGCAGTTAGATTGTTCCTACAAAAAAATGGGTCCAAATTATGAGGAAAAGGCAGGTATGAATTGTAAGACCCGTCAACAAATTATAGATTCATCAACTGATTTGTACAAATATATTAATAACTCATATGAAAAAATAGTTTCGGAATTAGATTGTTTTCGATTCGCAATATTAAGTAAAATTATTGGTTTGAACGATCCTAAGTCCTATAAATATTTAGAAGATAATTACAATTTTGATTGTATTTCATATCCCACTTCCTTTAAAGACATTAAAATATTCGAGGATGTAAACAATGTTTTAATCAATGTGTATGGTTTAGATGAAAAAAACAAGGTATTTCCTTTGAGAATAAGCAAAAAAGAAACCTTTAAAGAAAGATTTGACCTTTTATTTCTTCAAATGAAAGAGACTCCCATTATTGTTATATTACCAATTTAAGCAGGCTTGTTGGCGGTCAAATATCCGGTAACAAATCTGCTAAATAAATTTGTCACAGGTGTTTAACATCTATTTCCTGGAGATACAAAACAAAAAACGGAAAAAAACGCGGAAGAACGATTAAAGGAACATTTATTATTTTGCGGTGCGCATAAACCGGTTAGGACAGATTTCCCACGCGATGATAAAATAAAATTTAAAAAGTTTCAGTGTACACAGAGAATCAAAATTGTAGCATATGCTGATTTGGAATGTTATTTAGAAAAGATTGAGGGCCCTTGTGAAAATCCGTCAATTACTTGGACGAAATCCGTGCAAAATCATAAAATCTTTTGTGCATCACTTATGGTTAAAGCAGATATTCCTCTATTACATCTTCAACCTTCAGTCTATACTGGTGCTAACTGCATGTTTTTTTTTATGGAGGCTCTTCATGAATTGGCAAAGAAGGTTGATGAAATATATTGCAAAAGCGAACCCATGGCTCAAATGACTGAGCAAGAAATGTTGTATTATGAAACAACGAATAAGTGCGTTATCTGTCTAAAGACATTAAATAAAGACCAGAAAGTACGGCATCATGATCATGTAACATCTAAATTTATTGGTGAAGCTCATTCAAACTGCAACTTACAAGCAAAAACACCTGATTTTATACCAGTAATTATGAACAATTTACAGGGTTACGATTCACACTTTATTGTACCTTTTTTAGCTAATCATGAAGGTGATGTTACTGTTATTCCGAGTAATTCGGAAAAGTACATCAGTTTTACAAAAACATTCAAAGATTGTAAAACTAAAATAAAATTCATAGGTAGTTATAAATTTTTAGCTGCCAGCCTTGAAACGCTAGTCCAAAACATGAAAATAGGTTCTGAGAATCTCTCGATCACTTTCCCTCATTTGTATCAGTTGATCCCTGACGAATCCAAGGTTGAATTGCTAACGAAAAAAGGAATCTATCCATATTCTTACATAGATTCATTGTCGCGGTTAGAAGAAACCCAGTTACCCACATTAGACAAATTTTACAATGACCTGACGTTAGAAAATATTTCTCAGTCTGATTACGAACATGCTCAAACGATTTGGAAAATTTTTAATATTAAGAACATAAAAGAATATACTGAAATATATATAAAAACGGACGTAATTTTATTATGTGAGGTATTTGAAAAATTTCGAAAACTCTGTATGGATATCGTAGCATAAAAAGAGCCACTGATAGGTTGACCTTTTAGATCTTCAATATGTATATATATATATATATATATATATATATATAGTAAATATGTATATATTTATATATTTACCATATATATAGTAAATATATATATGGTAAATATGCCGTCTTCTGAATTTTGACTACTTTAAATATTTCACTTGACCAATTTGGCTTGTAACCTTTTGAAAATGCTGTTTTTTGTTTAGATATCCTTACAAAATCGTCCTCTTCAAACTTCTGCTTTCGCATTTTAGTCCGAACAGAAGAATACACATTGTTTAGCAAGTATTTTTCCGATTTTTTATTACAAGCATCAATTGGTTTCATACCAATTGTTGTATGAAATGATGAGTTATATTCTTGTAAAATCTGAGGTAGGATATCTAAAAATTTGTAATTTCCTTGCTTACTGAAGGCTTTCCACATTTTCCCTTTTAATGTTCTATTAAACCTTTCTACAATGGAAGCTTTCATATTAGAAAAGGTGGAATAATGATTAATGCAATATTTTTTCATTAGAGATTTAAACTTGGAATTGTAAAACTCCTTTCCCTGATCACTTTGAATATTTTTTGGAATTTGTTTACTCGAAAGAAACACGCTCTCCATCGCCTTAGTTACATCTCCAGCAGATTTCTTCTTTATTGGTATGGCCCATGCATATGCAGCAAAGCAGTCTATAACTGTTAATAAATATTTGCACCCTTTATTTTCTCGAGAATAAGGTATCATCTCTACTAAATCTATCTGCCACAATTCATTTATTCCTTTCAAAACTTTCTTTCTCCTAGGATGTTTCTTGCGAGCTGGCTTATGTAATTCATTAACAACAGTTCTTTTAATTATTGATGAATCCATTATCAAGTACTTTGTTCAGGTAACCAAATGTGACCACATCAGATTCCTTCTCAGGTTCAGCTACGTTTGTTATTCTCTTATCAAGAGAGTCATATATACCTTCAACCAAAGTTAAAGCAACGCTGTTTAAAAATTCTTTGGTAACAACATCCTGTTTATTTATAGGTGGTGCAAAGTTGACAAGTCTTTTTCTTTTTCCATCAATCCAATTACCAGGCCAATTGTTTAAATCAGTGTAAGTAGCCGCTAGCGTATCACAATACACTATATTAGCAGCGTCATGAGCTGTGATTGGGTTGGCAACATTGATTATTCGTAAATTGCGTGCATCGATGTCCTTTACAGACTTCAATATGCTAAACGGAAAATAGCGTTTTTTATGTTTGGAGTGCTTTAATGACATGAGTAGTTATATTTGGCCGGTTGAGCAGGAGCACGTAGGAAATGACCTTGAGCGTGCTGTAGCAGAGCTATCTGTGACCTTGAGGGTCATTGACCGACCTTGTGAGGGCGAGGGGGGTGTTGTTCTTGGGTGAGGGGGGTGTCCTTGAGGTGTGTTTTGAGGTCAAGGGGTCAACGGATGTGAGATGCCCAACATGGCAACGTTGGATTGTAGATGTGGCATCAGCGCTTTTTTTACATCGTGCTGTAGCAAGGCTATATGTTGATATTTACTCAGCTGTTTCATTCATAATTTATCAATTGAATTCATTGATCAAGCTTTCTCCCCCCCACCACATACATAAGCCTTATATAGTACTGATAAACCAGTTTACTGGTTCAGCTGTTTCATTCATAATTTATCAATTGAATTCATTGATCAAGCTTTCTTCCCCCACCACATACATAAGCCTTGGTCATAGTTCTAGTACTGATAAACCAGTCTATTATGGGGCGACTAACAAGTAAGAATATGAGGTATGAGGCCGACCGACTGTCCGGAATTCACCAGTGAGTGCATTGAAACTAGCAGCAGCCGGATTTTATTACTTGAAAAACTCAGATCGGACGAGGTGTCCTTTTTGTGGAGTAATATTACACGAATGGTTGGAACATGACGATCCTCTTGTAGATCACAAGGAATGGTCTAAATATTGTCCCTTTATTGAGTACTTGGAACAACTAGAGAAGCTACCAATGATAATAGATG
Source organism: Aelia acuminata (assembly GCA_911387785.2). Taxonomy (NCBI): domain Eukaryota; kingdom Metazoa; phylum Arthropoda; class Insecta; order Hemiptera; family Pentatomidae; genus Aelia; species Aelia acuminata. The sequence continues at coordinate 2,276,849 of CAJVQU020000010.1, forward strand.
ACGTATGAGATAAAAAAGAAGAGGAAAACAGCTGTGGGCGTTGCTGACATGCACAAGAGGTTTAAACGGTTTATTCAACAACTTTACCAATTAAAAAACCAAATCGATTTATATGAAATAAAAAGAAACGAAATAAATCAACTAATAAAAAAAAAATAGACAAAATTCATGTTTCCCCTCCTCTCTGTTGAACCTTTTAGTCTTAATGTTGAAGCCTTGGAAGATGGTCGTGCCGCGTCGATTGGAACTGGTGACCGACTACTCCATCACCACTAGCAAAATAGTGCAGGTCGGTCTTTGCGATTTTGTGCCCACTGTCGCGGTCATCGACAAGAAAACTACAGTGTATATGGATACGGAAGAATGGAGATTCATCGCCGATCAGATTTCAAGGATGTTATCTCTTATGCAAAGCAGGCCCAAGAAATTGGAGGTTAAAGACCGAGTAAGGTGTAAAAATGTGTATTGTACACTTTCCAAGAGGGGAAGGAACAGAGTTATGAAAAGAGAACAGGTTGTTATTTCTTTTGCAATGTTTAATCAGAGTTCGCCAACCCTTCAACTCGATTCACCTTCGACATGTTTTAGCAGAAATGAAATGGCCAAGCTTTGTAAAGACGTTAAGAACATCAACAACTCATTGGAATTGATAACCAAAATGGCTGAACTATATAAGAAACATAAAGAAGGTCAACTGACTGAACCTGTGGAACCAACATCAATGGACTTTAATATTAATACTGAAACTCCTTATAATATGTTAAATGAACTCAAGAAAAGACCCTTATGAGTTTAATTTATGTAATAAATAATATTTCTTTATATACTTTTTTTATTTCTTGAACCCTTCCCTAAGTAAAAATGAGAATAAAGGTAAATAAATAAAAAAAATTTAATTTATATGGTTTATTTGAAATAATACATGGGATAAATTACAGATATAATAGTACAATTAATAATTAATATATTCATTGAGGTAAGAAAGTCTTCGCTTCTGGATAAATTCCTCGTCCTCTTGCCACTCCTCAGGTAAATTTCCCCAGATGTAGTCTAATGTATAGTCGAAAAGGTACAAAAGTAATGAGCGAGGTAAAGCTCTCAATTCTTCTGTAGTTAAATTTTCGATTCCTTTCTCTCCCAAACGACGTATCGCTGACTCTATTTTATCCATCATACTGATAAGGTACTTCCTAGGAGGAGTATAAATACTCCTCCTCCTCCTGGAATCACAAACACTGTGGACTATTTTTTTTATGGTATCTAAGAGGGTTGACTAATGATGTGCTGTCGAATACCAGTCCACAGTATACACATTCAACTCTATCCTTGACTCCTCGAATAAATCCAGCATATGAGAGTAGATGATGAGGTGTACCAATATTCTTAAATGTTTGTCTTCTTATCTCTTCTTTTTTTAAATTTACAGCTTCAGAATTTTTTCTGACCCATGTGGCCAATCGATGGGCTTGATTTAATGAGCAAAGAAGGGAAGTGTTCAAATGGAAATGACAAGCTATCTGTTCATTATTTAACTGTTTCAAGTTTGGACAGCCGAAATCATGAAGATCATAGACTGGTCTATCGATGAGTTCTTCTATAAACTTGCACTTCCCATTTCCTTTCCCCAATAATATATCATAGTTTTCTGTAACATATACTAATAAATTCTTCATATCTTCATATTCTACATCGCCATAGGTCCAGTTCAATCTGTGAATATTTTTCATTACCCAGATGTTCGTCCGTGCTTTAGCCAGTTCTTCACGCGCACCCTGAGGCGGTTTGAAAAACCAATGCCATGATGAGGCATGACTCACAGAGACTATTGATAGTTCTTTAACGATTAATGTGTTGGAGGCTGATCGATAGCCTTGAAAATCAATGACCGCTGAATGCATTGTGTGTCATAGTCAAAGTCCTGCAGTGGAGTGATTTCGTTTAGGTTTTAAATAATGAATATATGCAGCCAAACGTGTGCAGAATTCAGCACATTTTGTGGACTAAACCGGTTCCCACTTCATATTCCACTATATTATTATGAAGAATAAGGCAGTATGCCTTAGGATTAGGCGGAAAGTTCTCACTCGCCTCTGGTTGAACGCGAATATCAATAGTCGTACTTTTTATTGCTTCAGATTGTTTAGAACAATCTATAACGACTATAGGTGCGAGGGTCTCAAAATCGGATCGTGATAGCAGAGGTTGAGAGTGTCTATTACCATAATAGCTCGTTTGAAACTCATTATACATTTCGTAGAGAAGGGCGACTTTTCCTTGTGCAAAATCTAAATTCAAATCATCATAAGGATAATGTTCACTATTCAGATAGAGTTTCAAGTTTTTCAATTTAGAACTATCAAAAGACTGTTATCTTTGGTTGCGTTTCTCGTTCGATCAGTCTGGAATGCGATAATAACACACCGCGGCTTTTCTAAATTTGTCGATGTTTTGACAGTCCAATTTTCTTGCTGCGAAGAAGGTAAATTTGGGTATTCATAAAGATCCCATGATCTGAACGGTATAGTAATTATCTTGTTTTTCTCTACCATTTTCAACAACCTCAGTCGTCCTTGATCGGAAACACGAACATGAGGCATCCTCCAGACCACTTTATCTAATTTTATTTGTACGTCATCGCTACCCTTTATGCAGTTCAAGTCCGTACTCGATCTGATCAAAACGAGTTCTTGCTTAAGATTAATTAAAATTTTGCGATAGTCCTCACATATCCCCATATCCAGTGGCAGGGATAAGCTACAAAATCCGTCTTTATCGATTGAAAGAGTTTTATCGATGCCAGGTATTATCCACCCCGAATTTTCAAGACCTTTCACTTGATTAGGTTAAAACGAAGCGTAGTAACCTTTAAGCGTTGTAGTTATTCCAGGGTTTCTGACTCTATCAACTTCAATGCCATTTAATTCGTATCTGATCTCATCAAACAAAAACGCAAACGCGTTATTAGTCAATTTTGAAATAGTTCCTGGAGTACCGTCTTTTTTTAAAACTTTTGCTAAATGATTCAATTCCAAATCGGTCAATGGTTTATTTGGTAGTCATATTTTTTCTTGGTCTTTTTTGTTGGGTAATAAATAGACCGTAACCATTCTTATACGGTTTCAAATAAAGTCCGTTTCCAACTTTTTGACCTTCCATGGCCAAATTATGCCTCTTTTGCTCATCCAATTTTAGTTTGGCTTCTTTAGCTTCATTGATCGCCTTGGCTACATTCGCGGCTCCACCTGCTTAAGACCCCACAGCGGAAAGTCCTGCCATCAATGGTAAAAGAAATTGGAAAAAACCTCCCTGTTTTGGCAGCGGAAGAACTCTTGGTGGTGAAGGTTTCGCCTTACCACGTAGATGCATTTTAGCCTTTTTATATGCCTTTTTTGATGCATTGAGAATAGATGATACATCATCTACTTTTGACGATTTAACCAAATCTTTAAAACTAATCTTCTTCTTTTTCTTCCTCAGCCCGAACCAATTTTCCTTTTTGCTTTCATGGCATTTGTAACTAACCAAGCCGCGGCCTTTTCTCCCCATGACGAATCTTGAGCTTTAACCCGTTTCCAAGCATTATTAGCAAGAATCTTGTCCGCTTGTTTACGACTCTCCATATCCTTATTTATGCTATAAGCTATGTCGCGTTCTTTACAAGCTCTATCAAGCTCGTTTATTCCGCTATCACCTCTAGCTAAGCGTTTTTCTAGTTTCGTACCGGGACCGCAATATTGATATCCTGGAAGGTGCAATTCAATCGGCAACCTATTGTTAAGACTGTTCAGCAAGCCCCTGCCTCTGCGAGCCTTGTGACTCATACTGTACTCAGAAAATGAAATAATAGGGTATATATAGCCGTCTTGATGTTGTTTGCATTCAGAATGAAATTAGTTAAACAAGTGCAATGTTTCTCTACTACCAACTTTTCCCCAGTTAAAGGACAATCGGAGGAGAGACATAGTTCATTATTACCAAATACTATCCGAGCGTCGATATGTGGCCCGAGCGGATGTGGAAAGACCAATATTATGTGTTCAGAGAACCCATTTGTCATTTTGTATAATTCTTTGGTGTAATTTTTGGTTCAGCATTTTTAAATTAATTCTAAATGCAATAATTAATAAGTTGTAAATTAAGTCATTAATATATTGTCGTTAATTTATTAATCAAATTTAACATTGAATATCATACCAATCGAGTATTTAACTATTTAATTAGCATTAGTTTATTGTTATGTGCGTGGGCGTCTGTGATTGGTCGAAGACGCTCTGAGACAAACAAAAGACGCTTCAAGTCAGTCAGCTGTTGATTCTCGCCAGCCGAGTAGGCATTACTCCTCACGCTTAAAACATTCATTAAAAATATCTAATGACATTCTCGTACACCCAGGGTGCTCAGTTTTGTATTTTGCATATTTGCAGACATTATTTCAGAAGATTGAGCGAAGAGGAAGATTAAGTTCCCATGGATGGATGGACATTTAAAGTAAAATAACTCCAATACTATTTTTTATATAATGTCTGAACTTTAAATTTTGTTTAATCTTCAACTTTAAATAACATTCTATTAACATTGGACTTAACCTTTTAACATTAAATCAAATTGCTGAATTCAGTTATTATATATATCTTTGTATTATAGTTATTAATCATTTTTTTTATTACTCTACTCTATAGTTCATCAATGGCCATTCGATTAAAACATAATTTTTGTCTATAATAGTTTATAAGTTGTGTTTCATTTTCATTTAATCATTTTAGTTTCATTCTTGTTTAATAAATTATTTGTATTTAAAAAATTATAGTTTAAGCTTTAAATATCAGAGGATTTTCTTTATTTCCTTTCATTCATATTATTTTGTTCTCCTTGTTTATTATGCTTTTATTTTCTAAATTACAAAGGTAAACTTTATATCTTATAAATATCTTTCATCTTATTCTTTTATTATATAAAACTTTTAATACATTAACCAACCAAACTAAGAGCATTGAGCACCGGCCATACTTTCTTCATCAGGGAAGCGAAAGGTTTTTATTATTAAAACCTAACTTGCCTGAACATACTGGTCCTCCGGGCTCCGGATTGCTTAATTGCCTTAGTTTTGTATTGAAATTAGCAAAAAAATTGAAAGGAAATTCTCTGTTATTATATTCTTGTAATATACTTATAATCTAATTCTTTCCTTAAATTGATATTTTCATTTGTATTGTTTACACTTCATTTTTGTATACATCTTTTGAATTCTAACTTGGTTCCCACTTTATTTGTTTTATCCAATTTTTTTTAACTTTGTTAGTTGTTCGATCTCACCCACCAGATTTCGCTTATTTTAATTTAATTTCATACGCTCTTGCAACTTTTACCCCTTCACTTCAATTTTCTTTTCATCAATAATCCTTCATAATGTCGACTGAGGCTTCATTAAGCAGAAAACTCAACGTTTTAGGGCCAAAAATCAAAGCTGTTGTTGAACAAGGTCGTAAGGTCGATTCAGATAGGGATTGTATCTTTATGTTCAAGGGGTTATATAAAAGTCTGCAACGCAATTACGATACCTATATCACAACTTTTGAATCATTAGAAGATATTTATGAGACTGAAGGCAAAGAACTAAGTGATAAGGATCGGAGCACATTGGCGAACGTTGAGCGGTATTTTCATGAATCGAATGCGATTTATGAAAAATATATGAATCCTACACCATCGCAACCAGCACAATTGGATCAGACTAGCATTCTGAATCAATCACTATCTTTGCGAACACATCATCCAAAGATCAATCTACCTAAATTTGATGGTAATTACCAGGACTGGCCCACATTCCATGATACTTTCCTGTCTTTGATCCATAATGAGGCAGCTATTCCAAAGATTGAGAAATATCACTTCTTGTTGTCTTGTTTACATGGGGCTGCACGCTCACTCATCAAGAGTGTACCACTTCGCGAAGAGAACTATGACCAAGCCTGGTCGATCCTCGTTGAGAACTATGACAATAAACGTCTCTTGGCTATTCATCATTTGAATGCATTGTTGGAATTCAAGCCATTGCCCTCTAAACCCAGTTTGCAATTATTTAAATCATTTCTTTCTAGTGTTGGAGAAAATATTCAAGCGTTTAAGCTCTTGAAAATACCTGATCCCGATGAGTTCATTTTATTTTCCTTAGCCATAAGATGTTTAGACCCCGCTACTAGAAGAGAATTCGAAAAAAGGAATTTGGACTCCGATTTTCCAAGATTTGACGACTTAGTCAACTTCATCAAGGATGAATGCAAAGCATTGGAGCTAACTGAAAATAGACCCTCCTACTCAAACTCAAATTCAGTGCACTCCATTACAAGGCAAAAATTCAAAACCTCATTAATGGTTGAGAGTAAGCCGATTCGAACCAAGGAAAGATATCAAAGTAAACAAAACACATATAAACCATGTCTAGTGTGCAAGGGAACACATTCACTATATGAATGCAACCAATTTCGAAAGGCACCAAACCATGCTAAGTGGAAACTTCTTAAAGGCTGGAAAGGCTGTCTTAATTGCCTCAACGCCAATCATAAGCTTGATGATTGTAGATCAAAACATAGCTGCAACCTTTGCCACAAACGTCATCACACTTGGCTTCATGTTGGTGGTGATCCCACAAAAGATGTATCTCCACCTGGCGCCTCTACAAGGGATGATGTTCAGTGCGACAATAAAGAACGCGAAGTATCGCCCGTATCTCTAGCCAGTAATGCTCGAACTAATGACGTACTCTTAGGAACAGCTGTTGCTACTATTAAGGATGGCAAGGGAAACTTCCAACCTGTCCGCCTGGTTCTCGATTGTGGTAGCCAATACTCATTCATTTCAGCCGATTGTGCTAATCGTCTCCAACTTAAGGTCAAACCATTCAACCTACCCATATCGGGAATTGGACAAACACCTCTAACTGGAAATCGGGGCATTGCTTCATGTCTCATGCGCCCTGTCTTTGGAACTCAACAGCTCAAGACCAATGCCGTAGTTGTTGAGTGCATTACTAATGCGCTTCCTCCCGCTGAACTACCTAGACAACTAGTTGAGACCTACAAGCACTTTGAATTAGCAGATCCTACATTTCACCAGCCTAGACCCATTGAGTTTCTTTTGGGTGCTGATTTGTATTTTGAAATAATAAAAGACAAGCCAATTACGATCCAACCGACCTTTCCAAAACTTATCCCCACTACTTTTGGACATGTAATTTCTGGATCTTTTCAAAACGACACATCTTCAAACTTAATGAAGCAGTCCTTGTTCGTTAATGGGTCAGATAACTTAAATGAAGAAATGTCGAAATTCTGGCAAATTGAGGAAGTCCAACCTAAGACTATACAGTCACCTTTAGATATTTATTGCGAGCAACATTTCATGGAGACTCATTCACGAAAGCCAGAAGGTAAATATATCGTTCGTCTACCATTTAAAGATTTATTTCCCGGCGACATGAGCGAGTGGTCAGACATCTACGACATATAGTATATGCATGTTCTTTCAACGATATTTGAGAACTTACTAATCGTGAAAGATTCGTAATCAAACAATAGTGAAAATTTTGTAAAAACAATAAATCGAACATTTTATTATAATTTTCCTTTTTACTAATTCTAATTGGATACACATTATTTTTCTCGTCTAAGCCATAAACATTTATAGACACATTATTTAAATTTTCAAATCGCTTTACCTCCTTTATTGGAGTCGGGAACGATATCAAATCAAAGGAATATGTGGTTTGAATATTTTTGTATTCATTAAATTTATTTGATCTAATATCATCATCACTAAGTTTATAGCTAAACGGAAGCAATCATTAGTATTATTTTTACATTTATAACACAACGTTTATCCTTATTTTTTTTAGGTAATTCAATATACTGGGATCCTCCAAAAGGTCTATATTTTGTTAAATGTAAGCATATGTAGTTTGATGAAATATACATCCAACCAGAACCTTTTTTTTCAAACTCGTCCTGTTCCGCTAATTTTTTTTCAAAAGTTGTTTCAACATAATTTTCATAACAGCATAACATTTATGCTAACATCTATCGTATTACTTTTCGATTTAAAATTAAAATCCGTTCTGTCACTAATAGTGTTTCCGTTTTTCTTAATATATGTACATTCTAACATTACATTTATTTTATACGATTTCCAATCTCCAACATAAGAATTTAATAAATTTACTAAGAGTTCTTTTTTATTGTTTAAAAATTCGGTAGCTACTAATTTTTTTATTATCGTTAGGAATGTATAATTCCTCAACCGAATTTCCTAAAGAAGCTCTAATAATCCCGTTTTATTCAGCAATCACCTTCTCTCGCATCTGTCTATCAAACATGCTATATTTTCTTTTTTTATTCGGTATTTCCATTGTGCTCACGTTGAACGTATTATTACTACTAACCCTACTAACAACTTGACAGTTTATTTTATGACGTTCAAAATTGAACTTTCTATTAAATTCTTTCCCACAGCTTTGACAATAAAAAAACAACCATTTACATCTTTGCCGTCTATTTGGAACCAATAACCCACATTGCTCACACAAATCATTGTTTTTATTATTCATTTTATTAAATCCTTAAATTAAATTAAACATAAATTATAACTAGGTCTTACACGATACTAATATTTACATAAACGTTAATTCATATGAATTTTTCTTTTTCCCGCAATATTTAAATTTCAGTTGACCTAAAAACATAAAACATCAATTAGCTAAGCATATTAATGTTTTTACAACTTTATTAAGTATTTTAATAATAATTACCATCATACTGTGCTATATCTTCATCAGTTATAACGACCAGGTAATGTATAAATTGAAAAATTTTAATTATATCCTCACGCGGCGGCTGTTATCTGGGCGGCGTCCTTTCAAGCAGGTAACAGAATCGTCGACCCGCTCAAGGCATCGTAATCAGTGCTGATTTATCAGTACTAGGACTATGACGAAGGCTTATGTATGTGGTGGGGGAAGAAAGCTTGATCAATGAATTCAATTGATAACTTATAAATGAAACAGCTGAACCAGTAAACTGGTTTATCAGTACTATATAAGGCTTATGTATGTGGTGGGGGGAGAAAGCTTGATCAATGAATTCAATTGATAAATTATGAATGAAACAGCTGAGTAAATATCAACATATAGCCTTGCTACAGGACGATGTAAACAAAGCGATGTAGCCACATCTACAATCCAACGTTGCCATGTTGGGCATCTCACATCCGTTGACCCCTTGAAACCTCATAACAAACCTAAAGGACACCCCCCCTCACCCTAGAAAGCACCCCCCCTCGCCCTTACAAGGTCGGTCAATGACCCTCAAGGTCACAGATAGCTCTGCTACAGCACGCTCAAGGTCATTTCCTTCGTGCTCCTGCTCAACGGGCCAAATATAACTACAGACATGTGAGACCCGAACTTGTTTATTGTCATGTTTATTCTAAACCTAGCTATATATTGCCTTTAATATATAATATTTTCTTCTCGTAGCTCTTCAACTATTGATTCTATTTAGTTTTGGTGTCCTTCGTGACCAGCATGAGCGGAAGCCATTAACAGCTTTAGGCGATTTATTAGCTCATTTGAATCGTTCCAATACTCATACAGAGGTTTATCGGCTCTCATAAGACCATGGCCCCTTTTGTGAGAACGGAGCTGCATTCTCGGAGCTGAGGAAGGGGCATAGAGTTTTAAGGTTTCCGGTGGAAATAACTTGGATATTACATTTCTATATTTCTCAGATCTGTTTCTAAATACACCTCGTTCTTCGCTATAGCCTTTCCTGTGTGCATTGGTCGAGATTAAAATATTCTTATAATTTTCCAAGTCGGTCTCGGTATAATCTTGTGGGTTTTTTAAGTAGAGTAGCTGCAACAATCACATTCAACACACACGGAGTTCCTTCATACACTATGTCGTTTATAGAAAAATCGTCGCTGTTTGGAAACAGCCGAACGTTTTCGAATCTCCAATAGCTAATCCCCCTAAAAGCATGACTCTAATTCCATAACGATCGTCATATGCCTCATCGTCTTTTTTAAAAATTTTATCCAAGTATTTCCTTTGCAGGTTTCCAAATTCGGCGAGATGTTCCTTCAATTCGGCTTCTCCTTGTGGAGTTTTAGCATATTCTTTGACTAGCTCTGATAGTGGTTCGTCAGTCACATACTCGTCCTCGCATTCTTCAGATGATAATACGGGAAAGTAAAAACTAGATAACGGTCTAACTCTTTTGTAGTGAGGCGTTGTTTTCGGCAATAAAGTTGATTTTCGGTAAATACTAGTAGACTTGTTTTTATCTGGCGATTCGTCCCGCTCATTAACACCGTCTCTAGAAGTCTGTTCCGGTTTAGGTTTTAATGATTGTTTAATGTCTTCTAAAGGTTGAAGCACGGGTGTAAAAAATTCTTGACGACCCGTTTCAATATCCTGGAGGTTACGCTTCAATGCTCGAAATTTGTTTTTCAAAATCTCACTTGTTTTTATTATTTCACGAGTGACTTTCGGGTCCATGATTGTTAATGATAATTACTGCCGAGATCGCTCTTTATGTGTCGATTCCTTTTCTAAAACGTCCATCGTTCATACCCCTACTTTTATCAATAACGAGATAGCCAAAAGGTCCTTTCCAGCATAACGATCACATGTCTTTAAAAAGAGTAAAATTTAAATCTGGCATGCTTACGTGTTCATCATAAATATGTTTTAAATTTAATTAATCTTGAGGAAAAACTATTAAAAAGTTAAAATTACACCTGATAGGATGTCTCGGGATACAAACATAACTTTGTGTTAAATATAAGCAATCGAGGTTCATATGACGGCCATAACTAAAGTATCAATTAATTATATCCTAATCTTCCATGGTGACGTCATCAAATATGTATACCGAATTCGATTCGACTTTTTGAGGCAATTCCTTTGCATCTTCAAATTAATATAATTTTATTTCAGGAACAAGATTTATGACGCTTTTTAAATACTGGTATTCAAGTTGATGTAAAGTTTTTCCAAACAGATACACATTTTTAAACTTTAAGCCGTTAGGGTTTTATAGCAATCCAATCATAATATTGGTCTTTCCACATCCGCTGGGGCCACATATCGAGGCTCGGATAGTGTTTGGTAATAATGAACTATGTCTCTCCTCCGATTGTCCTTTAACTGGGGAAAAGTTGGTAGTAGGGAAAAATTGCACTTGTTAACTAATTTCATTCTGAATGCAAACAACATCAAGACGGCTATATATACCCTGTTGTTTCATTTTCTGAGTACAGTATGTCACAAGACTCGCAGAGGCAGAGGCTTGCTGAACAGTCTTATCAATAGGTTGCCGATTGAATTGCACCTTCCAGGATATCAATATTGCGGTCCCGGTACGAAACTAGAAAAACGCTTAGCTAGAGGTGATAGCGGAATAAACGAGCTTGATAGAGCTTGTAAAGAACACGATATAGCTTATAGCATAAATAAGGATATGGAAAGTCGTAAACAAGCGGACAAGTTTCTTGCTGATAATGCTTGGAAACGGGTTAAAGCTCCAGATTCGTCATGGGGAGAAAAAGCCGCGGCTTGGTTAGGAACTAATGCCATGAAAGCAAAAAGGAAAATTGGTTCGGGGCAAGAAGGAAAAGAGTTTGGTTGAGAAATAAAAAGAAGAAGATTGGTTTTAAAGATTTGGTTAAATCGTCAAAAGTAGATGATGTATCATCTATTCTCAATGCATCAAGAGCGGCATATAAAAAGGCTAAAATGAATCGACGAGGTAAGGCAAAACCTTCGCCGCCAAAACAGAGAGGTTTTCTCCAATTTCTTGAACCATTGATGGCAGTACTTTCAGCTGTGGGGTCTTTAGCAGGGGGAGCCGCGAGTGTAGCCAAGGTGATCAATGAAGCTAAAGAAGCCAAACTAAAATTGGATGAACAAAAGAGGCATAATTTGGCCATGGAAGGTCAAAAAGTTGGAAACGGACTTTATTTGAAACCGTATAAGAATGGTTACGGTCTATTTATAACCCGACAAAAAAGACCAAGAAAAAAATGACTACCAAATAAACCATTGACCGATTTGTAATTGAATCATTTAGCAAAAGTTTTAAATGTTCCAAATTTTCGTGGAGTGTTTATGATTGATAATCTTTCAAAATATCCAAAAAAAACTCGAATCAGCTATTGTAAATTTAAATACAAGTTCAGAACCTGGTTCTCATTGGGTCTGTTATGTAAAAAAAGGTAATGTAGTGAAATACTTTGATCCTTTTGGAAATTTAAAACCTCCTCCTCAATTTTTAGATTATTTCAAAGTTGTCAAGTATTATATAACCGCCATCTTCATCAAAAGTGGAATACTCCGGTTTGCTTGACCGGTGACACCTTTGCTTAAAGTATTTAACCGATGTTTCTCATAAATTTTGATCATTAATAATCATGAGCTACACAGTAACGTTTACTGGCAATTAAACCATTGACCGATTTGGAATTGAATCATTTAGCAAAAGTTTTAAATGTTCTAAATTTTCGTGGAGTGTTTATGATTGATAATCTTCCAAAATATCTAAAAAAACTCGAATCAGCTATTGTAAATTTAAATACAAGTTTAGAACCTGGTTCTCCAGACCTCATTGGGTCTGTTATGTAAAAAAAGATAATGTAGTGAAATACTTTGATTCTCTTGGAAATTTAAAACCTCCTCCTCAATTGTTAGATTATTTCAAAGTTGTCAAGCATTATATAACCGCCGTCGTCATCAAAAGTGGAATACTCCGGTTTGTGGACACCTTGCTTAAAGTATTTAACCGATGTTTCTCATAAATTTTGATCATTAATAATCATGAGCTACACAGTAACGTTTACTGGCAATTCTAGCGTTCTTCATGCAAACTTCCTACCTCCTCTAGAATTAGGGTCGGGTTGTACAATCGGGTTATTATCTTTTGACACATATAATACTATTCCAAACATAAGAAAGGGTGTTAACGATATGTTTTATTTCGGTGATATGGCCATTCAAATACCTGAAGGATCGTATTATATCGATGCTATACAATCTTTTCTAAGCGATGAAATCGCTCACCGTGATCCGGGTGCTGGACTTGTACTTAGAGGAAATCCAAGTACCCTAAAGAATGAAATTAGATCGTCTAAGCAGGTTTTTTTCAACTGTCAAGGCAAACCACATTCCATAGGCCCGCAATTGGGTTCTACTAGCCCCGAACAAGTCATTAACCCAGGGCATCAGTATACTGAATCAAACGACATTGTGAAAATTCTTAGTGTAAATACTATTTCGATTCATTGTAACATCGCGTCGGGGTCTTTCATGAATGGAGATCCGGATCATAGTATACATCAATTCTTTCCTGCAGTAGAACCAGGATATAAAATCCGAATCCAGTCCTTTACTATCCTACTAACGTGAGGACTGTTGACAATATTACTGTTCGTTTAGTAGATCAGAACGGCAAGCTTATTGATTTTAGAGGAGAAACAATTACTATAAGATTACAGTTAAAGAAAAATGGGGATTGATTTTACCAGAAATAGTCTTGACCGGAATCTAGCTGGTTATAAAAGGAGATGTCAGACCCCATTAGGATTTAGTAAACCTAAACCATCAAGGCGGTTAACAACTGCAAACGCAAACTTTTTAAAACAGAGTGGTTTTCGGTTAAAAATAAAAATATGAATAATATACTAAACATAACATCAGACGTGAAATTTGATGATTCCCTTACACAATTTCAATATCATTCGCATCAGCCGTATGCAGGCAACACTTTTAACAAGTCTGATGAATTAGAATTCCGATCCATCAACAAGATGTTTATACGTTTCCTTCTTTAAGTTTTATTTACATTGAAGGACGAATTTTAAAAACACACGGTACTCCAGGAACTACTTAAAAATTGACTAATAAGGCGTTTGCGGTTTTGTTTGATGAGATCAGATACGAATTAAATGGCATTGAAGTTGATAGAGTCAGAAACCCTGGAATAACTACAACGCTTAAAGGTTACGCTTCGTTTTCACCTAATCAAGTAAAAGGTCTTGAAAATTCGGGGTGGATAATACCTGGCATCGATAAAACTCTTTCAATCGATAAAGACGGATATTTTAGCTTATGCCTGCCACTGGATATTCTCTTAGGGATATGTAAGGACTATCGCAAAATTTTAATTAATCTTAAGCAAGAACTCGTTATGATCAGATCGCGTACGGACTTGAACTGCATAAAGGGTAGCGATGACGTACAAATAAAATTAGATAAAGTGGTCTGGAGGATGCCACATGTTCGGGTTTCCGATCAAGAACGACTGAGGTTGTTGAAAATGGTAGAGAAAAACAAGATAATTACTATACCGTTCAGATCATGGGATCTTTATGAATACCCAAATTTACCTACTTCGCAGCAAGAAAATTGGACTGTCAAAACATCGACAAATTTAGAAAAGCAGCGGTATGTTATTATCGCATTCCAGACTGGTCGAACGAGAAACGCAACCAAAGATAACAGTCATTTTGATAGTTGTAAATTGAAAAACTTGAAACTCTATCTGAATAGTGAACATTATCCTTATGATGATTTGAATTTAGATTATGCACAAGGAAAAGTCGCCCTTCTCTACGAAATTTATAAGAGTTTCAAACGAGCTATTATGGTGATAGACACTCTCAACCTCAGCTATCACGATCCGATTTTGAGACCCTCGCACCTATAGTCGTTATAGATTGTTCTAAACAATCTGAAGCAATAAAAAGTACGACTATTGATATTCGCGTTCAACTAGAGGCGAGTGAGAACTTTCCGCCTAATACTAAGGCATACTCAGAAAAAATTCTGAAGCTGTAAATTTAATAAAAAAGAGATAAGAAGACAAACATTTAAGAATATTGGTACACCTCATCATCTACTCTCATATGCTGGATTTATTCGAGGAGTCAAGGATAGAGTTGAATGTGTATACTGTGGACTGGTATTCGACAGCACATCATTAGACAACCCTCTCAGATACCATAAAAAAAATAGTCCACAGTGTTTATGGTTCCAGGAGGAGTATTTATACTCCTCCTAGGAAGTACCTTATGAGTATGATGGATAAAATGGAGTCAGCAATACATCGTTTGGGAGAGGAAGGAATCGAAAATTTAACTACAGAATAATTGAGAGCTTTACCTCGATCATTACTTTTGTACCTTTTCGACTATACATTAGTCTACATCTGGGAAAATTTACCTGAGGAGTGGCAAGAGGACGAGGAATTTATCCAGAAGCGAAGACTTCCTTACCTCAATGAATATATTAATTATTAATTGTACTATTATATCTGTAATTTATCCCATGTATTATTTCAAATAAACCATATAAATTAAAATTTTTTATTTATTTAGCTTCTTTCTCATTTTTACTTAGGGATAGGTTCAAGAAATAAAAAAAGTATATAAGGAAATATTATTTATTACATAAATTACAACTCATAAGGGTCTTTTCTTGAGTTCATTAATTAAATTATAAAGAGTTTCAGTATTAATATTAAAGTCCATTGATGTTGGTTCCACAGGTTCAGTCAGTTGACCTTCTTCATGTTTTTTATATAGTTCAGCCATTTTGGTTATCAATTCCATTGAGTTTTTGATGTTCATAACGTCTTTACAAAGCTTTGCCGTTTTATTTCTGCTAAAACATGTCGAAGGTGAATCGAGCTAAGGGTTGCCGAACTCTGATTAGACATTGCAAAAGAAATAACAACCTGTCCTATTTTCATAACTCTGTTCCTTCCCCTCTTGGAAAGTGTACAATACACATTTTTACACCTTACTCGGTCTATAACCTCCAATTTCTTGTGCCTGCTTTGCAAAAGAGATAACATCCTTGGAATCTGATCGGCGATGAATCTCCATTCTTCCGTATCCGACAGTGGGTACAAAATCGCAAAGACCGACGCGCACTATTTTGCTAGTGGTGATGGAGTAGTCGGTCATCAGTTCCAATCGACGCGGCACAACCATCTTCCAAGGCTTCAACATTGAGACTAAAAGGTTTAACAGAGAGGAGGGGAAACATGAAGTTTTTCTTTTTTTTTTATTAGTTGAGTTATTTTGTCTCTCTTTATTTCATACATCGATATCTGGTTTTTCAAGTCGTTTATCTGTTGCAGAAAATTTCTAAGTCTCTTGCGGACATCAGCAACATCCCTTACAGTTTTCCTCTTCTTTTATATCACATACGTCATCTATTATCATTGGTAGCTTCTCTCGTTGTTCCAAGTACTCAATAAAGGGACAATATTTAGACCATTTCTTGTGATCTACAAGAGGATCGTCATGTTCCAACCATTCATGTAATATTACTCCACAAAAAGGACACCTCGTCCGATCTAAGTTTTCCAAATAATAAAAATTGAAACTGCTAGTATCAATGCACTCACTGGTGAATTCCAACCGACGAATGTGGACAGTCGGTCGGCCTCATACCTCATATTCTTACTTGTTAGTCGCCCCATAATAGACTGGTTTATCAGTACTAGGACTATGACAGGCCTAGTATGTGGTGGGGGGAGTAGTAATGTATGTGGTGGGGGGGAGAAACCTCCTGCATTTACTAAGCTTAGTCAATGAATTCAAATGATGAATTATGAATAAAACAGCTGAACCAGTAAACTGGTTTATTAGTACTAGGACTATGACGAAGGCTTATGTATGTGGTGGGGGAAGAAAGCTTGATCAATGAATTCAATTGATAAATTATGAATGAAACAGCTGATTAAATCAATGTCACATATAGCATTGCTACAGCACGATGTAAACAAAGCGCTCTTGCCACATCTACAATCCAACGTTGCCATGTTGGGCATCTCACATCCGTTGACCCCTTAAAACCTCATAAAACACCTCAAGGACACCCCCCCCCCCCTCGCCATCACAAGGTCGGTCAATGACCCTCCCCGTTAAATGTAAACAAACAAAACTCCCACTCAGAGGATGACGTCACAGGCATAATGTAAACAAAGGGTCAATGAACCGCATGGACCTATGCATTACACCTGGCCGGGTTGTGAACTGGGTCAACCCGGTTAAATGAAAACAAACAAATCCCCCCCATCTCACCCTAGAACAACACCCCCCTCGCCCTCACAAGGTCGGTCAATGACCCTCTAGGTCACATATTGCTTTGCTACAGCACGATGTAAACAAAGCGATGTCCACATTCCATGCGACGTTGCTGGATTGTGCAATCAACCGTCCCGCCTCACCCTAGTTCTACACCCCCCTCGCCCAGCCAGACGGCGTTGAAAAAAAAATTACCATAGGAAAGAAAATTATTGGTATAATAAATGGCATATTCTGGGAATTTCAGACCTAGTTCACAATTGCACAACCCGTCGTTTCTACTACTTACATAAAAGAATGTTACAAGAATAAAATAATAAACAAACAATATAACAAACCTGTAAAGATTAATTAAATTACAAGTTGTGACACCAAACTGAAACTATATAATAATGTTCTGAGATTTCAACATGTTTTAATTACAGTCAGATATAAAGTAAAACTCTTCCCAATGCCAATATAATGAGCAGTTGAGATTTACAGATATGTTCGGGATATCACACAATTTCGTTAGAGGCCGCAATATTAATGGGAGGACAATTACCGATACAAATGAAAATTGATAAACGCTCAACCTTATTCAGAATCAAAAAATAAAATTTTGGATACACCCAGCTACAAATTGATGGACCAGACCACAAATCTCATTTGAAAATACTGATGTTTTTACCGACAGCAGTAAGGACAGAGAGAACGTAGTATGTGCATTGTTATTCAGATCTCCAGAAGGTAGGGATATTAAAAAGCAATACAAATTAGAATCATATTGCTCTAATAACCAGGCGGAGCAATTTGCTGTGGTAAAGGTGACAGAATAAATCATTAATTAGCCCCTGCAGACATACACATAAATACAGACAACAAAGTTTTGCTTGACTCCGTTAAAAAATTACATATTCTTGATTACTTGACGGAACAAATTAGACATAACTTAATAAAATTGATAACTATATAAACAGTACAATAAAATGGTTAAAGGGACATTCTGGTATCGAGGGCAATGAATGAGCCGATTACCTTGCTAAAGAAGCGGCTAAAAGTGAAATGATGCCCTCGTACGATAAAGCCCCTTTATCCTACATCAAGAAAGATCTCAGAATGGATTTCATCAAACGGTGGGATCAATCATGGGCGATCTCAACTAAATCACCAAGTTTACACAGATACACACCACACATTAAATTCAAAATTATAAAGTTATACACAGTAATGATTACGAACTAACGCAAGTTCTAACAGAGCATGGTAACAAGAAACAATATCTGAAAAGTTTTATTTAACACCATACAAACAGACGTATGTAGCGAAGACGGACAAATCCAAAATTTTCAACACATATTTTATAATTTTAAATAATTTATTTTGCACCACTGAACTCGCTTCCAAACTGTGCCAAATCCTTCCTCTTCACTGACACATATCGTTCACTGACATCATATCTTCACTGATATACGAGTATATCGACATATATCGCTTCCTTTTCAATATTCCACGTTTTCGACGTTTCTCAGGGCAATATTTTAGCAATCGAAGAGGTCGACGTGCTTCGTCCATTCGCAAAACATGCCCATACCACATCAGTCTTCTTTCATTGATGTCGTTGAATATGTTAAATTCTGCCCCTACTTTACTCCTTATCACCTGGTTTGATATCTTTTGCAGCCTGGATATGGCACAGCTCCTTCTCCGATAGTCCATCTCTAGGGCCATTAATTTGTTCGCATGGGTGTTAGTTACTGTCCATGATTCTGCCCCGTTCAAAGTTGTGGCAATGAGGAAAGAGTGGTATATTCTTTTCTTTATGTGGAGAGACACTTTTTTATTTACAGAATATGCCATTTAATATACCAATAATTTTCTTTCCTATGGTGATTTTTTTTTAATGTCCCTTTCGACTGTGCCATAGAACTCTATGGTGACACCTAGGTACTTGAAATCAGAACTTTAGGGATCGTCCAATCCTCTATGGAGAGAGAAGAAACAGAAGAATTAACCGCCATATATTCCATTTTGTCACTATTTATTACTAAACCCCATTCTTTATATGATTCATTAATTCCATATCAAATTCATCAGAGGATAAGACAACTTGGTCATCTGCAAATTGAAAAGTAAACAGGACATCATTACCAATCTCAATGCCCATACCTCGGCACCTCTGTTTCCAGGATTACAGTGCCTGTTCAATATATGTAGATATTGAAAAGGAAACATTCCTGCTTTAAGCCCTTCGAGATTGGGAATGGCTCCGTGAGTATTGTTCCAATTTTCACTCTTGATTCTGCTCCAATGTACAAGCTTTTTATAGCTTTTATAAGACCTCTGTTTATTCTAGCTCCTTCCTATGCTTCCCACACTTTCTTTAATGGAACACAGCCGTATGCTTTTTGTAGGTCGACAAATGTAAAGTGGGTTTTGAGATCATATGCTACCCTTTTTTTTACCAACTGAGTAAGAGTAAAAATGCGGTCACTACACGATCTTCCACTTCTGAAGCTCGCCCGTTCTTCCGCCATCTGATCTGAATACGCCATCTTCTTCGAGTCTTTCTTTCAGGTCTCGACCATAGAGTCTTCCGACACTGCTTGTCACTGTGATACCTTGGTAGTTCACACACATGTTCTTCTTCCCTTTTTTGTGGATTAGTATAATGTCTCTCATTAATCAATCCTTTGGTACTTTCCCTGGTTTCATACATGTTGTATAGATCTCTGCTAATCCTTCCCTCAATTCAACTGGTCCAGCTTTGATGAGCTCATTCGGCAGAATACCAGGTCCTTTTGACCTACCATTTTTCATCTTCTTTAAGGCTCTCTCTACTTCTTCTAAATATACATCATCAATTTCGTAATCATTCTGGTCATTTTCTTGATCTTTTACCCTGTATTGTAACCTGTCTTCTTGCAATAAACCAGAAAAGTATTCTTTCCCTTCATTAGGTGATATAAGACGGGAGCTTTTATTGTGCCGGGCCTTTTTTTTTGTTGAGTTTTTTTTATTTTAGTTTTTTCCATGCTTCTTTGACTTTTTGTCCCTGGATGCGTCTGTCTATCATTTCACATTTTTTATCCCAGAACTTTTCTATAGCCTCTTTCTTTTTCCTCTTAACAGCCTTTTTGGCTTCCCTGTAGTCATTAAATAATAATGAAAATATTCTTATCTATTATTTTCATACATTTATTGAAATATTTTGTTGCAAATGTTAAATATAGTAACATGTAATAATGTAAATAATGTATATAATGAAAATAATATATATAATGAATATAATGTAATAATGTTCTATAGTATATTGTTTTATATGTATGTCATGTAGTATGGCATTAAGGCAGGGAGCATGACATAATTCGAACAAACACTCCTTACTTAGGATTACTACGTAAGGAAAATAATAAGAATAATAATAAAAGAAAATATTAATGGAATATCCTTATAAAACGTCATTATTATTTACAAAAGTCTGCTGAACATGGAGAAACTTTTTGAGTTTGAGATTACTTTGTTGCATAGGAGTGGTGGTAAGTCGGACATTCTCTCTATAAGCTCTACAGACAAACATGACAATAAAGTGTACGCAAAACCAGAAATACTGATACATCTGCTTATGCTAAAATGAAATATATTATAAAGAAGAGGTACCAGTTTACCATAAGGAGAGTTTGGATAACGATGGCAGAAGAGCTCAGAAGAACGTACATAGATGAGGATGGATTTACAATTCCAGGAGCAATATCAAGAAGAAATAGATCAAGAAAAACTCACTTATACTTATCAAAAAGAAACAGGTACTCTGGATAAATTACTTGAGAAGTTATTAAAATACAGAGGCAACTAAACATCGTAACCTAAAAAATATAGCAAAGAAGTTTGTGATTGAAAAATTTACTAGCAAACATTCGAATGCCAACAGAATTATTTATGGCTTGGTTAAGAACCGTTAGCCGGAGGTTGGCCTTAATCCATTAAACAAAAGATATTACTGTTATTATTTACAAACTTAAATCCTGTAAATAAATATATTTCTGCCGATTATTCCTAAAAAAATCTTTATTTTCATCTTAGAATTGTAATATATATTAGCATTAAACAATAAACATAAAAAAGTGAGTGCGTGTAGGTTTTACCCACTGACAATGTGAAACTTCACAAACATTGAGGCTATTAGGATAAAACTAAAAGAATTGAATAATACAGAAATGTTTACAATATTTACTTACAAAATTTCAATTAAGTTAAATTATTCAATATTCAATAATACAATTAAATTACATCAGTAAGAAAATATTGCATAGTTAATCTCTATATATTATATATATAAGAGGCTTTGTCCTGACTGACAGAATCAACGCAGAGCAAAAACTACCAATGATAGATACTCGAAGTTCGGAATTTAGATTTTAAACGCGATGTAGGTAACCACTAAGAAAGGAATTTCAAAAATGTAACTCCTAAGGGGCTTAAATGGCGAAATTGTCGTTTAACTCTAACGGAAATCTATTGTTGAGATATTAAATCATATGTTTTTTATTTGAATTTTGATTTAACGTTACAATATTATTGAAATATACATTTACATAAAATATGGCTCCTGATTATTTAAATATTCGTGATAATCAAATTATGCACACTGTGATTCCCATGATTGGGGATGGTGCGTGTTTATTTCGATATCTTCTCCATATATTTAAGAGGCTTTGTCCTGACTGATAGAATCAATGTAGAGCAAAAACTACTAGAGAGAAACACTTTATTGAAAATAGTGGTGCTGCCCAATTATATTGGGTTGCTTATAACACAGCATATTGATTTATCTTATAAAGATTATTTGTTAAATCTAAATACTAATAAAACTAATATAAATATACAAAGAAATATCAATTTTTTTTTTTTTTTTTTTTTTTTTTTATACATTTATAACATTTTCTCTCTATAGGCTTAACTGGCCTCTGAAAATTACGTAATGTCTGTATGTAATAACTAAAAATTAAAAAAAAAATTGGGTAAAATATTAATAATATGATATACCAACAGCAGCATAACAATAACAATATCAAACATCAGCTGAAAGTTTTATATAAAATGGTATAAAAAGATTTAAAAAGACAAAAAAAGCAACAACAAAAAGAACAATATATAAATAAAGGACGTTTAGCGGTAAATATATACTAATAAATAAATAAATAAATAAATAATATACATACATACATGGCCCTTCAACGATTTGTAATTTAAATTCTAAGAATGGATGTGGTGGTGAATGATACTCAGGGAGTCGAGAACAATATACTCTGCAATCTTCGCTACGTCCTTGATGTCGACACCAAGATCCTCCATGAAGCTCCTCGTGGAACTTGGTATAGTTCCGCGAACTCCGAACCAAAGGCCTCTCACGTTAAAGTCTCTCTCGCCGAAGCCTTCACGGAACTTCTCTTTAAGGAAAGGGATACATTTTTCGTAAATTTCCTTCTTTTCCCTTTCAATTTTGCTCACCTGGTCGAGGTTATTTGATTCGTATCTAACAGTGGGATCCAGAATGATTGCTGACTTTCCGGTCTTATAAAACGCCACTATATCAGCATATCTCGTGGATCCCTCTGTATCCACACAGTGAACCTCTTCATAGCACACAAAATCCCTTTTTTTTAAGGAGCCTCATCAATTCGTGCTTGACTCTGTGGTGACGGCGTGTTATCAGGAGCGAGTTGTAAGGGCATTTCCCCAGCACATGTGCTGGTGTTTCAGACTCTCTGTCGCATTTGCGACAGAGGGACCCAACTTCTCTGACCTGTCCGCTAACACCTGGGACTCCTCGCAGGGGTGCATAGTTAATGTTAAGTTTCAAGGCATTAGACCATTCAGATCCCGAAAGTACTTGCTTTTCATACATGAGTCTATTAGCTTTCGGGGTCTCTTTAAACTGGCGTACTCCAATGCCTTGCCACCTGCAGTTGGCCCATTCCTCAAACGAGTTTTCTCGTAGCGACTGTCGTAGAGCTTTCACACTCCGGTGTCCCTGCTCAACTCCCAATCTCTCCGCACACTTAGCTATTTCAGCGGAGTAATCAAAAATAGATTGAAACAAGGTATCCGGTATATTTGACAGCCGCTGAGCAATGGACCAGTGTTGTAAAGGAGCTTCCCGTCCCCGTGGAGGTGTTCGCAGGTAGTCCGATTATGGCCTTGACACTCTATTTCATTTAGTTCCCATGAAACAAATAATTCTCATTAAATGAACAGAACATCTTTTATTATAACGCATTGGTTTGTCATTAAAGGCGTACGGTGCATGCGTGAGCTCAAGGTGTTTTACGAGTATGAGTTGACGGAATATTTTTCTTTTTTTATCCTGTATTTGTTTACTTGATTTTTTCATATATCATATTTAGCCATTTCCTATTTTTAGGCGTGATGAGAGACAGTTAATTTCTCAATATAAACTAAAACAAAGGTACTTTATAGGAAAAAAAATAGGCCATTTAAGCCCCCTCAGAAATTTTAATACTGATAAAACTTACCTGATATTATTGAACACCTAATTTTCATTAGACATGACAAATTTGATCAAAATCATTAAAGCCGTTTTTGAGATAATCGAAAAAAAGGTAAAAATTGGAAAAAAAGTTATGAAATAAAGTGCCCCCTCCGTTTGACCAATTTTGATGAAATGTTTGCTGTCACATCTTTGGCATATACATATAACAAATACCCAGTTTGATCAAAATCTTTAAAGCCGTTTTTGAGTAAATAAAAAAAACACATGAAAATGATACAAAATTTATTAAGTAAAGTCCCCCCCCCATGTGGTCAATTTTGATGAAATTTTTACAGTCATATCTCGGGCATATTAATACATTAAATACTTAGTTTAATCAAAATCGTTAGAGCCGTTTTTGAGAAAATCGAAAAAAACGTAAAACTTTATTAATTAAAGTACCCCTACCCTTTGACCAATTTTGAAGAAATTTTCGCTGTCACATCGCGGGCATATACATACACTAAATACCCAATTTCAGGTTCGCACGGTTAATAGTTTTTGAGCTAGTCTGTTCACACACACACACAGACCATTTCGCGGGACTTGGTTATTTCGACTCAGGAGACCCCAAAACGTGTATTTCCGTTGAAAACCGGAAGTCGAAAATTTTCACGATCGCAATACTTCCACTTACTATATATTTCATATATAGGTAAGTGAAAGTAAAAACAGCGTAAAAATAGCACACTTTATTTGCTTATGCTTATACATTGCTATGTATTGTGGATGCTGCCGTGATAGGAAAAAAAAATTGAATTAATAATTTAATACCAAAATATGTAAAGTACTGTATATGGTCAACCCGGTGGTCAGCTTAACCTGAAGGCGGCTAGATCTTGGCTATAAGAAAACACACCCTACATCACCACCCTACACACTACAAATGACATCGACACGGCCATTGCAACACTAAACAACATCATACACAAAGCAGCCCAAACATCTATCCCCACATTCACCCCCGCACCGATACACCTACGCAAACCCCCTAAACATATACTAACACTCATAAAACAACGCAACAACATCAAAAACTGTTGGTATCGGACGAAAGTCCATACCTACAAACCCATCATTAACAGTCTCACAAAACAAATAACATCCCTATGTCGCAGTGGAAAACGTCCCTCTGGCATGAACAGTTACGCCTCACACATAACGACCTTAGGAAATTCTGGAAACTTACCAGAAGCCATAACACCAAATCAAAATCGGTGAAAATTCAACGAGGCGATGAGCTCCTCACCCCCGCAGATCAGGCTGACATTCTCTTTGAGTATTACGTAGAAAGGGACAACTCACGCAACAATAACACATACCACCACAACCCCTCCACCGATAACACACAGAATTCAATATTCTCTACATATAAAGACCTGACTGCAATCCTGAGGAAAACTAAGGGAAACAAATCAACCGGGAAAGACAATATTCCATACGTCCTTCTCAAACAACTCCCCAGAAAAACCCTAATGTTTCTCCTTAATATTTTTAATTCCTGCTCACGCCTCAGATACTTCCCTACGGAGTGGAAACATGCTATCGTCGTTCCACTCCTCAAACCCAGTAAACGAGGAGCGGTTCCGGAAGAATACCGGCCAATTAGTCTCCTCAACCACATCTCAAAAATATATGAGAAACTACTCATTATCCACATCCGAAAACACTGCGATACACACGACATCATACCCCCGGAACAGACGGGGTTTTCGCGTGGAGTTAGCTGCTATCACCACGTAGCTAAGCTGCAATACGATATAGCTAACAATCTCCACAAAAACCTTGCCACAGCAATGATTTCACTCGACTGCGCACAGGCTTTCGACTCTGTGTCCTATCCCATCCTAATCCATAAACTCACACACTACCAATTCCCGGACCTACTGGTCGACATCATAGGATCATACCTCACTGACCGGTACTTTGTAGTCCGGGTCAGAAATGAAATTTCAGCACCCCAAGTTACATGCGGAGTTCCCAAGGGCTCTGTCCTTGCGCCTATACTTTTAAACATATATACTGCCCAAGTAGTAGGGACAAAGATTGAGAATACCACAATCGCCGCTTATGCTGATGACATCGCTATATACACAGCCAGCATGAATGCGAAACATGCAATGCGCAAGGAACAGAAAGTAGCTCAACAAATCACAGACCAATTAAAAGACATCAACATACTCATTAACACGCAGAAAACAGATGCTATCACATTCTCATACAAGAAAACACCCGATAAAACACCAACATTAAACGGCCAAACTATCACAACAAGAAAACACCTCACATACCTAGGTATTAAACTCGAATCACACTTATCATTCACAGCACACATACAGAACAGAATTCACACTGTCAGATCAACATCAACACAACTACAGCACCTACTCTACTCACCAGGGCTGTCACTCAGACTCAAACTACTCATATACAAATCTATTCTCAGACCATCTCTTTTACACGGAGCACCACTCTTACACTATCTCTACCCAACAGCCCTGAAGAAACTACAGCAATATCAGAACAGCATACTCATGAAGATATGTAGAGGCAACACATTAGAAAGGCGGAACATGGATCACATTCACGATACATTGCAACTCGATACAATACAAAAACAAATATCACGTAGGCACATTAAATTCTTTGACAACCTACCCTCATCATTCAATCCCCTATTCCGCACTCTCACACGATCCTTACTCCTAGCCAGATGGCAAGGCCGTAAGGGTTCAATCAACCCAATCAACATCATCATATAAACCCGCCTTACGGTTTTCCCCCCACTAACTACATCCTCCTCCAACCCTGACCCCTATCCAATTATCCCTCCCCCTCCCTTTAATTTTATTATTTTATGTTTTTATATAATATCACGCGGAGGCCCCTCAACTCCTAGCATATCACGATGAGCTGCACCACAGCGAAAATAACATAAATTAACAACTCAACGCACCTTCAAATACCACAGGTAGTATAAGGTAATGAGGTAAATCAGCATCGTTCCATTAGTATTAATGGTTCGAATTCCACATTTTAATAATGTTTTTCTGTTTTAGAGGGATCAGAAAAAAAAAAAAAAAATCCCAAATAGTAGAATCTTCTTTATTTTTGAAAAATACTTGCCACACAATAACATGTTACTGTATAAACATTATGCTTCTTGTATTGGTTATTTGTGAATTAAGAAGTGTTTCAGGATGTGAAATAAAGACAGAAGAACTCTGATCGCTATGTAAGTTATCTATTAATTGTTTATGAAAAATTTATATATGAAAAAAAAAAACGAAAAGCTACTAATTTGTAACTATTGTAAAATGAGGGGGTAATTACATGTAATATCACAAGTTTCGTTATATTCTACAACAAATATGTATTTTTATTATAATTTAGTAGTGAATGATAAGCCAAAATGTTTTTAAATAGTATACAGAAAACTGATATTGAGAATTATTTTTATTTTAGTTTTTGTTATGCAAATTGTAAATTTATTATCGTAGCTTTTTTTACTAAAGGGTCTTGTTCATTTTTATAATTATTTTATATGTTGTATTTGAAGTTATGTTTTGTATGTTGTATGTTCATTTTGTTTTATTCGATGCTGAACAGTTAATTTTGTAGATAGGATTTTACTTTACGGCTCTAAACTGATTATTAAAACTATTATTGAAACTATGTTAAAAGAAAAATCAATAAACGTTCGTTTATTAATTTTTCTTTCCCTTGACACTAGGAGAATGCTATGTATTGTGGATGCTGCCGTGATAGAAAAGAAAATTGAATTAATAATTTAATATCAAAATATGTAAAGTACTGTATATTGTCAACCCGGTGGTCAGTTTTACCTGAAGGCGGCTAGGTCTTGGAAATACCGCCTTGTAAGTTATTGGGGTCATAAATCTTCTGTTAGAGATTCAAAATAAGCAAAGCTTAAGACCGACAACGCTGCCGACAAACATCCAGGGAAATACCTAAGAAGATTGTTAGAGAAATTTTTGGCCATAAACCCTGGTTTTGCCACGGCAAAGAGGCCGCTGGGAAACACGTTGAATATGGAAAGGAAGGGAAATTTTAGGCAGCCAGCCAATCAGAAGAAGTCTGGAACCAATCAATCAGGAGAAGTCTGCAGCCAGCTAATCAGAGGAAGTCTGAAGAGAGTGGGGGAAAGAAGACTTATACGGAGGGGAGAGAAGTTGGAGAAGTCGAGTGGAGAGTTCGGAGGTGGACAGAGGTCGGGTGAGTGTTCCAAGAGGGCTAGAGTGGAACGAGATGGGCAGAGGACCAGATAGCTAGACAGACCGAGATGGAATGCTGTGCTGAGTCTGAGAGAGCATCAGAGATGGAAGGGACTGATCCAGCAGATAGGCCAGAGACAACACCAGAGAGTGCCCACCAGATAAGGTTAATACATATTCAGTACTAGTTGTAATATTGTGTGGTCAGTATTTATTTAAATAATGTTAAATTGCCAGTCAGCATCCATTAACTAATTTGTGCTAGTAAAATATGTTTATATGATATATTAAAGGGGGTATAAATAATTTACATTATTGGTCAATAAAATTAAAGATATAGTTCAATTAAGATTTGTTTCATTATTATCATTTACCCAATGCCACAAGTTTATTAGAATAAAATAGAATTGGTAAACACGTCACCGTTGAAAATGTATCCAATTTACATTAAGACGTACTAACTACATTAATTACATATATTAATTAGATATATGCCGTTTCTGGTAACCCCCACCCGCCTTAGAAAAGCGGGAGACCAGAAACGTAGCAACATTAAGTTCATATACAAAATTCTGCATAAAAAATTCTAGTCAAAATTAAACTAAACTTCCCTAGAAAACTCGTAAAAGATACATGCGTAATTAATTTTTTCAATTCATCCTACTAATTTTTTTTTCGTCGAAATTTCGGGGGGGGGGGGGGGGGGGGTATTGATCCCCCATATCCCCCCCCTGGGACCGTTACTGCTCTAAGCAGGCGCGGTTCCAGAAAAAAAATTCGGGGTGGGATTGGTCGGTATGAAAAAAAAAACAGCGTAAAAATAGCACACTTTATTTGCTTATGCTTATACATTAAGTTCATATAAAAAAATTCTGCATAAAAAATATTATTCGAAATTAAACTAAACTTCCCTAGAAAACAAGTAAAAGTTAGATGCATAATTAATTTTTTTAATTCATCCCACTAATTTTTTTTCGTCAAAATTTCGGGGGGGGGGGGGGGGATTGATCCCCCATATCCCCCCCCCTGGGACCGCCACGGCTCTAAGCAGGCGCGGATACAGAAAAAAATTTCGGGGTGGGATTGGTCGGTATGAAAAAAAAAAAAAAACAGCGTAAAAATAGCACACTTTATTTGCTTATTCTTATACATTAAGTTCATATACAAAATTCTGCATAAAAAAATTCTAGTCAAAATTCAAACTAAACTTCCCTAGTCAAAATTAAACTAAACTCCCTAGAAAACTCGTAAAAGTTAGATGCGTAATTAATTTTTTTAATTCATCCCACTAATTTTTTTTTCGTCAAAATTCCGGGTGGGATTGATCCCCCATATCCCCCCATGGGACCGCCACTGCCTCTAAGGGGTTTAAATGGCAAAATTGTCGTTAACTCTAACAGACACCTATTTTTGAGATTTTAAACCATATGTTTTTTTTTTATGTATTAAATAGACAACTTAATCAACAAAAACTGGTACCAGAACCGAGTACTTCCCAAGAGGTGGAAATGGTTAGGGAACAGTCAAAATCCAACAACACCATCGTAGAGACTACTGGGAGTGAAACCTTCCAAATGGTTAAAAAAAGAAGAAGAAATAAAAAAGCCTCAAAAAAGGAAAAGGAGGGCGACCCTGATAAATCCATGCCTGCGGTTAGTGATAAAAATGCTCACTTGAAGAAGAAGACGATGGCCGATGTCAAAACCTTGCCCCAAAAACCGTCAGATGCTGCAGTCTGACATATGTTACTATAGCAGCTGAAGGGAAGAGTGCAGTTAATATCATCACCGCCCTCCCATCTCCGACTGAACTTGGGGTTAAGGCTAGAGTTGTCCGCGCAACTAAAGCAGGATCAGTTTTAGTTTGCGTTGAGGAAGATGGACATGTAAAGAGAATCCTTGAATCACAGAGATTAAAAGACAATGGAATGGAGGCCAAACTTGCATTAAGAAGGAAGCCAAAGGTGGAGATTAGGGGAGTCCCCCTTTCCTAGACTGCTGACAACTTACAACGGATACTGTGGGACAAGCTAGCAGCAAAATCCGTCCCCATACCTGAAAACAAATCTAGCTATATAAAGCCGCTGTTCCACTCGATGGCCCGAAACCGGATAACTAATAATTGGGTACTAGAAGTGCACCCTGTTGCTAGATATAATTTACTGAAGGAGGTTATTGATAGGGGTTGGTGGTCTCTTACTGGTCATTTGTTGACTATCCTGACGCTTCCCCTTGCCTTCGCTGTCAGGGATACGGGCACACAAGGGTGACCTTTGATGTGAATGGAGTAGTTTGCAGATGGTGTGCAGAAATTGGACACATCGCTAAAAACTGTCCTGCAAAAGAAAAGATGACCGCCCCCACCTGCATTAACTGCGTGAGGGAAGGAGTCCTTGCTACAAAGGCTAAGCACCAGGCGGGGAGTCGGGACTGCCCTGTGCATATAGCAAAGACCCAAGACATAGTTCGAAGGACATATTATGACTAGAATTAATATCCTTCAACTGAACATGGGCCGCCGGCGCATTGTTGCCGACGAACTTCGGGCTATGATGCGGCGTTATGATATAATGGCGATTCAAGAGCCCAGTTGTCGTGGGAACAAGGTAATGGGGTTTGGCCTCATGTCGAGGGTTATAGCCTAGGCAGTGGAGAGAGGAGGCCCAGGGCTGCTATTGTGATTAATAATCCAAACCTCGACGTGATGGATCAGAGTCAGTACACCACGGCGGATTATGCTTCATGCTATATTAAGTGGGGCAATAACGCCTTCACATTAATATCAGCGTACCTACCCCCAGGAGGTGATCTAGATGCAAGTATTTCCGCCATGGAAGGCGTAATTAGGAACATGAGGAACGTGATGGTGTGCTCAGACACAAACTCCTGGAACACGGTCTGGGGGTCCAATAGAACTGATAGGCGAGGCGCAAAAATGGGCGATTTCATAGCAAGAAATCATTTGGACGTTATAAACGAACCCTCTGCCACCCCTACGTTCTCTGGGGTCATGGGGCAGAGTTGGATCGATGTTACGATCGCTACGCCGGTTCTTGCAAGGTACATTTCTGATTGGACCCTCAGGTCTGATACGAGTTCCGACCACTCTTCAATACAAATTGGCCTGGTAGATGAGGTAGGATGTTCCCACGATTTTGACACTTGTTTTTGTCACCCGGATAAATGACTGGAGTGTTTTTTATTTGGAGGATCGCATAGCTGATGAAGAATGGGAAGAGGCTGATATGGACGGATTTGAGATTCTAGACTACAAAGTGGTGAGGATTACTAACATAATCCGTGACGCAGCCGAAAACTCCCTGAAACATCGTCAGGCAAGAACAAGACCAGTCCCATGGTGGACGCCGGCCTTAACTGCCCTAAAGAGAGGCCTCTACAAGGCTCGGCGGTCATATCAGAGGTGCAGGTGTGACGAGAGGCGCGCTCCTCTCCGAGGTGAGTACAAGTCTAAGGCCAGGGTATACCGAAACGAGGTTAGCTCACAAAAGCGGAGGTCCTGGGACAACTTTATTGTTGTGGAGTCTTCGAAGAATCCCTGGGGTTTTCCTTATAGGGTGGCAATGGGCAAATTGACTCCTCTGCAAACTATTGCAGCCTTAAAGTATCAAGATGCACATGCCACTACCCTTGAAGAAACGGCAAATATGTTCCTTTCAGCGATTTACCCCAGGGATGATCCAATCCAGGACAATGAAAACGACAGTTTTATGAGACGAACCACAGTATACCCGCCAGGAACGGACTTGTGCCCACCATGGGACATTCATGATCTTCGTATTGCCGTGAATAGGCAGAAACCTAACCGTTCTCCAGGCCTTGATGCTATTGATGCGGCGATTTTAAGGAATAGTCTCCCCTACATTGAAAATGCTTTGTTAGAGATTTTTAACAAATGCCTCGATACGGGATACTTTCCAAAAAGATGGAAGATCTGAACCTGCTCTACAAGGGAGGAAATAGAGATAAGAAACTTCCTAACTCCTACCGGCCCATATCTCTCCTCCCTGTGATGAGCAAGGTCCTGGAGACCCTCATGATGAATAGTTTACGCCCTGTGCTTAATAGGGCAAGCCACCCACGGCAATACGGTTCGACAAGGGGCAGAGGTACCGCTGATGCTTTACTCAGAGTGCGCACAGACGGTGAGGAGCGGGCGGAGCGCTATGTGATTCTAGTGCTATTCGATATCTCCTCCGCTTTCGACAGCGTCTGGTGGCCCAGCGTGCTCCAACAGCTGCAGAGATTCGATGCTCCCAGCAACTTATATTCTCTTGTAAAAAGTTACCTACAGGACAGAATAGTTAGGATTAGAGGAAACTACTATGAGGTGGAAGCTTCCATAGAGCGAAGATGTCCCCAAGGATCCGTACTCGGTCCGGCCCTATGGAAACTTGTATTTGATGAGTTGTTGGGAGTATTAGAGGCTCAGCGGATCTCTGCCACCGCCTATGTAGATGACCTTGCTGCTGTTGTGGCGTCCGATAGCAGAGCCGGAGTCATGAGAGAAGCTGAAAGATGTGCCAGCCTAGTCGCCAGATGGTGTGAGGGTAAGAAAATGAAGATGGCCGCCGCCAAAACCAAGGCTATACTGCTTAAGGGCAAGACAGATAGGGCTCACCCAATAAACATGGACATCGAATGCCAGAGGATACGTCCAAGGGAGGTGGTAACCTACCTAGGCGTTAGGTTAGGCGTAGGCTTGAATATGACGCCTCACTTGGAATACTTGTCTGATAGGGTGGCCCAAACCGTAAATAATCTTAGTCGCATAGGAGGTGCTTTCTGGGGCCTTAGGTTCCCGGCTACCATAACTATCTATAAAGGAGTCGTTGAGGGTATTCTCCGGTATGCCTCCCAGTTTTGGTATCGGGACTTCAACCAGAGACAGAGGAATAGGCTGGCCTCAATTCAGAGGACGGCTCTGCTTCGCGCCACCAGAGCTTATAGGTCAACTTATCGCATGAAGCAGTGCAGGTTCTAGCGGGGGTGGTTCCTCTCGACCTCCTCCTGCGAGAAGAAGTGACTAAATACGCTTACAGACATGAAGGCTCAGCCGGACTTTCGGACGCTCTAAGGACGAGGATTGTTGCAAACCCTAACAAATGGAAGCAGCTAATTCGGGAGGATACGATTGAGGAGTGGAGCCGACAGTGGGAAACCTCCCAGAAAGGGAGCACCCTCAGGAAATACTTTCCTACAGTTAAATCCCGGCTGTTGGCTCAATGGGTCCTCCCTGACTATTGGGTTTCACAATTCCTCACGGGGCATGGGGGTTTTAGAGCCCATCTCCACCGGCTTGGCCAGAACATAGACCCCCACTGCTCTACCTGTGGTGTCCCAGAGACTGTTGAGCACGTGGTCACGACCTGCACTGCATTCGATGGAATAAGGGCCAGGATGCTGAGAGCCACGAGACTTTTCGTCCTCACTGAGGAAGAGTTTCCCCAGCTGGTGAGTAAAGAGAATATCCCGCGGTTCAAGGAATGCATCTCAGGATGGAAAACGGCGTTGGGTCCGGCCCACTTCAACATAGGAGCCCGGAGAAGAGGACCTGGGCCAAGAAGACAGCCTTAGAAATAGAAGAGACCTTTCGGCTCCTAGGGACAGCTGTAGAATTCGAAACTCAAAATAAATTGTTCACTAGCAATAGTGGGTTGTTAAGCGGTCATGCGTAACTCCCCACTACTGCTATACCCGTATTGCCTGTGAGGCATGGAAGGGAGTAAATAAATAAATAAATAAATAAATAAAATAGACAATATCATTAAAATAGACATTCACATAGAATATGGCTACTGATTATTTAAATATTAGTGGTAATCAAATTATGCACATTGTGATTCCCATGATTGGGGATGGTGCATGTTTATTTCGATCTATATATATATTATTGAGAATTCTCAAGAAAAATGTTGTCATTTTCGGCAAATTGTGGTACAACATGTCATCCAAATTGGGACGTATTTTCTGCATTTACTCAAAATGATTACGGTAACAATTATTCTAATTTCAGTAGTTATTACACTCATATGTCTCAGCATTCAACCCATGACGGAATTGTGGAACTAACGGCAGCTG
This sequence comes from Aelia acuminata, assembly GCA_911387785.2. Classification (NCBI taxonomy): domain Eukaryota; kingdom Metazoa; phylum Arthropoda; class Insecta; order Hemiptera; family Pentatomidae; genus Aelia; species Aelia acuminata. Next base: position 2,310,856 of record CAJVQU020000010.1, read on the forward strand.
GGGAATTTTTTCCTTACCTTTTTGAAGTATATCGCAATGATGAGCTTTATGCGGTATTTGGCAATAATTCTAATCCCACGAAAAGACTACGTTTTACTGGTACGCTATGTAATGGTCATTTTGACGTGTGTGAAGCTCTACTACCGCAAATTTCTGAGGAGAAGAAGCAAGTTAAAAGGCGACGTGTCAGGTACAGCAATGCAACACGGAAAGACCAATTAAAATCAGCTAAAAAAAGTTCGGGATTTTGATTTTAAACGCGATGTAGTTAACCACTAAGAAAGGAATTTCAAAAATGTGACCAAGGGATTTAAATGGCGAAATTGTCGTTTAACTCTAACAACACCTATGTTTGCACTTCGAGAAAAATTATCTAATTTGGACTCATTTTAAAGATCTCAATACGACGAGTTTAACTCGAAAGCTCTTCGCGTCGAAAACCGTGTTTTAAAGCCGAAAAATGAAGCTTTCATGAGGGGTAAGCAATTTTTTGTTTCGGCTGTTTTAGTTAACTATCCATTGTGCGCCTCCCTCTCTTCTACCGAGACGGCAACTTTCCCCTCCAACATTCCACCTCCCTGAAGCTCCGATTCTACTAAATCTCCTTAACATCAGTTAACATATTATATTAAATCAATACCAAGGATGATCACAAAAGTGATTTTAAAGGCTCGCGGGCGAAGCCACGACGGGGAATGCTAGTATTATATACAAATATTACATACAAAACATATTATATAGTTAATACAAAAATTCAATTAAGTTAAATTAAAGAAATTAATTCATTTATTATAATTAAAATATAATATCTGTTGTGGTCAACACACTTTAAATTATTTTTTTAATTGTTCTCAATTAATATTGTATTAACAATTAATACTAAGTTAAGTGAAATTGAGTTCGAGTGTGGTGCGAAGTCAGCTTCGGAAGCACTGCGAATTTATACCATATGTTATGTCATGGTATAAATGCTTACATTGAACTCGTTGGATCTTACATTTTAAAACCTTCGTGAAGTATTAGTTAAAACCTAAAACTTTTGAACCAGTTTCAACTTCGAGGCCTCAATGCATCTTATTCTCCAGAGGACAAGCATCTATGGCCCAGCAGCTCTCTATGCAGGTTTTTGGATTGCTCACTCCCAAAGTTGTCACCAGGTAACAACTTTTATCACTCTCATGGTCTAAGAGAACGATTATTCGCATTGAACGAGCAGGTAGTGACCTCGGACCAGTGTGGGTGAGGTGTAATTAGCTACAGTGGCTCATTAATATTGAAAAACTCTAATTAATAAATTGTTAAACTTAAAAGACTTTAATATTGGCATTGAAATATTTTCATCAGTCAATGAACATTTCATATTAATGTAATTTCTTCTAAATATTTAGGCAAATTTAAAAGATATCTTTTCTAATTAATTAATGTTAATTTTAGTCTAATGTCTGTTTATAGAAATTTTTTTTGATTACTATTTTGCCTAATTTTTGCTTGTGTTAGCTCATGAGTTATATTTTGTTTTATGTTTCCATTATTTTGTCATTATTGTACATAGCAAGGTTCAAAATATAGCCATCCGGCATTACTTTGACGTTTATTTATTTGATGTTTATTTATTTTTTTAATTTTAAATTTTCACCAGCCTATGGTGAAATGGGCTATGGGCTAGGGGCTATAGGCTAGGAAAGGCTCACCCTGAACCTCTACCCACCATCACAATCTCAAAGCTTTGTGATAGCTAAAATTGGAAACATAAACTCTGGAATGAAAATCATCTAAATATCTTAAAAAAAACTGCACCAATTGTTGAACCATATCTTGTGATAGATTGAAATAAATAATTGAAGGGGTCGGGGCAAAATAGTGCCAAGCAACATTTTTAACAAAAATAAACTGTAGCTGAAGTCTGCTGTATATTACGTAGGACTATACGTCTGTGATGGAAATGCCACCTAAATATGACTATAGAGGCTCTATAAAGTCATATTTAGGTGGCATTTCCATCAGAGACATATAGTACTACATAATATACAACAGACGGCAGCTACAGTTTATTTTTGTAAAAAATGTTGCTTGACACTAGTTTGACCCTAGCCCTTCAATTGTTCAAAGTTAAATTTAATTTTTTTTTTCAATCCAGTAATTATTTAGATTCTTATATACTAAATTGACATTAAAATCTCCAGCAAGAATCATTGGTGACTGTAGGTTATTTCTATTTAAAAGATCTGAACCGTCGAAAGTAAATTGCAGTAACTGCTCGTGAATAAATTTAATAACATTAGAAATTGTTTTATTCGGACTAATGTAGACAACAATAATTAAAGGTTCTTTATTAATATTGATACACCGAACAGCAGTAATGTCACCTGTTTGTGAATACTGATTGGAGACTAATTTTGAAATACTTAATTGTTGAAAAACGTTACATTTTAATTACATTGTGAAATGTATTTGTTGATTAATGATACACAGCTACTAACACCAGCTCTTGAGTTTGGTCGCATATATTGAGTAACAAAGTTGAAATTTTCAACATCAATTTGTTCTTCATTTTTCATCCAAGTTTCAGAAAGACATTTAGGAGCTCACGGGCATCTTCCGAGACACAGTCAGCCCATCTCATTTTGGGTCTTCCTTGACGTCTTGTGCTGTACAGCTGTTCTGTTAAAAGCTTCTTTGGGAGCTCCTCGCTGCTCATTCTAGCTACGTGTCCCGCCCACCGGAGTCGACCAAGCTTCCAAACCCTCACCACATTGGGATCTTTTTACAGTGCGTAGATTTCGAGATTGGTTCGTCGCCGCCATCTTCCATTGTACCAGACTCCTCCAAATATCCTTCGCAGTATCCTCCTTTCAAATATGAGCAGCTCTTGCTCAGATTCCTTTTTAATGCTCCATGATTCCGGCCCGTACAGTAAAACTGGTCTAATCAGTGTCTTGTACTGGTGGATTTTTGTTTTTCTCGTAAGGGCATGTCTCTTCAGGTGTCTGAGGAGTCCAAAGTATAGTTTTTTAGCGGAGGAAATTCTCTGATGAAACTCGACGTTGTTATCATTGTCCTGAGTAAGCAGAGAGCCTAGTTTCTTCAACTGTGATACTTTTTCAAACTCCAATTGGCCAAAGGTTACAGTTTCACCAGGGTTTGGGGTCTCTTCTGCTACCATGTATTTTGTCTTCGAGACATTGACCTCGAGCCCAAGCCTCCTTGCAGGTTCCAATAGCGCCAGGAACGCGTCTTCTACCTTGTTCAGCATGGTGATCCTGACTAGGTTTACCAGTTTCTTAGGAATTCCCAGCTCTCTCAACGCAATATACAGCTCCTCTCTGTGTATGCTGTCGTTGGCGGCTTTGAAGTCTATGAACAGGTGGTGCGTTTTAATCTTATGCTCCCGACCTCTTTCCAAAATCCTTCGACGGCTAAAGATTTGGTCCAGGGTTGACTTGCATCTTCTGAACCCACACTGGTATTTTCCTATTTCCTCAGCATACGGAATGATGCGCTTGAATAAAATATTTGAAAATACATTGTACGCTGATGGGAGTAGGGATTTGCCTCTATAATTTTTACATTTTAATCTATCCCCTTTTTTGTGTCTGGGACATATCATTGATAGGTGCCAGTCTTCGGGCATTACTTCGTCTGTCCATATGTTTATCATGATGTCCTGGAGGGCTTTAATCACCCCATTTCCGCCACATTTGAGAACCTCAGCCTGAATTCCGTCAGCTCCTGGTGCCTTGATATTTCTGAACTTATCAATTGCTTAGAGAATTTCTTTCTCATCAGGAGGCTCAAATTCTTCCGATTCTGTCGGTAGCTCTCTCTGGTGGAATGCAGGCGCAGGAGGAGGATCGTTTTCGTTGAGCAGACTTGAGATGTGATTCCTCCATTGCATGAGAACGTCGGAGGAATTCGATAGAAGATCTCCCTCCTCATCTTGACGGCAAGTTAGTCTACCTGAGAAGGGTTTTTTGCTGCAGTTAACAGGCCTGAAGAATTCTTTATGCTGCTTATATCCTCTAAGCATTTCTGTCCACTCAAGCTCCTCTTTTTCGTGATGCCTCTTCTTGCGTTGATGAAGACGTTTTTCTTCTCTTCGCCTCTCTCGGTAGGCTTCTACGGTTCTCCTTGTGCTCCTTTGGATCATGAGTCTGTAGGCTTCATTCTTAACCTTTGTGACCGCTTCTCATTCCACGTCGAACCATGGGGACCGATGTTTTTTTTCTTGAGGTCCGAGTGAAGACTCTGCCGCTCCTAAGATGGCCTTACTGCATTCTTCCCACTGTGAGCTAACACTTTCCTCAACAGGTGCCCTTCCTCTCAATCTGGAATCCAATTCTTCTGCATAAGTCTTCTGTGCATCTGGGTTCTTCAATTTCATCGTATTGAACCTCCTTTATAAGCTGTCTCATATTTTTTATTTTTGAGCTTAGCTTTGATAAACGCAATTAACAAATTTAAATAGAGTTATATTGTTGTAGAACCTTAGAATGTAGTGGGATAAATGCTGTAAGCGGAATTTTTAAGGCTGTATGGATATCTATTCCGTCAATAGCCACAGCTGCTTTACCTGTTGAGGCACAAGTTATATATGCGTTACAATAATTTTCATTAATAGAAAACCTATTATAAATATCCATAAGAATTTTATGAAAAAAGTCTTTCCACAGCCAGCTGGTCCAGTATCATTCAGACACAATATATAATTTAGGCAGATTGTCAGGAATGGAAGGAAAAATAAATTCATTAAATTTACACATAGTGGTAAGAATTCCTAAATTTAAGGAATTCCGAAAACCACCACAAGATCATTATAATCAAGGTTCGGAAAACCCTCATGAGTGATCTTTTTTGAGTAGAATTTAAGATTTTTAAATTACTTTTAAGCCAATGACGATGGATCACACACATAGCATAGCCAAACCTATAATTTTAAATAGCTTTTTATACATTTTTCGTGCATATTTGTGTAAACTGAATTGTTTATAAGGTAGTTGAAATACGTCACTAGTTACAGCACTTGTATCTGCAACTTCTAAAGATTGAGTATTCATCACAGAATCTTGATGGCAGCTTATTGTTGTAACAGTGTTTAAAATACTTATACCTTAAAACAAAAATCAACTAAGAATTTTGAATACTGTTTGTAAGAGGCTTATTAGTTAATTAAATTAAAATGCTTACTCAACATCATAGTATCTACAGGAGGCCTTAAATTTTAAGGGTAATTCAAATCAATGAGTTCACTTTTTTCCAAATATAAATGAATATAGATGAATAAGATTAAATCATATCAGCATTTTTCCTTTGTTTCTGCCTTTGACGAAATAATCTCACCTTTTCAGTACTTATGAGAGCTCTTTTGCCTATTAAAACATCTTAATAAAGTTAAAAGAAAAACAAACATTTACATGATTAAAATCTTTTTAATAATTAGTTATAAATGAGAGCAGCTATTTTATGTTTTGTATGTATTGAAACTTCAATATCACTTCAAACACTTAATATATATTGATATATTTATATTAAACATTTTTAAAATGATAATTTTATTTTTTTGATCAGCTGTTTGACCGGAACCACAGACCGTTTCACCCAACTCAAAGCACCTCTGTATAACTTTGGCCCTTCCAAATGAAGTTTCACTTATAAGCGAATAAGTAAATAAATAAATATTTTTAAAATAATAGCTTGTAAAATCATAAAAAGTAATATTTAAGCTAGATGTCGGCTCTATCTAATTCAGTGTTCGACGTCAGCTCCATCTAGAGAGTTAGTAGCTCAAATTTATTAAGGGTATTTATACCCCAATTGGTCTCCTGTCCAATCAGACTTCGATCATCTGCCGACGCCCTTGGTGTCCCTCGTTAGTGCCCGACATCTTCATGGACTATTTCCTTATTTATCGTCTTTTTATTTAAAAACTTTACTCTCTTAAATTCCTTTCTGCCATAATAGCAGTAATTAGGACTTTTGTTATGGTACTGCTTTGTGTAAAGATCTTATCTGCTTGATTTGAGGGCTGGGTCCCCTCAGGTGTAGGATTAATATTGGGAATCCCCTTCCCTTCTGGAGGGGGGTGCTGGTATAGCACCACTACCGGACAGAGTTTTAGCTTTAACTGCTGCTGAACGACCAAAAACGTATCGCGCCTTGCGTCGTTTCCTTGGAGCTATAAATTATTACTGACGATTCATGCATCGTGCAGCCTGGCCACAAATTATCCTGAACAATCCATTGAAATTACGGGATAAAGAGGATAATAAAATTCTATGGACTGCGGAACTAGCAGACGCATACAAACGCTGTGTCAAATGTCTGAAAGAAGCAACCTTACGCAGCCACCCTCACCCAGGGCAGCAGCAGGTGCCCAACAGAGGCACCACTCGTACTTCAGGTAGATGCCTCTGATGTTGCCATAGGTAGAGTGTTACAGCAAATACAGGATGATGCACCCCAACGATTGGCGTTCTTTTCCCGGAAATTAAGTGACACTGAAGCTCGCTACAGTACTGTAGAACTGTTGGCTATTTATTCAGCTATTAAACATTTCTCCGTTATCTCGGAAATGTTTAGAAGGCCGTGAAATTGTGATTTATACAGATCACAAGCCTCTTGTTTACGCTTTTGCCCAAAAGCCTGAAAAAGCGTCACCATGGTAATTAAGACATCTGGATTTCATATCCCAATTTACAACGGACATCAGACATGTTCCTGGCAATGAGAACGTGATTGCCGATTACTTATCATGACTTGAAGAAATTTCCACTTCCGATTTAGCTGACGTCGCTCATCAACAAACTACCGACTCAGAATTACAGGAAATTTTGCGAAACCCTGACAAATTTTCCATAAAATTTTTAGAAAAACCAGTTCCTGGACTTCGAATCATGATTTACTGTGATGACTGAAATCGCCCATTTGTTCCTTTAGCCAGCCGTCGAACAGTTTTTAATCTAATACATAACCTATCTCACCCTTCTCCTAAAAGAGCTGCAAAAATTGTCAAAGATCGTTTTGTTTGGCCTTCTGTTGATAAAGATATTGGTCAGTGATCAAAGGAATGTACCAATTGTCAACTATCTAAAACTAGTAGACATACGCGTAGCCCACAAGGACAATTTCCACACACGGATAAGAGGTTTGACCAAGTGCACCTAGACATCATTGGACCATTTCCTGTTTCACAAGGTCAACGATATTGCCTAACATTAATAGATCGCTTTAGCTCATGGCCAGAAGCAATACCCATTGAAGACATCACCGCCGAAACCATAGCTAAAGTGTTTGTTAGAGACTGGATTTCACGATTTGGTGTGCCTACCAGCCTTATCACTGATAGAGGTCGGCAGTCCGAATCGGATCTGTTTCGGGAATTGAATACCTTACTCGGCACAAAGCACTTTAGAACATTAGCTTACCACCCACAATCAAACGGCAAAATTGAGAGATGGCACCGTTCCTTAAAGACCTCGCTAAAATTTTATTAGGTTTAAGGACTGTTGTTCCCAAAAATGGATATTCTGCTGCTGAACTTCCTACGGTGTCAACATCCGTCTTCCCGGGGAATTTCTGGAGTCCACCGAAGAAGTCATCGTTTATTATGCACCTAAGGTCAACGCTTCATAAAACTAGGCCAACATATGTCCAGAGAACAGATTCCCGCAAATTTTTCATTCATCACGACCTACCAACTGCTTCTCATGTTTTCATCAGAGATGTACGAAAACCACTGCAGCAGCCATACCAAGGTCCTTTTCGAGTGGTTGGAAGAAATACCAAATATTTCACCATTGACCGGCATGGAAAAGAAGGCAACATATCAATCGATAGGCTAAAACCTGCGTTCTTCGTAAACCCCAAACTCCATTATATCCCGTACACTTACCCTTCTGCTGAGGACCAGCCAGCAGTACCAACAACTCGACGTGATCGAACAGTTCGCCTTCCAGCACGCTTTCATTAGGAGGGGGAGTGTTGTGGCGGCAACACTGCTTAGGCGATATAGCCGGATAAAAAATAGTGTAACCTCTCAGATGGTGATTAGATTGCAGGTTGGACACAGAGATTAATTAACATATTGTAATGTTTGTTATCAATGTTAATAAAGAATGATTTAGCTTTATGTAGTAATATCACTACAGTAGCATTAAAACTTCATTTTTACTATCTATTAGTAAACCAGATGCACCGCCGTTTTCAAAGAAGGTTATTATGTCTGAGACGAATATAATAAAAAGAATCGGGCTTAGAGTTTCGCCTCGTAGTAATCCTGAGCTGATTTCTATTTCCTCCGACACCTCATTCCTAATTTTTATTTGCAATATTGCTGTATCATATAATGCTTTAAGCAATCTCACGATCCTACCGTTGATACCAAAGTCAAACAGCTTTCTTCAAAGCAGCTCATGGTGAATGGAGTCAAACGCTTTCCTAAAATCCAAAAACGTCACGAAAACATATCTACCCTTAACTTGGAGAATAATATTGGTAAGCGACATAAGTGAGAAAATTTGTTCAACACAACCTCTTCCCTTTCGAAATCCCGCTTGCTCTTCCGCTGGAGTTAAGTTTTCACTTTCAGTCCGAATTTGGATCCTTTGAGCTAATATGCCTGTAAGTAACTTTGTTATATTATTAATGATATCCCACGGTAATTGTCTACATCTGTTTTGTCACCTTTTGTTTTGTGCATTAAAATTAAATTAGTTTTTGACAGGCGGTTGGTAATTTTTCAGTCTCCATTATTTGATTGAATAAGTTTAATAAATAATATTCCCATTCAGGAGTTAAGTTTTTGAAGACCTCATAGATGATGTTGTCGTGACCCGGGGATTTCTTGGTTTTACTGGATTTTATTACTAATTGAAGGTCCCTAATGAGAATGGAGTGACCAAAAGAGGATGGGTTACGGAAAAGAAAAGTGTTTCCAATATCAGGTTTGGTCCATATAAATTTTTATAATGTTCTGCCCATTTATCAATATCTATTTCATTAGCGTGCATGTTTACCGGTTTAAGATTCCTTATTACTTTCCAAAATTCACTACTATTTTTTACGTTTTGTGATTTATTTGCGATCATCTTACGGTAACTGGATTTCTTATTTTCGATAAGTTCCTTGTATTTATATTTTACTGTTAGATAAGTTTCAAGTGAAGATTGCGGATAATTATTTTTAACCATTAATCTGTATTTTTGCCGTAGAATTCTTTTAAGTACTTGGCACTCATTATCATAACATTTATTTTTAAAAACGCGATTTTGGAGATATGATTTATTTTTACTTAACATTAGCCCACTGTTTGCCAAAGATTCAGACATAGATTCAACGAAATTCACCTACAGCTCTTCACTACTTTCAGAATTGAAATATATTGCTCTAGAGTTGCGAAGATAGTCTTGGAAGACCATAGCTCTGTCTGGGTCTCATCTTATATATTCAATTGGCTTCCATATTTTTATAACATGCTCATGTGGAAAGCAAATAGTGATATTACACCCTAAGTGGTCCGAACAATCAGAGAAAACAGAAACTTCCAAGTCTCCAACCACTTGCAGGGAATTTTCGTTAATCCAAATAAGATCGATAGTGCTATTCCCATTTATAGAAATATACGTATATTTTCCGGGTCTGTCTGATGGACATCTCCCATTACATACTAATAGTCCTATAGATTCCATTGTTTCGACTAACAGCTTTCCCCTCGCATTTATTTTTCCATGATTTACCCGTCTGTTTTCGTAAAAATATGTGTTCTGGAGGAAATCAGATTCTAAATTATTCAATATTCCAATGTGCCCGTTGAAGTCCCCACACAAGATTACATTGGTATTGGAATGGTTGGATACGAAATTACATACTACCCTACTAATTCTCTTCAGGGATTCTTCGAAATCACAGTCTTGGGGCAAGTAAACGTTTCCCAATAATACAGTTTTATTACTAAATTGAAAAGAAATTATGATCATGTATTGGATGGTTTCTAAAACAATAACATTCCCTACATTTTTTATTATTGCATTGTTTAAGAAAGTGACGTTTTTTAGCCCTACCTTGTTTTTTAGCTTTAACAGCTTTACTAATAAACGGAGTGAAATTCATAAGCCAAGGTGGTATGATAAAATTATCGTTCGTTAACCAGGTTTCTACTTTATATATTGCCAATATATTAGCACCTGAAATAGAACTGATATTAAATAAATTTTGGTAGCCTTTGATATTGTTAAATATTATCTTATATCTATTGCTAGTTTGGTTAAATAGAAAGTTAAAATTACTATATTTATTTTGAAGGTCCAAAAGCCTTTGAGAGTGTTGATAGTTATTAAGTCAGTATTCATTTTCTGAAGGTTGTACGCTGAGTGAACCAGATCTTGGCCTGAACTCGAACTCCTTTAATCTTTCCACCGTTTTTCTTTTTTTTCTGTGACTGGTTAATTTTTTCGTCTTCTTGATCAACTGGTGGTGAGTTTTCCAGCATGTTTTCTGCCTCGTTCAGGCGGTATAGACTTCCTCTATCTTGGAAAAAAAAAACCTCTTCTATAAGAGGCGTTTTTGTCCAGAACTTTTTTTTTTTTTTTTTTTTTTATTTCGGACTTTTACAACCTTCGGTCATATGCCGAGACCCAAAACATTTTGTTTCCAATATTCTCTATCTTCCCAATCTCCCTCTGCCAAGCCTCTTGCTGCCAACTACCCACATCTCCGAACCATAAAGGGTTACACCTTCAAGAAACGAGTGAAAAATCCTCTTTTTGGTTTCCAGCGAAACACTTGGGCTCCACAGTACGGAGTTCATCATGCCGATAACCTTTTTTCCTTTTGTAATCTTTTCCTTTATATCGGTCTCAAGCGTTCCATTGCTATCTATGTGTACTCCCAAATACTTGAAGAGAGCACTCCGATCCAGTGACCAATTTTCTAATTGAAGCGAAGACGTCGAAGCGTTGAAGGCCATGTATTCCGTCTTTTCTTTGCTGATCTCTAGACCCCATTTAGAGTATTCCTCTTCTAGCTTCCTAAGCATATAACTGAGATCATCTTCCTCAGAGGCTATCACCACTTGATCATCAGCAAAGTTCAGACTATATAACGTTTCCTCCCCTATTTTTACACCCATACCCCGACATTTTCTTTTCCACTCTTTCAAAGCTTCCTCTAGAAACAACTAGAAGTTGAAAAGGGTGGGAGATAAACTACATCCTTGTCTTAGGCCTTTGGTGATGGGGAAACTATCTGTCAAACGGTTTCCGTTTTTGACCTTGGCTTCCGCTCCGCAATATAAGCTTTTAATGGCGTTAATTAGATTACTGCTGACTCCCTTATTTTCAAGTGCTGTCCATAGAAGTTTCAAAGGAACGGTGTCGTATGCTTTTTTAATATCAATAAAAGCAAGATGAACTTCACGGCCACACGCCAATTTCTTCTCCAGCAATTGTGTAATCGTGAAGACATGATCCGCACAGGACCTACCTGCTCTAAAACCAGCCTGTTCCTCCTATATACACTCTTCTACTTCCTGCTCCAACCTGTTCTTCAAAACTCGACCATAGAGCCTGCTCATACTGCTTAAAACCGTTATACCTCTATAATTCGAGCAATCACTCTTGTTTCCCTTTTTATGGATAGGCGTTATGTGGCCGGTTAACCATTCTGAAGGAACTTTACGTTGATTCATGCACCGTGTAAACAACGCAGCTATTTTTTCCTTCAAACACGTTGGTCCTGACTTGACAAGCTCTATTAGTAGGCTTCCTGGTCCAGGTGCTTTTTGATTTTTCATTTCTTTTAGAGCCACTTCCACTTCTGCCAGCGATACCGGCTCTGCATCAACTTGTTCACTGGTTTTTATAACAATGTTTTCTTTAAACACAGTTCTTTCTTCTGCCAATAGTTCTGAGAAGTAGTCCATCCTTTTCTGAGGAGAGATAACTTGAATTCCTGCTTTACCTTTACATGGTGATTTCAAGGATTTAAGCCTCTTCCACGCCTCTCTGCTTTTTTGTCCATACATACAACTATCAATCAATTGACAGTTTCTTACCCAGTACTGATTCATAGCTTTTCTCCTTTTGATTTTAAATTCATTGTTTAATCTCTTATATTCATTAAATGTTGTTACATTCCTAGTAGAGAGCCAAGCATGATATTTTCCTCTCTTTTCTTCTACCACCTCCGCTACTTCACTATTCCACCAGTATTTATCTGATCTTTTGTTTTTATTTTTTATGCCAATTGCTTCAAATGCTGCTTGATGACAACTTTTTATTATATGGTCATATTCATCTCCGCTTTGAAGTTTACTTTCCAGCCTGTTTTTATACAATTTTTCAACGGACTCCTGCATCAGGCTTTCAATGGAATAGTAGATCTCTTCGGAAGTTTCTGGCTTGATATTTATCTCTTTCCGAGCATCTTGGTACTTAAAAAGAAATGTTCCTAGAAGAAGATAATGATCGGATCCACATTCAGCCCCTCTTTTTACTCTTAGGTCATAATTAAGCACACGGGTGTTCCTTCTAATTATTATATAATCGATTATTGATCTGAGCTGACGAGCAGGTTGCTGCCATGTATATTTATGTGCATCTTTGTGGGGGAAAAACCCGTTTAAAATAACCAAATCGAGTTGCTCACATAGTTCAATCAAACGATCCCCATTCCCATTCACTGTTTCTTCTCCAAATCTTCCTACCACCGCATGGCTCACTCTTTTACCCGTTCTGCTGTTTAAATCTCCCATTAATAAAAGAATTTTTCTTGCTGGAACGTTCTCTACTATGTCCTGAATCTTCTCAAAGAAAATTTCCTTTTCCGAAGCAGGTGCACAATCAGTTGGAGCATATAATCCCAAGATTACCACTTCCTGGCCATATATCACGACTTCTAGTTTTATGACTCTTTCATTTATACATTCAAAATCCTTAATAAAGTTTTTGAGACGTTTATGCACTAGTAATGATACTCCTGCTTTAGCTCTTTCACTTTTATCTACACCACTAAAAATATGTAAGAAGTCACCATATGTTTCGCTTCCATTTCCCTTTAATTTAGTCTCGGCCAAAACTGCTATTTCTACATCATGTTTGGTTAAACCTTCTAAAACTTCTTTCTTCTTTGTACTTAGCCCTTGCACATTCCATGTAGCAAATTTTACTGTCCGTTTCCGAAGCCTTTGTCGTTTACTATTTGTTCCATCCGGCTTTTTCTTTTGTTTGGATCTGAAAGCGGGGTGAGATTTTTACGAGATACGGGGTGCTGGCCCATTTCTCAACCCCCTACCAGGTGGACCCGGTTTGAATTTAGGGTATCCTCCCTTAGACAGGTTGCCTTCACTACGGCTTTGGAGTCCTGTCTACCCCGCCGGGAACCCGGAGCACGCTGAGAGCGGCCCCCGGGCTACTCTTTTAGTCGCCTCTTACGACAAGCAGAGTTTACTGCGGATTTATTCCCCTCATCCGCAAGGGGGGGGGGGGGACTTTTAAACCAGAACTTTTAATTTATTAATTCAATTAAATCTTGTAATTTAATTATTCTTTCCAGGTATGTTTATTTTTCCTATTTTTATGTAATGTGTTTAAAACCTCTCTAAAAGTTGTTTTACTATTTGTTAATTCTTTCCAGAATAATAAAATCTGTTACTAACCACAACTATCTATCAATCTTACAAATTAAATTACAAGAAGGGAAACATCGATGAAGCTAGATTGTTCGTCCACGTAGTAAAAAGAGGTGAAGCGGAGTACGAGCTTTCTGGACTGTCTGAAGATTAAGAGCTCTGGTTTGAATTACCTGAAGAGTACAGAAACATGGCGATATATAAGGTACTCTTGTCTAAATCAACTATTAAAGCAGCTCTCTCAGCTATCAAACCTGTAGATGGCTACCGAAAGGTGGGAATAAAACTAGATGAAAATAAATACTTCGATAAGGATGGTAATCTGAGTTTCAGGTCCATTGCACTCGAAGAAAGCCAACCAATATCTGAGTCTAGCCATCAATTGAGGGAAAAAAATTTAATTGAAAAGATAAATTGGTTAGAAAATAGATTAAAAGGTAATGAATTAGAATTATATGAAGTAGAAAAAAAATTCTTATCGATTAATTGGATAAAACATGTGATCCGAATAAATGGTTAGGTAGGTTTGAAAAAGAATGTACAAGACACTGTATAAATTCGATTGAAAAGAGGATCGAAATTCTTAGGATTTTTGTGACTGGCTCATCGAAGGATTGGTATGAAGCGAACTTAAAGATAGGATTTAATGACTGGTTTTCTTGGCGTCTTTCCTTCCTAAATGTATTCGTTGATAAGGGTTGGTCAAAAGTGAGAAAAGCTTACAGCTACAGATTTTTAGAAGGTTCCTTGGTTGACTACGCCCTGGTCAAGGAACGATTATGTTTAGAGGTCAAAAGTCAATCAACTATTATATCTAGAATCAATATGATAGTTATGGGGCTTCCGGGTTAGGTACAAGATGAATTGGATAGGGAAAAAATAATTACAATCGATAAACTGTATACAGAATTAAGGAAACTTGATGGAACATTCGGCAAAATTGAAAATAATAATAATCATTTTCAAGTTAATAAACCCTCTGAAAAAACCCGGGACCTAAGAATGAAAACGGCCGACCCAGAGAAGAAACCACGTTCCATGTGTGAAGAACTTGGATGGCCTAACCGATATCACCCTGTTAGCCACTGTAGGAATATGAACTTGTACCTATTGTACAAAACCAAAAGGGAAATAAATTTTAGTGAACCAATTACTACTTGTAAGGCAGTTGATGCTTCTGAGTCGTTGATTGAATTGAAGGATGGATGTTTAAACTAGAAAGCCCGGAGAAATTGAGTCCGTTGATTAAAATAAATATTATTATTGATAATAAGTTACGAGTGAAAGCCGTATATGATTATGGATCAAACGTCAGCTTAATAAATCAGAGAATTGTAGAAATTTTGAGATCAAAATTAATAAATAATAGTTCTGCATTTAAAACAATTAATGGATTAAATTTTTCCACTGCCCGGGCTAATATCATTCTAAAAATTCAGGCGCGGTTCCAGAAAAAAATTTCGGGGGGGGATTGGTCGGTATGAAAAAAAAAAAAATAGCACACTTTATTTGCTTATGCTTATACATTAAGTTCATATACAAAATTCTGCATAAAAAATTCTAGTCAAAATTAAACTAAACTTCCCTAGAAAACTCGTAAAAGTTAGATGCGTAATTAATTTTTTTAATTCATCACACTAATTTTTTTCGTCGAAATTTTGGGGGGAGGATTGATCCCCCATATAAAAAAATTTAGGTTAATTCAAGATGAAAATTTAAATATTTTTCAAAGGTGGTAATGAAGTTGTATACTTGAAAGAAATAGAGGAAAAGAATAAGATGATTAGAAATAATGATAAAATGAATGAATTAAATTTAAATGAAACTTTTAATTTAGATGTCAGTACAAGATGAGAGTAATAGTATGTGGGCCAGACCCCCCTACCGTAAACCCCCCCCCACATCCCTATAAATTGCATATCGTTGTATACCTTGTGATAAAAGATTAAGAAAAAGCCAATGTTCCCAGAAAAAAAAGTGGCCGCACTAACCGAAAATGGCGTTCAAACATGGCGGAATGACGATTTTGATTTTAGTTAATTTTTTGATTACTGACATTCACCATGATGCTTAATTTCGCCATAACTGGTATTTTATTAAAGCTAGACGACCGATCAGATAATACTGCCAATTAATTATAGCTTCTTTAATAGCCTTACATTCAAGATGAATGATATCCATTCTTTTTTAAGTCGGAGACAGTTTTCTTGAGAAATAGGCCACGGGGTGCAAAATTCCATCAGCCTGCGGCTGTTTCAACGTCGCGCCCAACCCTTTAAAGCTGGCATCCACTTCAATGTATATTTCTTTTCCGACATCATAAATTGCCAAAGAGAGGAGCACAAGTATTGCTTTATTAAATTAAAGCTATTCTCACATTCATCGGTTCATTTAAACTCAACATTCTTTCTCAACAGCCTATGAAGTGGTTCAAATTTCTCTGCGCTATTTTCGATTTATTTTACATAGAAATTAATAGACCCCAATATACTGCGAACACCTGCTTTATCCGATGGACTTTTAAGATTCTGAATCGCGACCACATTTTCTTTTGCCGGCGATACTTTATTTTCTTGTATAAAATGACCAAGATATTTCACAGTCAGCAGCAAAGGTACATTTCTCTAATTTAATCTTGAATCCTTCCTGTCCAATGGCTTTTAAAAGTTTTTCGATTAGTCCTACGTGTTCATCCCATGTTTTAGAAAAAAGAAGGATATCGTCTATATAATTAACGCAAAAGTCATCAATATTATTTCTTCTTAGCAAACTTGATAAAGTTCGTTGAAAAATAGCCGGAGCATTCTTTAGACCAAAGGGTAGAACATTAAACATAAATTTACTGAATTTAGTTATTAATGACGTTTTCTCGCGATCTTGCTCTTTTAAAGGTATACACCAGAATGCAGAATTTATATCAATAACCGTAAAATATTTACAATTTGCGAACTTATCTATTACATCATTGATTGTCGGGAATGGATAACATTCTGGTATAACCAGCTTGTTGAGATTTCTAAAATAATTGCAAAGTCGTGTTTTGCGGCCATCTTCTTTTTTGTAAGCAAGAGTTTCCGGGGATGCAAATGGTGAGTCTGATTCTTGAATAAGGTTTGCTTCTAACAGTTTCTTAATTTGTGTCTTTATCTCTTTTTCTTATAAAATTGAACATTTATAAGCCCTTGAAGTAACATATTCATTCTTAAGTAATCTTATTTCAGCTTCTCTTGATTTTGCCCTGCCCACATTATTCCTCTTATATACGGTGGGCCAGACCCCCCTACCGTGCAACCCCTCCCCCACATCCCTATAAATTGCATATCGTTGTGTACCTTGTGATAAAAGAAAAAAAAGTGGCCGCACTAACCGAAAATGGCGTTCAAACATGGCGGAATGACGATTTTGATTTTAGTTAGTTTTTTTATTACTGACATCCACCATTATGCTTAATTTCGCCATAACTGGTATTTTATTAAAGCTAGATAGTTCTAGATTCAGAATAAATAAACTAACGTTCTAAAATAATTAGTCTTGACAACATAAAATACATTTAAAGTCAATTTTTTCAAGTCACTCGCGTAAAAGTTAAAATTCCAAGTTTATTTGTAATTAAACGGCCATCGTTAACGAAAAACACCCAGAATTAAATATCTGGAGCAATTATTCTTCTTAAAAATTCAGTGGTCAAATTTCATAATATATCAACTAGCTTCATAGAAAACGGACCTACAAGGCGAAAAGGCGCCGATGACTCGGGCGCATTCAGTCCTCTGCCACATCGTTCAGTTCTCATACATCATATAATTACAGCGGGTTTAGGATATTATTTTGAATGTAAAATCGAGCCTATGTTACTGCAAGTTTTTAATTTACAGAAATAATTAATATAACCTTTTTTTTTTTTTCTTTTTTTATAAATCTGATAAATAAAGGATATAAATCTGATAAATAATAATGAATTAGTCGCAGATTGCACATTATCTAAACCTCACTTATATTGACATAAACTAGTTATCTTGAAATTAATTAATAATGTTCTCATAGTAGTAGTTGGGTTACAGACACTGGCTTCTGATCATTCGTGAAATTTGAAATAAATGCATTTTTGCAAAGTATTGATTATTTACAGATTTAAAAATAATGAAAATAAAAAAGATAAATAAAAAATTCTGTTTGTTCGTTGATATGTAGAAATAATTTGTAATATAATTTAGGAAGTTTATA
Source organism: Aelia acuminata (assembly GCA_911387785.2). Classification (NCBI taxonomy): domain Eukaryota; kingdom Metazoa; phylum Arthropoda; class Insecta; order Hemiptera; family Pentatomidae; genus Aelia; species Aelia acuminata. Next base: position 2,328,701 of record CAJVQU020000010.1, read on the forward strand.
CATAACACAATTCAATAGCTCACAACAATTAATGAATTAACAGTTACACGATGTGTGTGTGTGTGGGTATATATTTTTTCGTGTGGGTATATATATTAATATATATATATATTATGATTAATTTAAAATTAAACCACTACTGGAGAGGAAAACATGTAAGTATTCATGCATCTAATGGTCTATAATCCACAAAGTGGTGGCCTTTTTCGGTTTCTTGAAAATAAATACACATCAAATAGTTTACTTTCTCATTCTTCCGAAAAAAGGGTATACTAATATAAATAAAATGAAATATTTGAAGTTGAAATCGGATTAGTTATTTAGCCAAATTCGAATGTGAAAAATCGGTAATTTTTATCATTTTGGTGAAAACTCGTGTTCCAACGCCTATAACTCGACAATATGTACTCTAAATGAAAAATGTCACAGATAGAAGTTTTAGGACATTAAATTTAGCATAAAATAAGCTCACCTAAATAGTTAGTTAAAAAAGTTTAATTAAAAAATAAATGGGCTTGTTTTATGCTAAATTTAATGTCCTAAAACTTGTATATGCAACATTTTTCATTTAGAGTACTCATTGTCGAGTTATAGGCGTTGGAACATGAGTTTCTACCGAAATAGTAAAAATTACGATTCTTAGATGTCCGAATTTGACTAAATAACTTTCCACTCCAAATATTTCATTTTATTTGTATTAGTATACCCTTTCTTCGAAAAGAGGATAAAGTAAACTTTTTGACATGCAGATATATGAAGGAATGAAGATGTGGTTAAAAGAATGAAGTAAGCGCTACAAATACTTTCACTTTTTCATTTGTATCTCCACGCAGGAATAAGTTAATTTTAAAATAAATGGGCTTATTTTATGCTAAATTCAATGTTCTAAAACTTTTACCTGTAACATTTTTCATTTAGAGTACATATTGTCGAGTTATAGGCGTTGGAACATGAGGTTTCACCAAAATGATAAAAATTCAAATATTTTATATATTTCAAATATTATTTCAACTTCAAATATTTCATTTTATTTATATTAGTATACCCTTTTTTCGGAAAAATGAGAAAGTAAACTTTTTGATGTGTAGATATTTGCCAGAAACCGAAAAAGGCCACAACTTCGTGGATTATAGACCATTAGATGCATGAATACTTATATGTTTTAATTGGTTTTCCTCTCCAGTAGAGGTTTAATTTTAAATTAATCATAATATGTATATATATATATACAATCACACATCGTGTAACTGTTAATTCATTAATTGTTGTGAGCTATTAAATTGTGTTATGTACATACTTCCTTAATTGTCTTACGAATTTTTTCTACATATCAACGAACAAACAGAACTTTTTATTTATCTTTTTTATTTTAATTATTTTTAAATCTGTAAATAATCAATACTTTGCAAAAATGCATTTATTTCAAATTTCACAAATGATCAGAAGCCAGTGTCTGTAACCCAACTACTACTATGAGAACATTATTAATTAATTTCAAGATAACTAGTTTATGTCAATATAAGTGAGGTTTAGATAATGTGCAATCTGCGACTAATTCATTATTATTTATCAGATTTATATCCTTTATTTATCAGATTTATAAAAAAAGAAAAAAAAAAAGGTTATATTAATTATTTCTGTAAATGAAAAATTTGCAGTTACATAGGCTCGATTATACATTCAAAATAATATCCTAAACCCGCTGTAATTATATGATGTATGAGAACTGAACGATGTGGCAGAGGACTGAATGCGCCCGAGTCACCGGCGCCTTTTCGCCTTGTAGGTCCGTTTTCTATGAAGCTAGTTGATATATTATGAAATTTGACCACTGAATTTTTAAGAAGAATAATTGCTCCAGATATTTAATTCTGGGTGTTTTTCGTTAACGATGGCCGTTTAATTACAAATGAACTTGGAATTTTAACTTTTACGCGAGTGACTTGAAAAAATTGACTTTAAATGTATTTTATGTTGTCAAGAATAATTATTTTAGTACGTTAGTTTATTTATTCTGAATCTAGAACTATCTAGCTTTAATAAAATACCAGTTATGGCGAAATTAAGCATAATGGTGGATGTCAGTAATCAAAAACCTAACTAAAATCAAAATCGTCATTCAGCCATGTTTGAACGCCATTTTCGGTTAGTGCTGCCACTTTTTTTTCTGGGAACATTGGCTTTTTCTTAATCTTTTATCACAAGGTACACAACGATATGCAATTTATAGGGATGTGGGGGAGGGGTTGCACGGTAGGGGGGTCTGGCCCACCGTGTATAAGAGGAACCAAATGTTAACATTATTAAACAAATTTGGCCATCTGTTCGCTAAAAATAAATATAATGTGGGCAGGTCAAAATCAAGAGAAGCTGAAATAAGATTACTTAAGAATGAATATGTTACTTCAAGGGCTTATAAATGTTCAATTTTATAAGAAAAAGAGATAAAGACACAAATTAAGAAACTGTTAGAAGCAAACCTTATTCAAGAATCAGACTCACCATTTGCATCCCCGGTAACTCTTGCTTACAAAAAAGAAGATGGCCGCAAAACACGACTTTGCAATTATTTTAGAAATCTCAACAAGCTGGTTATACCAGAATGTTATCCATTCCCGACAATTAATGATGTAATAGATAAGTTCGCAAATTGTAAATATTTTACGGTTATTGATATAAATTCTGCATTCTGGTGTATACCTTTAAAAGAGCAAGATCGCGAGAAAACGTCATTAATAACTAAATTCAGTAAATTTATGTTTAATGTTCTACCCTTTGGTCTAAAGAATGCTCCGGCTATTTTTCAACGAACTTTATCAAGTTTGCTAAGAAGAAATAATATTGATGACTTTTGCGTTAAAAACTTTTAAAAGCCATTGGACAGGAAGGATTCAAGATTAAATTAGAGAAATGTACCTTTGCTGCTGACTGTGAAATATCTTGGTCATTTTATACAAGAAAATAAAGTATCGCCGGCAAAAGAAAATGTGGTCACGATTCAGAATCTTAAAAGTCCATCGGACAAATCAGGTGTTCGCAGTATGGGGTCTATTAATTTCTATGTAAAATACATCGAAAATAGCGCAGAGAAATTTGAACCACTTCATAGGTTGTTGAGAAAGAATGTTGAGTTTAACACGTTCACTGCCAAACAAATAAACTGGGATTTTCGTTAACTGCGACGAGGGGTCAAATGACCCCATGCTACCACACGGCTAAACTGCGTCAAGGGGCTGATTGACCCCTTGTCCCTTAGACATTAAAATTAGCTCTGTGTAAACATTGATGAATGTTTTAAACTGAAATCCATTTTTTTAAAAATACCTGACGTACAAGAATTCGTAACAGAAGCAGGGTTGAATTCTGTTGCTTCTGAATATATTTTGTTATTACTTATTTTTTCCACTACATCTGTGTTATACTAACAGTAATTTTTTTTCTTTCCTTTTATGTTCAATCATAAAATGTTTGCTATATGGTTTTAATCTTCAGCATATATAATTCATGAAAGGAAGAATTCAGATATAAAAAATAAAACCAAAAGGAAGTTTTTATTATAAATAAATGAACATAGTTGTAACTTTTGTGTATTTAAAAAAATAATCCTAATTATTACAAATTAAATTATTTAAAAAATAACATGTGAAAACTACATTTTACAATGTTTATCATTGAAGCACTGCAAGCAAAGAGACGGTTGTCGGCACAGTCGTCACAGTATGTCCGGACCTTCTTCACCTTTTTTTGGGCTTCTGCACTGCTCATAGCTGGTCTTAGCTTTTCATAACAGCCCGAACATTTCTCCCTTATATGAATCATAACTATCTTCAAAACTTTAACTAGTTCCTTCATCTTCACTTGAAGTTGAATTCCGCTGTAAAAGGGCTAGATCGGCTAGTTTCTTACCACGTGAATACATATCGAAATTATTTACTAAATCGAGACAAATAAACGAGAGCTCAGGTGTCAACAATACTAAGTAACTAAGTAAAAGAACAAGAAAGGAAGGTGAATCTGTGATTCACCCTTAGATAAATGTGATTCACGGTAAATTACTGTCGCTTTCACCGCTTTCAAACATTTACGAAAATAGAAAAAATATTTTTTATTTACATATTCATTAATATTTGATATGATATGCTAAAACAATAGTAAGATGAAGTTAATGAGCATTAAAAGAGCAAGGGGTCATTTGACCCCTTGCCGCATTAAGGAAAACATTTAAACTATAATGCGACAAGGGGTCAAGTGACCCCTTACATTTTTCTTCGATATATAAGTAGTATTAAGTAGTGCATTATAAAAAAACAATAAAAAATCTGAAAAATATTAAAACAGGATGCGTGACAAGCATCGCAGTTAACGACAAATACACGTTTAATGGCTCGCAGTAAAGGAAGCCACCGCATGGGGTTAAATGACCCCTCGTCGCAGTTAACGTGTTAAATGGACCGATGAATGTGAGAATAGCTTTAATTTAATAAAGCAATACTTGTGCTCCTCTCCAACTTTGGCAATTTATGATGTCGGAAAAGAAATATACATTGAAGTGGTTACCAGCTTTAAAGGGTTGGTGGTTTCGGGTGCGCGACGTTGAAACAGCCGCAGGCTGATGGAATTTTGCACCCCGTGGCCTATTTCTCAAGAAAACTGTCTCCGACTTAAAAAAGAATGGATATCATTCATCTTGAATGTAAGGCTATTAAAGAAGCTATAATTAATTGGCAGTATTATCTGATCGGTCGTCCAGTTATAGTCTGCAGTTATCATAAACCTCTGGAGAATCTGAAGACTAATGCGAGAACTGATGAAATTCTGGGAGATTTGGTAAACTATTTATCACAATTTAACTTTAAAATTATTTATAAAAGAGGGAAAGATAATGTACTGGCAGACTTATTATCTAGAGAACCAGTTCTTGAATATTTTGAAAATGAAGACCCCTTTCCAGTGATTAACTTAGTCCAAATTAATGAAATATTTGATGACCAGAAGAAAAATGCTGTTAAACATATTGAAAAAACATAATAACATTATATTCAAGAAGTTAAGAGGTAGATCTAGGATATATGTATCTGTTAATTTCGGAATACGACTTATTGATCGAGTTCATAACTACTATGGGCATATTGGGGTAGCTCAGATGAAAGAAATAATAAGGCCATACTATTATTTTAAAAATCTGAATCTTTTAGTGGAATCATTTTGTAAAAGTTGTTCAACCTGCATGGAAAATAAAGTTTGCAGACATAGACCCATTGGTTTAATGTCGCCTTTGGGCCACCAAAGGAACCTTTTGAGATCATGTCCATTGATTCGGTTTGTAGGTTCGGAAACAACAGATCTACAAAAAAGTACATGCATATACTAGTTGATCACTTCTCTCGCTACGCCTGGATTTCGACCACAACAGGTCAATGCACTAAAGACTTCATTAATTGATCCAATTGCTAAGAACCATAAAATTAAAATAATTTTGAAAATAATGATCAATATTCTGGCTTCAGATCAGGAGAATTGAAGCGATACCTTAGTAAGATGGATATTACTCTAGTCTTCACAGCCATAGAATGTCCTCAATCTAATGGACTTAATGAGAGATTAAACCAGACTCTAGTCAACCGGATTAGATGCAAACTCAACAGTAGCAGTAATAAACGTGCTTGGCCAAGCGTTGCTCAACAGTGTGTCCAAGATTATAACAAAACAATACACGCCGCAACCAAGTTTGAACCTGAATATTTACTTCTGGGGAAGAAGTCATCAATTTCTCCAAATCAAGGAAATCTGGAAGAAGACAGAAGGACAGCTTTTCTTAACTCAATGAAAAGCTTCTTCGCCAACAAGATCAGAGTGGACAGGAACAGAACTGAATTTGATTTCAAGATTGGAGACCTTGTCTACATTGAAAACGGCAATAAACTAAACAGGCGAAAAATGGATAAAGTGAGAATCGGGCCATTTCCGATCATAAGCAGACTATCACAGTCTATGTATGAAGTCGGATGCGGTACGCGGAAGAAAACAAGCAATTACTTCCACAGCAGCAAGTTGTCACTTTATTGGGATGATAAAGTGACCAGGGAGGGGAAGGTGTTAAGTTGCTCTCTACTTGTAACATACTTATTTATTACGAACCTTTCATTTAAACTATTTATGTTTCTTGAGCCCTTCTGTTATAACCTACCTTTTCTACTTTTGCATTTGGGAAAATATCTTGTAATTTAATTATTCTTTCCAGGTATGTTTATTTTTCCTATTTTTATGTAATGTGTTTAAACCCTCTCTAAAAGTTGTTTTACTATTTGTTAATTCTTTCCAGAATAATAAAATCTGTTACTAACCCAACCTATCTATCAATCTTACATACATATATATATATATATATATATATATATATATATATATATATATATATATATATATAAAACTATTTATATTGTTATATATATACGTATATATATATATTTAAAATATGTTCGCCGAACTTCTTTTAATGTAATTTGAATTCAAGTCATGTTCGTAATATCGAGAAAGAAATGGTGTGGAAGGAAAGAAAAGGGGAAAATAGTGGAAAGGTTATAAACACATGTTAGTAAAATCAATCTTCATCATCATTAAAAGCGATTAAGTGTTATTATTACTAAAGTTGAAAATGTTATATATAAAATTCTCGTGTCACAATGTTAATTACCATACTCCTCCGAAACGGCTTGACCAATTTTTATGAAATTTTGTATGTTTAGTCAGTAGGTAGAATCGGCTACTATCAATTTTTCATAACCATAAGTGATAAGGGTTGTCCACCCCTAAATTTTTTTATTTTTTTTTTTTAGACAAAATTTTACTTTTTATTTTTTTATAATGTGGCATTAAAAAATACATACAACCCTAAATTTTCACCCTTCTATCACCAACCCCTATTTTGTAATAGTCATTTTAGTAATTTAATCATTTTTCATCCGGCTCGATAACTTATCAATTATAAGTTATCCCCGTTTGTTGAGCCTATAGAGAATATTTAATTGGATCTTTTTACATTTACATGGTAACATTTTATCAATCTCATTTTGTGATAGACAGTTCTTGAAATTAAAGAAACTTACTAAAACATTAGCTACTTTGAAAGAGAGAGAGCTAATTAAAACCAAGTCGTCGTCTTTTTTGTGAATGTTTTTCATTATATTTCGATTAAAATATCCCTGAGCTTATGGCAAAGCTAAAATTTTTTTACAAAAAAAGTATTTATTTTTATTAAGTATCAAGACAGATTATTCCTGCTTTACTTAGTGTTACCAGTGCTAGATTTTTAAAAGTTTTCGCCCTATTTCTGGATCAACACTCATTTTGGCTGTGTGGGTTCTTCTTTTTGGATGCACCAGGTGGTACTGACAAATTATTCCTTATTTCGCTTTTTCTCGCCGAAATACGAGCATTGCATTGGCCGTTGCATCATCGGGCATTGCGGCAACTTCATTGGATGGAGGCAGAACAGCTCATTCAGTATTTAAGCTGCTACTAAATATTCAAAATAACCCTGACGCAATGTGCAACTTAAATAAACAATCGTCAATGGCCACAGTGATAAAATTATCATCTGGGATGAACGTACTAAGGTACACATACATTCGCTTGAGGCGTTGAACAGGACATTGAAAGATATTAATAAAACGACAAACTATTTGGCGGCACTCTGTAATTCCTTCCAGGTGATTTCAGACAAACGCTTCAACAGACAAACACCCGTCATTCCACGTTCAACATACGCTGATGAGATCAACGCTTGCATAAAATCATCGCCACTGTGGCGTAATGTGGAAAAAGTACAGCTGAAAGTAAATATGCGCGTTCAAAAGCTTCAAGATCCATCCGCCGAAACATTCTCAAAACAACTGTTTGATATCGGTGATGGAAAGGTTACTATAGATGAAACGATGCGAAAATTACCGACCGATTTCTGCACAATCATTGTTTCGCAAGATGCTCTCATTGAACAAATATTTCCTTAACTTAAATCCCTGACTGTATATCTCAATAAATGGATGTTTTTGAGAGCAACTGTAACCGTTTGAGAATAGAATAAGAGGATCAGACTATCTCATAGGTATGGGGCTGCCATAATTTAAAATTAGTAAAATTGATAGAATTAGCTTAAGGGGAACCAATGATTTATTTAATATCAATAGAGGCTTTGAAAATTTAATAAATAAATAAAAATGTGAGAAAACAAGAAAAAACTGTGAAAACAATCCTAGTAGAATTAGTGAAAATTAACACTAGGTATTCGTTATCACCAATAATCTTTGTGTTGGCTCAAAAGCAAACCTAATGAAAGACAAATATCAGAAAAAAATAAGAGCAATAAATGATTGGAAACTAGAAATAGAATTTAATAATAGTATCCAAAAAATAGTAGTTCTGCCATTAATAAAAATTAAATTATTGCTCCGTAATAAGGTAGAGGGGTTATGGGAATTTACAGTGGGTCAAAAAAGTATTGGCACACTCAAATTTTTTTTGGTTTCATTGTGAAAAACTCAAAAAATTATTTTTTAAACATTTTTATTTAATAAACAATTGAGAAAAATACATAATTGGAAAGGAAATATTGAAAAATTACATAACATAACAATCAATTTTAAAAAAATTTCACTTTTAGGTACTCAAAAAAGTATTGGCACACTATGAATTACACAATTGTGTGATGTTTTTAATTTAATGTTTTTTAAGAACTAATATTTGGTCATCATTCCGTCGGCATCTATAATAGCTTGAAGTCTTCTCGGCATTGATGCAACAAGATTTTGGGTTACTTCTTGACCGATTTTACGCCATTCTTCACCCAAAGTTTCTTTTAACGTATTCTTTGAAGAAATTTTATTTTTCTTTACTTTCTGGTCCAACAGAGACCATAGGTATTCTATGGGATTAATGTCCGGAGATTGTGGTGGTGTTTTTAATTGCCTGGGAACATTGTAGAGCATCCACTCTTTTGTTTTCTTTGCTGTGTGTTTGGGGTCGTTGTCATGCTGAAATATATATGTCTCCTTGATCCCCAATTTTTCAGCACTGGTTTCCAAGCTATAGCGCAAAATGTCGACATATTTTTCGGCATTCATAATATTTTCAATGAAGGTCAAATTACCTGTACCGTTCCCCGACATGCATCCCCAAACTAGAACACCTACACCCCCATGTTTCACAGTGGGCTTCACATGTCGAGCTTGGAATTCGGTATTGGGTTTTCGCCAAACATACTTGCGGCCATCAGAACCGAAAATATTAAATTTGCTCTCATCTGAAAAAATTACATTTTTCCAGAACTCTAGGTTGTTGTTAATGTAACTTTTAGCAAACTCAAGCCTTTTTTTTGCGGTTGACCTCCAAAATAAACGTTTTTTTTTCCGTTGGACCCTGCCATAATAATTAAATTTATGAATGACATTTCTTACTGTCTGTAAACAGAAGGTGCTATTAGAAGTTGTTGCGACCTCTTGTGCTACCATGGCTGCTGATGAAGTTGGATCTCGCTCAACAATCCGGCGTATGCTCCTTTGTTCCCTTTCATTGAATTTCGTTGGTCGTCCCGAATGAGGTTTGTTTAAAACCGAATCCGTCTTAATATACTTCTTTACGATATTTCTAACTGAACTAAAATTAATTTCTAGCCTGTTCGCTATTTGTCGGTAGCTAAGTCCTTTTAAATATAATTTAATTATTCTATTTTTGAAAATAACGCAGTACTCTCAGGTTTTGGCCATGTTGCTAGGGCAAAGATAGAAGAAAAGACTGCATCTTAATGTTGATATAGAATTAGTGTCGATCTTCATTTATAATCTATTGAAAGAAAAGGGATTTATTTGTTTTGACTGTAGCTAATAGTAAACATTTAAAACTGTGCCAATACTTTTTTGACCATCAAAATTTAATGTTTTATGTTTACTTTAAATTCATTATTTGAATTCCGAACATTCATCATTTCTAAAATCTAATTTTCAAGAGCCTCTTTTAAATTAAATGTTATTTCTGGAAAATGTCTTAATCCTATTGAGATTTGTGCAAAAAGTGGGGTGTGCCAATACTTTTTTGACCCACTGTATGATTCAGGCTCAAACGTTTCTCTTATAAATTCAAAACTAGTAGGCTGGAAAAATGAGCTAATTAGTGGAAAAAATGTAAAAGTTAAAAACGATTAATGGTGTGAAATCGGTTTTAGGTATGATAGATGAAGAATATTTTCATCTAGATTTTCATCTAATTAAAAATGGTAAATTAGAAATAATACCAAAACAATACGAAATTAAAATATCGCAAGTAAAATCTTTTATTTAATAATAATAAAAAAAAATAGTATACTTAGAGAGCAAATACAAAAAAAAATAAGTAAATGAATGTAGAAAAATGTGTGGCTTTGAGAAATTGCATTTAACAAAATACTTCAAATTCTAATCTAAGTAAGTTGGTAAGTGAAAGTTGTGTGTTGCGCAAACCGCACCTGATTTTTTATTTTTTTTTATTTAACGGTTTAACGTTACACTGCCCCTCCTTACATAAATTTCTCCAGGATATCTTCTTTTCCATACGGGCCTGCTCCCAAGGTCGAACGAAAGGTCTCTTCCGTAATCCGCTGCACCTGTTCTTCTTCGTGGTTCCCTGCATATGGCGCCTAGCGATTGTAAATGACGATCATAGGTCTTACTTTGGGATACTTGAAAACTCTGTAGATCACATCATTTATGCGCTTCTTTATCGCGCATGGTCCCTCCCAGTCCTTCTGCAATTTTGGGCAGAATCCTCGCTTTCCTCTGGGGTTATAAAGCCAAACGAAGTCTCCTTCTTTGTATCCGCCCTGATCCGCTATACTATCGTAATGTCTCTTCATCCGGTCACTTGCGAGGCGAAGTTTCTTTCGAATATTATCTCCTGGAGTCCGGTTACATAGTCTTGCCCAAATACATCCACCCCTGGTTTGCTCAGCTAAAAAGAGGTCACATGGTAACCTCATCTCTCGACCGAAGAGAACTCTCGTAGATGTCTGTCCAGAGTATTCATTAACTGCAGAGAGTGATACAGAGAGTGCCCACTAGATAAGTTCTAGATTAATATACAGTACCAATTGTAATATTGCGTGGTATGCATCCGATAAATTATGTTAAATTGCCAGTCAGCATCCAATTAACATACATAGGTAATATATACGATATAAAAAAACATTTTTAGGAAAAAAAAATATTTTTCATATAAAGGTTAATGAAAGTAAACATTCTGAGAAAAGGTCAATTACAGTAGTACTTTTGAAAATAAAGGGAAATATATTCTTTGTCAGCATGAATCTTTGTGTTGGTTAGAACACAAAAGTAATGAATGGTAAAAGTCAGAAAAAATGGGAACCATAATAATTCAGAATTAGCTGATATTTAGAATTAGCATAATAGATTTAGATGGAATTTGTCAGTGATAAAAAAAAAAAAAAGTTATATTTTCAAAGTGAAACCGCGCAAAATTGAGTAAAAAATTCAGTGAAAATAAAGTTGAACCATTGAAAGACAATTAAATTGCTATTAACGATGTTACTGTTCGAAGATCACAAAAGGTTCTTGGAGAGCTGTTTGAATTTAGGAAATATAAATTACACTCCGTTTTACAACACTCCTGGGTGCATATTTTCTTCCTTTAACTTGTGAAATTTATAAACATAACAATATATGTTTGATAGCAAATAAATGGAGTCGTTTCTCAATCATATCAAATATTTTAAAAAAAAAATATTGCAGATATTAGCCTTCGAAGTAAAATAAAGCTTCTCATTTTTAAAAGTATTAAACTTCTTACTCCTTGAGTACATTATGTAGAGACAACATAAATATATGTGTCATAGATTCTCTTCGAAAAGCTACATACATTGCAGACAAGCAAACATCGATTTTGCACCTTCAACAATATACCAACTGTTCGCCTCTTAGAATCGTAATGTTTGCGCCTGAAACATACAAAGCGTTACAATGTAACATCAAACAAATATTCAGATTTTATATTTATAATATCTATTAAGTATTCGTAAAAAAAAAAAATCTGAAAGATAAAATAGAATTTTTTTTTCGAAAGAATTCAGTAAAATTGGGAAAGTAAAGAGAAAGTAAAGTAAATACGTTTTCTTTACAGTCACATACGTATTAAACAAATAGAATAATATTTATATAATTCTGGTTTATAAATGGAATGGGGGGAATTAAGATATAAAAGGGTTAGATTAGAATTTTAGAGGCCAAAAAATGTTCAGATTGAAGTTTTTCATTTGAATTTTTGAACAAATCGTATGAAAATACAATAAATTGGAGAAACATTAATTTATTTTTAATCTATTTGTAATCTAGTTTAGTTTCAAAGAAGAAGAATCTGAAGAAAATAGACAATGGATATCAAAATAATAATTTAATAATTCTGATTTATATAAGGAAGGGAGGAAAATAGCTGTGTAAGCGTTTTTTTTTTTTTTTGTTTTTTTTTGTATGTGTCAACCATACTACTATGGGTACCATACTATAACTAGGGCCATTATCACCTTATATTCTGCTAAGTTTTACCCCACATTTTTCTTTAATTATATTATGTCATATTATTCTCCAATTTTAGTCTATATTTTGTAGTATAGTTTTGTCCGTTTGAGGAAGTCAAAAAGGTTATCTATTGTTTTTAGGTTGTACTTTAAAATAGAATTCAAATCGTAAGGTATTTCTAAAATTGCTCTGTCGTTGTCGTACGCTCTACATTCAGTTAGGATATGTTTAACGGTTAGCGGGCTGCCGCAGGTCATACAATCAGGTGGAGGATCGCGAGCCATTAAATAGCTGTGGGTTAATCGAGTATGTTAAACGCGTTAAGATAACTCAGTCTCTGCGTCTATCTCTAATTGAGGTTTTCCAGGGGATAACATCATTTTTAATTTCTCTCAGTTTATTTTCTGTTAAACTATACCATTTTTGTTCCCATTTCATCTTTATTTTCTGTTTTATGAGCGAAATATAGACTTCGGCAGGATTGAACCCGTCATATGGAATACCTTTCAGTTATTGCCTGATCAGCTAACTCATTTCCGGATATTCCGCAATGACCTGGAACCCAAACAAAGAAAACCACGATATTGTTTCTATTTAATTGTTTTAAAGTTAATAATATATTTTGGACCATATAGTTTGAGGAGAAAGTGTGCTCAAGCTGAGAAGTGCTGATAGAGACTCCGTAAAAATAACCAGGTTTTTATTAGTGGAGTGAATGATGTTTAGACATTTATAAATTGCTACTGTTTCTGCTGTATAGTTACTACAAATATGAGATAATATGAACATATGTTCTTGGTCAAGGTATACAAATGATGCTCCGACGCCGGTGGAGTTCTTAGAGCCGTCAGTGTAGATATAGTCAGCGTCACCTAGTCTGTCTTTTACTCTGTTAAATTCTTTTTTGTATATTTATGGTAAGGTATTGTTTTTCAAAAGTTTTGCAAGATAAAGGCAGATTTGGGAAGTCCCCAAGGGTGAACTGAAGATGTTCCTGTTACATAGAATGTTGTGTTTCCTGGACTAGGATTATAAATGTTTTTCTCTTTAATAAGGCGATTTGTTGCTGGTTTAGGAACCGTCTATTAGGGAATAAATAAGTAAGAGGATGGTTGGATGTAGAGAGGATTTTAACAGAGTAAATGAGGTCTAGTTGCTGCCGTCTTAGATCAAGAGGTGGCTCGCCTGCTTCGACACATAAGGGCAGGAACGGAAAGCACCAGTTGCAATTCTGAGGCCAGTATTATGTATAGAGTCCAGCATTTTTAGAACATTACTTGAGGCCGAATTGTAGGCATTGAATCCGTAGTCCAGTTGTGATCGGATGAGTTCTATATAGAGTTAGCATACTTGTTCGATCAGCACCCCAACTCGTATTGCTCAACATTTTTAAAAGATTAAAAGATCGGAGACAATTAGCTTATAATTGTTTTATATGTTGTGACCAGCTAAGTGTTCTATAAAATATCATTCCTAGGTACCTGACAGTCAGGGAGTAAGAGATTTGTTGGTTGAAAATGGAGAGTGCTGGAAGTTGGGATATCTTTTGCAGAAGAGTATCGCGACGGTCTTACTATATGAGGTTTTAATGCCGTGATCAGCAATCTACTCACTCAGTTTGTTGAGAGTGTTTTGTATCTTTTCATGTAATCCGACTACTTCTTTTCCTTCAGCATAAACTACTAGATCGTCCGCGTATAACATACCTTTTACCGGCGCTCTAACTACGTTTAAAATCTTATTGAAACATACACAGAAGAGTGTTGCATATAGAACGCAACCCTGCGGAACACCATTCTCCTGCTCCAATTCCTGGGAAAAGACATTGCCCATTCGTACCTAAATGTTCTATTTAAAAGAAAATTATTAATGAAAGCAAAATGGAACAAATAGATATCTTCTATATTTATATTTACATACACAACTTTTAATTGTTTTTAATTATGGCCAGAATGATTGTTTATCTAAAATTATCAATCAGAAATATTTTTCATTAACTTCTTTAATTTTTGCAGCCTTGTCTGCCAAATCATTCTCAGGTATATCTGAGTGCCCTTTTATCCAAGTAAATGAAATCCAATTATTTCCATCAGTTTCTAGTTTTCTTAATAGCTTGTGAATTTTCTCGATAATTGGTGTGTGACAGTGCGTGTTTGCGATCATTTGTAACGAACATTGGTTATAGGTCGGTGCATTAATAGTTTTTTTAGTGGTTTTTAAATTGTTTATGAATTCTACGGCTTTGAGGTGTAATGTTGGCGAACTGTTCGGTTTGGCTATTAGTGCAATCCGGGCCTACTTTATAATTAAACTTTATAATATTCATTAAAATCCTATATTCAAATGTTCAAATATAAGGTTTCAATTCAGAAACCTTTTCCTCAAATATTTCTCTGTTAGTCCCTCACACAAAGTCTCAGCTAAGTTATACATACATACATACATCCTTGGCGCTACAGCCCAGTTCGGGCCCTGGCCTCCAAAAGAAATCGCCCCCACTCATCTCTGCTCCTGGCCATCGTCCACCAGCCTGACGCTCCAAGCCGCATCGCATCCCTTCCAACCTGGTCCAACCATCTTGTCCGGGGTCTTCCTATTTTCCTTTTGCCCACTACAGCGTATTCCATTATTCTCTTTGGAATGCTGCTGTCCGCCATTCTTTGGACATGACCAGCCCAACGCAGCCTGCTAATCTTCATAAATTTAACTGCTGGGACATCCTTAAATCTTTCTTACAATTCTCTGTTGGGTCTCATTCTCCAGTTACCATTATCTCGTATGGGCCCATAGATCCTCCTGAGAATTTTTCTTTCAAAAACAGAAATCTTCTGTTCATCAGTCTTTTTTAGTACTCAGCATTCACAGCCGTATGTCAGTATGGGTCTGATTAGGGTTTTATAAAGCGTCACCTTTGTGTCCTTATTTATTTCCTTGGTCCTGAAAAGCTTGTTTAAGCCATAATAACTCCTGCTGGCAGCTAGGATTCTCTTCTCTATTTCTTTGGAGGTGTTTACTACTACAAATTTGTACCCCTATATTTTAATATATGGATCACGCAGCTCAGACCCTGCAACCATGTACTTTGGCTTGGACTCGTTTATAACTAGTCCCATTCTCTTCGCGGCTTTCTCCAAAGCTGCAAAGGCCTCTTTCATGCCTGATTCTGATCTACTGATTATATCAATATCATCTGCATAGGCAAGAAGTTGGACGCCTTTAGTGAAAATACGTCCGCTTGTTTGTATTCCAGAATCGCGTACCACTTTCTCCAGGCATATGTTGAAAAGAAGGCACGCCAAGGAGTCTCCTTGCTTCAATCCATTCTTTGTTACTGGATCTGACAGACTGGACTCGATTCTAATTTGACATTTAGAGTTAGATGTGGCTACTCTTACCATTCGGACCAGCTTCGACGGTGTATTCATCTCCTTCATAGCTTTATATAGCATCTCTCTGTTTATGGAGTCATAAGCCGCTTGGAAATCTACGAATAAATGGTGTGTGCTTATTCCGTCTGTCTTTTCCAGGATTATTCTAAGAGTGAAAATCTGGTCTGTTGTTGATTTTCCTCTCCTAAAACCACACTGGTAGTCCTTTATAATTTCCTCTGCGTATGGAAGTAATCGACCAAATATTATATTTGATAGAACTTTGTATGCTGCATTCATTAGTGAAATGCCTCTATAATTTTTACATTCGAACGGGTCGCCTTTTTTGAGAATTAGGCAGACCACTTCATTGTTCCAGTCCTCGGGCATTGCATTTTCTGTCCAGATCCGTTCCATGAGATGGGTAAGTTTTTTTACGAAGTCCTGACCGGCACTCCTGAAAAGTTCTCCTGGCAGACCATCTACGCCTGCTGACTTGTTATTCTTTAGCTTCTCTATTGCCTCGCTTACCTCATCGTAGGAAGGGAGCAATTCCTCCCTGTCATCCTCCGGCTCTTCTTCCCTCTGATCGTCGACTGTTTCCCTTGTACCATTCTCCTCGCTTGTAGCTAACAGTTCACTAAAGTGTTCTTTCCATCTTTTAATTACGTCATATTTGTTGTTAACGAGGTTTCCACTTTTATCTCTGCATGCGATAGAGCGAGGCTGGAACTTTTTTCTCATGTCGTTTACTTTCCTGTACATATCCCGGCTCAATTTTTTTACTTCTGCACTCTTCCACGCTTTTGAGTTGCTCCGTCATATGCTTTCTCTTTTTATTCCTGTGCACCTTCTTTTCCAATCTTTCGAATTTTTTATACTCCTCCCGAGCAGCCCTAGTACACTTCTTTTGTGTCATCAATTTATATGCCCTGTTCTTTAATTTGGTGATTTCCCTGCACTTATCATCAAACCACTCACTCCTTTGGCAGTACTGTTTGACGCCTATAGTTTCCTCTGCAGCAGTAGTCAAGATACATCTGAGGCCATCCCAGTGGCTCTGTACTCCTTGTCCCACGTTGTCCGAATGCCGCCATGCCATAGTTTTGTGATCAGTGCATTCTTCAAATCTCTTCACAGTATCCTCTTCCTTGAGTTTCTCTGTGTTGTACCTTGTGATCCTCGTGCCTCTCACATTTCTACTGTTGGAGATCCTTGCTCTCAGCTTAGCAACTACCAGGAAATGATCACTGTCAATATTGGCACTCTGAATACCCTGACATCTTGCAGATCTGATCTATGACGTCCATCTATTAAGATGTGATCAATCTGGTTTACTGTGTTACCATCCGGAGATGTCCATGTGCCCTTGTGTATATCCTTGTGGTTAAACAATGTTCCCCCTATCATGAGGTTTTGACCAATAGCAAAATTCAGGAGTCGTAAACCGTTATCGGAATATTCTGAGTGCAGTCCATATTTACCAACATTATTGCACAGATGGTCCTTGCCTACTTTTGCGTTAAGATCACATATTATTATTTTTATATCATGTCTAGGGCTTCCAGAGCAGATGTTTTCCATGAGTTCATAGGACTCATCCTTTTCTTCTTGTGGTTTATCGTCTGTTGGGGCATGCACGTTCATTATTGTCTAATTGAAGAAGGTGCCTCTCATTCTTATTTTACAGATCCTTGGAGTGAAGGATTTAATACCAATTATGTTTTGTTTTATTTTGCGGCTAACAAGGAAGCCAGTACCGAATGTGTGGTCACGGTCATGGCAGCTATAAAACACTGAATAATCCCTTCGGTCCATGATCCCACTGCTAGTCCGTCTCATCTCCTGTACAGCCAGTATATCCAAGTTATATTTGAGAGACTCATTCGATAGAGACTTTAGGGCTCCAGGTCTATATAAAGAACGTACTTTCCAAGTCGCAATTCTGATGTCGTTTCGCCTTTTCCAAGTTCCAGTTTTTCCCCCAATAATATGTCCGGCTTTCTTATTTTCTTTTGGTTTCGTTGCAATGGTGTTTTCCGAGGCGGGCCGCCAACCCTACGCTCAACCCCCAACCTGGAGGACCAGGGGATTAATATTCAGAGCTCCCGTCTCATAGAAGAGCTGTCTTAACAGGACTACCGAGCCTCTTCTACCCGTTCGCAGTAAACCACCTCTGGGTTTATGAGCGCCACCGTTGACATACAATGATTTTCATCCGCTACCGGTCTTATCATTTGCCCTGCTGCCAGCATATGATATCCTGGTAGGCCAAGTTCCTAATTACCTCAAGATCGCCCCATCTCTCGTTAGTTCACCGTTTTTATTACTGAGACGGCTTAACAGGGCCCACCACGTGAAGGTGAGAGTTGGGGTTGAGAAGGAGAGGCTTTATAGTTCGCATCACTTCCCCATTAAGGCCCCCAGCTGAGATATAAGGTGATATAAAATTTTCAAACTCCTTGAGCTCACCCCTAAGAAAACCTTGAAGGTAATCTGCTGATGATTATGCTTGCAGGGGTGGTAAACTCTGTAAAGTATCAAGTAAAAATCAAGAAAATAATTGAAATTAAAAGGGGATTAAACCCTGGTGAGCTCGTAGAGAAAGTACAAATCAGACAAAAGTATATATATATATATATATATATATATATATATATATATATAAGGTCGCTTACCTCGAACTGCTGGACCGCACGAACACAGCCTGAAATTAGAGCTACATGGCAGAAGGAAAAGGATAAAATAGGACAAACCACAAGGAGCCCTAATCTTGGCGAACGGCAGCTGGTCTCAGGCTGGATGCTAAGCAAAAAGCGATCTTTTCCATGAGATTATGTGAAAACGCAGCGTACATAAAAATGGTGACACACGCATATGTCTCGAATTCGTAGTTAGAGCACAGTAATTTACTCAGGCACATAGAAATGGCCGGTAAAGGGCTAATGAATTCGGACAACATCCGTTCGCTCTCATTGACGAAACAGGAGTGCCGGCTAAGGGGTCGGATTCCACATAGATAATTTAACGTAGTTTAGCCTTTGAGTTACCTCTTATAAACAATTTAATAATTAATAAAATTATTATTATAAAAATGTATTATACATAGATGATTTATAAAAATGCATTATATAAATTTTAATGACATTAATGAACATTTGATTATGTTAAGTAATAAATTAGATTAAGCAAAAATAAAGAAAATAATTTAATTTAAACAGGGGATTAAACCCTGGTGAGCTCGTAGAGCAAGTGGAAATCAGACAAAATTATATGTATACGGTTTCTATCAAACAGATAGATTAGAACTAACAGTATTTTGCGAAATAATGCTTTAGATTTCTGTTATATAATACTCTGCAGCATATCATCTCTACCAAACCTGCCGTTTAGAGCCTTTATAATATCCGGGTACATTTCTCCAGTTTCTGGATAACTTTGAACAACTTCACGAGCTGGAGAATGAGGTGCAGTAGCCATAACTAAATATTGTACCTTGTCATCAGGATCTATCGTCAAGTCGCTGTATATCTTCTTGATTGATGATTGATATTCTTCTTGATTGTATATTTTCTTGACTGGGACCAAAAATTCCTATTCTATTCCTTATTTCTATTCCTTAAACTTTAACTTTTGCAATTTATAGTTGCACATTTGGCAGACCCCAACTGATTTATCTGAAACAGAATCAATGTCAATTTGGGAAACCTTACCACCTTCTCCGTCGATTACCTTGAACAGTTTGTTTATAGCATTTTTAGGCTTGTAATAAGTTTCTATGTACTCGTCTAACCTTTCCAGAAGATGGACTAAGAAGATAATAAAAGAAAACATAAACCAGTTTTATAAAAAATTATCTTAAAATCCATTTAAGCTTATTCTTCAACATTGTAATTAAATATTAAGGACTAAATTAAAAAACTTCGATCTCTATACATTCATTTGCCACTCAAATCATGTTTTAAAACTTTTATAGCTTAATTCCCCACTTCTATATAGACCAGAATAATGAAAATATTATCTTATCATCCCATTATGTATGCTATATATGTCCCTGATTTTAATTAAATATAATGGTTGTTAGTAAGGTCCGTGGATCTTATTTATGGTTAAATGGACATATTTCAAGAATAAGCAGAGTTTGCACAAGTGGAAGCTATTTATTATATGAAATACTATATATGAGACGTAGAATTCCAAAACCAGCCAAGTCCATTTACAGATTTTTATTTTTTTTAAAATAGTTTTTCTATTAGATTATCATTAGGTTGAAGGATTTCTTCCAAATCATATTGAAATCGGCCCTACAAAAATAAGGTCTGTTCCAAATCCAGCAGAATAATCTATAGAAAAACTATTTAAAAAAAAATAAAAATCTGGAAATTGGACTTGGCTGGTTTTAGAATTCTACGCCTCATATACATATATATACTTATAATGAATATATCTATACAAGCCTATAAGAAAGTGGGGTACAAGCGGGCAGCAAAGCGCGTCTACATTGCTCAAGGCTTCATCTATAACTGACTTTTGGAGTGGTCATTCTCAGCACTAGGGCGATAAGGAGGGCTTAGTGGTACAAAGTTTGGCCCTATGTTTTTACTTAACATATTTATGTAGCTAACATACTTATTTATCTATTAAGGCACCTAATTAAAATAATATATGATCATTCTCATTAATATTTACATACACAATATTTCTATAATAGCCCTCATATAATATAATATAATAACAATTAATATACATAATATTTATATTATACCCCTCTTACACTAATAACAAATTAATATGTGTGGGTCACATTTGGCACAAAGGAGTACTCCCACAATTTTGGCAGCATTCAGAATTCGTCCCTATTTCTAAAGCCAACAAAGACAAACGCCAGGCTGCTAGTTATCGTCCTATCTTCCTCACCAGCTGTCTTTGTAAGCTGATGGAACGAATGGTCAACAAAAGACTTATATGGGTTGCTGAACGTTACAATATGAACCAGAACTTCCAGTGTGGATTCCGAAGGGGAAGAAGTACAACAGACCATCTTGTAAAACTGGAAGCGGAAATTCAATACGCTTTTATTAATCGCCAACAAGTCATAGCCGTGTTCTTCGATATGTTTAAGGCCTTCGACTCCATTCAGAAAAGGAACGTCTTAGCGACTCTTCGGGGAATTGGATTTACCGGCAGACTGCTGAACCTTATCAATGCGTTTCTCTCTAAGCGTACCTTCAAGATCCCAATATGAAATGCTATGTCTCGGACCTGTGAGCAGGTTAGTGGAAAGCCACAAGGTTGTGTCCTGAGCACGACACTTTTTATACTAACCATCAATAAGTTAGGTCAAGGCCTACCGAAGGGAGTGAAACCCATGTTGTATGTTGATGATTTGGCCAAAATCTGCAGAGCTAACGATATCTATACTATAAAAGCAAAGCTGCAGGATAGCATTAACCGCATTAGCTACTGGGCGCAAACTTCGGGGCTCAAGTTTTCCTGTGACAAGACTTCACAGACCTTCACTTCTGTAGGAAGAGGAACACTCCATTATCGCCAGAAAGCGGGATAATAAAGTGCTACCCTATGTAGATAGCATTAAATTTCTTGGGCTAATCTTCGACAGACTTTTATCGTGGGATCGCCATATTAACAATCTGTAGGAACGATGCCTAGAAAAGATTCGAATTTTAAGAGTTCTTAGTGGAACTAAATGGGGTGCTGACAGGTCTTCCCTCATTAGAATTTACCAACCTTTGGTAGCTTCAAAAGTTGGAATATGCCTGTTTTGTATACGGCTCTGCTCGGACTAGAACATTATCGAAGCTGGACTTAGTTCAACACACTGGGATCCGCATAGCTACTAGTGCTTTTCGAACAAGTCCAATATTAAGTATTTGTGTCTACTATTCCGGAGACAAAAACTTGCAATAAACTATATAACAAAATTATACCTACAGCCGACACATCCTTCATACAGATATATATTTCAGCCTAAATTCTCTCTAGAATTCCAACGAAAGCCAAATGAAACACTTCCTCTAGCCGAGCGAATAAAAGCTGCAATAGAAGAAATAAAAAAATCTAATATTAATACAATACAATCACACATCCCTCCATGGACCTTCCAACGGCCCAAATTTTACTTGGAACTAATCAAATTGAAGAAAGATGAAGCCCATCCAATTCAATTCAAGAACTAACTACAACAGCTAATTAATTCAACACCAAACAGACTCACTATCTTTACCGACGGTTCAAAAACAGATATAGCCACAACTTCAGCCCTCATAACCTCCGACTCTACCCACAGTTCGAGCTCGTTTTACACAGAATTTGATATTCTACAACTCTTGTAGGTAATATTTTTTATTTGGAATAGTCCTCTTGTAATGGCAGGCTTGGGAACATGAGCGTAATTCATTTTTCTAAAGTGCCTAAATTGACAATCAGTTTTGGCGAAAAGACTTAACCAATTTTAATTGTGAGGACCTCAGTCGAGGCGAAATTTAATTCCCTTGTATGTTAGAAAGAACACAATATCCTGTGCGATAAATCGTTTTCGAGTTATGGCAACCGATCTGAAGTGGCATATGCTCACATTTGTTTTCTATGAAATAAGCCTATATGATCACAAATTTTCTTCAAATCAGGCACCTTTTTGGCCCTCAGCTCCCGGACTATATAAATGTTTGACAATACCATAATTGTGGTAATTTTTTTTTTAATTATACAACTGTTTCATTTTAGTTTTTAATTTATATATAGTCCACGTTAATTAAAATGAAGGGGGATAAGCAGAAAATAAAAAAAAAGATATCAACATAATATTTATATAATTCTGTTTTTTGTGAATAGAAGGGGGAACTTTAAAAGGGTAAAACATGATTTGAGTGGCAAATGAATACATATAGATTAAAGTGTTTCAATTAAGTACTTGAAAGAATAGTTCGACAATACCAAACAATGGTGAAAACTAATGTTTTTTTAAGTTATATATAATCCAATTATATTAATATGATGAATAATAAGGAGAAAAGATATAAATAACATCGAAATTATCATAATACAATTCTGGTTTATTGATGGAAAAGGTGAAATTTAGCATAAAAGGGTTAAAAGTTGATTTTGATTGGCTAATGAATGTTTAGAGATAGAAGTATTTCATTTATGTTTCTGAAAAAATATTTAAACAACACCATGGAATGGTGTGAAATCTTTTTTTTTTTTTTAATTTATAATCCAATTTAAATATATTGAAGGGGCATACGCAGAAAATACAGAAAAGGATATCTAGATAATATTTATATAATTCTGGTTTATATATAGAAGGGAGGAATGAGGCTATAAAGGGATTATAACATGATTTGAATGGCAGATAAATGCATAGAGATTGAAGTGTATCACTTTTGTCCTTAAAAAAATTGTTTGACAATAACATTTTGTGTTGAAATTTATTGTTACCCTGATAATTGATTTCGGTAGCTATGAGTGTTTATAGATTAAAGATTTTCAATTTATTCCTTGAAAAAATTGTTGGAGAATACAATAAAATGGTTAGTTTTTTTTTTTTTTTAATTTATATATAATCCACTTTAATTACAATGATAGGCAGAAATACAGATGCTAAAGCCCGAATAAAAGTTTATTTTATTTTTATAATATAATTTAAATTTATGTCAACATAAATTAGTTATATTTTATTTAAAATAAGTTTAATTTCAATTATGTTAATTTTACAATAGAACGTAAATAAGCGCATTGTTTATAACACCAGGTGGTGTTAATTAGTTAGTTATAAAACAGCTGACGCCACGTGCTTTTTCAGTCTCGAGAAAAAAGATCAAGTGTTACCTTCAATAGTGCACAATGTAAACTTTAATGCATCTTCCCCATTTTTTTATTCGAACACCACCACGGGGCCCGGCCTTCATTCATCGCCCTGGCGACCTCCATTTAAACATCGCTCTACAGCAAAAGGTTTATTTTTTGTAATTTGAAGACACTAAGTTTATATTTTGATTTTGTTTAAATAGAAACACTTCTTTAGAAAACATAAAACAACTTAGTTACATTTGTTTATCTATTTTAGTTTACTTTAGGTTAAAAATCACAGTTTTTTTGTATTGGTTAATTTTAGATAAACTATAAATACGTTTTCTTTTCTTTTCTTCTTTACCTTGTGGAAGAATTTTTCTTTGTTATTATTCTGTTAATATTCAAACATTGTATTTTGTTTTGTGTGCAACAATAATGTTCTTCTAAACTCGTTAATCAATTTCAGTGATAGTAATTTTTTTTCAATTGAATATTGAACATATGATTAATCAACAAAACAGAGTTATTATTTATATAGGAAAATAATAAAAATGAATCAGCGAATATTAGGTGTGAAGGATAGTATTTGAATTAATAATAATACCCCTTCCCCTACAACAGAAAAGGACAACATAATATTTATCTAATTCTCGTTTTTATATAGAAGGGGGGAATTAAACTATAAAATATGGTTTGAGTCGCAAATTAATGTATAGACATTGAAGTGTGTTTCATTTTAGTCCTTGAAATAATTCTCGACAATACCAATACATTGAAATCTTTTTTTTTAAATTTTTTTATAACCCAATTTAATTACAATGGTGAAGAATAACCATAAAAGGATGATAAGATTATATTCTTATAAAACTGGTTTATATATTGAAAAGAGGAATTAAGCTGTAAATGGGTTAAGATAGGATTTGAGTGACCAATGAATGTTTAGATATTGGATATGTGAAGTGTCATTAAATCCCTGAAAAAATTCTTGGTTATACATTAAATTGTGAATTCTTTTTCTTTTAAATTTATTTATAATTCAATTGAATTACAATTAAATTCTAAGTTAAAAATTAGAAGAAAAATATTTATTCTTTACTCATTAATATTAAGATAATAAGGGTGGGTCTAAAAACAAAATTTTTTTTTCGAAATGCTTGCCTCCGGGGTGGGTAAGTAAAATGCAAATTAAATAAATCTGGTGCGATGCGCCCAACACACAACTTTCACTTACCAACTTACTTTTATTAGAAATAGAGGTGTTTTTTAATTGCCATATCTCAAAGTCACACATTTTTCAACTTTCATTAACTTATTTTTGTTTGTATTTGCTCTGTAAAGTACATTCATTTTTTTTATTATTAAATACAAGTTTTTTACTTGTAATAACTCGGCAACGCAAGCATAATACTCCATCGCTTCTGATTTTATTTACCATGAAACAAATAATTCACATTAAACATTATAATTTAACAGTACGTCTTTAATTATAAACAATGTTGAACTCTAGAATCTGACAGTAAATCTCTCAAAATCTAAAATCATTGTTTTTAGAGAAAAGGGCGGTAGATTGCGAAGATCAGAAAGATGGCAATTTAAAAATCACAATATTGAGATAAGGAACAACTACACCTACCTGGGAACTGTGCTAACCCCCTCTCTTCGGTTTACTTTAAATAATAAGGAAAGGTGCAAAAAAGCGAAACAAGCAATCAACAGTATTTGGAGCATGATTTTCAAAAACTCTATGATCCCTGTATCCTCGAGGCTAAGGATTTTTAACTCGACAGTAAAGGCGTCGCTCTGTTACGGATGTGAGGTATGGGGTTATTTAAATTTTGAAGAAATTGAAAGTGTTTTAAAATTCTTTTTTTGATAAAGAAACTATTTTTTGGTTATTATTACTAATCACTATTTGTTTGGCAATAATTTTGGGGTATCTGTACTCCGGTAAACTGAATATTTTTAATATATAATTAAAGTGCTGCTTTAGGGTAGAGATAAAGATTGGGTCTAACTGAGTTTCTAAGTAAATTTGGTAATTTGGTGTATTTTTCGGAAGTGAAAACAACTTTTTGATAGGGGTGTATTCCATTATAATGGGGTGTTACATTTAAAATATGATTTTCATGTTAAATTTCCAGTGGGGGGGGCCCAAAAAAGTAATTATTCAGGTTTTTCAGATTTTATCGTTTGACGGTAGATTCCAATATTAATGGGGTGGTACATTTAAAATATGATATTTATTTTAAATTTCTAGTTGGGGGGCCAAAAAAAGTAATAATTTATGATTTCCGAATTTTATTGGCTTGAAGGTGGATTCCAATAAAATTGAGGTAGTAAATTTAAAATATGATATTCATTTTAAATTTTGAGTGAGGGGCTCAAAAAAAGTAATAATTCAAGATTTCCGAATTTTATCAGTTTGAGGGTGGATTCCAATATAATTGGGGTAATACATTTAAAATATGATATTTATTTTAAATTTCGAGTTGGGGGGCCAAAAAAAGTAAAAATTCAAGTTTTCCTAATTTTATCGGTTTGAGGGTGGATTCCAATATAATTGGGCAGTACATTTAAAATATGATATTCATTTTAAATTTCGAGTGGGGGGCCCAAAAGAAGTAATAAATCAAGTTTCTCAGATATTATCGGTTTGAGGGTGGATTCCATCATAATGGGGTATTACATTTAAAATATGATATTCATTTTAAATTTCGAGTGGGGGGGGCAAAAAAAGTAATAATTCAAGTTTTTCAGATTTTATCGGTTTGAGAGTGGATTCCAATATAATTGGGGTAGCACATTTCAAATATGATATTTATTTTAAATTTCGAATGGGGGGCTCAAAAAAAGTAATAATTCAAGATTTCCGAATTTTATCTGTTTAAGGGTGGATTCCAATATAATTGGGGTTGTACATTTACACTATGATATTATCGGTTTGAGGGTGGATTCCATCATAATGGGGTGTAACATTTAAAATATGATATTCATTTTAAATTTCGAGTGGGGGGCCCAAAAGAAGTAATAAATCAAGTTTCTCAGATATTATCGGTTTGAGGGTGGAATCCATTATAATGGGGTATTACATTTAAAATATGATATTCATTTTAAATTTCGAGTGGGGGGGGGGCAAAAAAAAAATAATAATTCAAGTTTTTCAGGTTTTATCGGTTTGAAAGTGGATTCCAATATTATGGGGGTGTTACATTTAAAATATGATAATCATTTTCAATTTTCAGTGGGGGGGCCCAAAAATGTAATTATTCAGGTTTTTAAGATTTTATCGTTTGACGGTAGATTCCAAGATTAATGGGGTGGTACATTTAAAATATGATATTTATTTTAAATTTTGAGTTGGGGGGCCAAAAAAAGTAATAATAAAAGTTTTCCGAATTTTAACGGTTTGAGGGTGGATTCAAATATAATTGGAGTAGTACATTTAAAATATGTTATTCATTTTAAATTTCGAGTGGGGGGCTAAAAAAAAGTAATAATTTAAGATTTCCAAATTTTATCGGTTTGAAGGTGGATTCCAATATAATTGAGGTAGTAAATTTAAAATATTATATTCATTTTAAATTTTGAGTGAGGGGCTCAAAAAAAGTAATAATTCATTTTATTCAGATTTTATCGGTTTGAGGGTTGATTCCATTATTATGGGGTGTTACATTAAAAATATGATATTCATTTTAAATTCGAGTGAAGGGGGGGCAAAAAAAATAATAATTCATGTTTTTCAGGTTTAATCGGTTTGAGAGTGGATTCCAATATTATGAGGGTGTTACATTCAAAATATGATATTCACTTTAAATTATGAGTTGGGGGGGGGGGGGGCAAAAAAGTAATAATTCGAGTTTTTTAGATTTTATCGGTTTGAGGATTGATTCCAATATTATGGGTGTGTTACATTTAAAATATGATATTCACTTTAAATTTCGAGTTGGGGGGGGCCAAAGAGAATAATAATTTGAGTTTTTTAGATTTTATCGGTTTGAGGATTGATTACAATATGATTGGGGTAGTAAATTTAAAATATGATATTTATTTTAAATTTCGAGTGGGGGGCCCGAAAAAAGTAATAAATCAAGTTTCTCAGATATTATCGGTTTGGGGGTGGATTCCATTATAATGGGGTGTTACATTTAAAATATGATATTCATTTTCAATTTTGAGTGGGGGGGCCCAAAAATGTAATTATTCAGGTTTTTAAGATTTTATCGTTTGACGGTAGATTCCAAAATTAATGGGGTGGTACATTTAAAATATGATATTTATTTTAAATTTCGAGTTGGGGGCCAAAAAATGTAATAATTGAAGTTTTCCGAATTTTAAAGGTTTGAGGGTGGATTCAAATATAATTGGAGTAGTACATTTAAAATATGATATTCATTTTAAATTTCGAGTAGGGGGCTCAAAAAAAGTAATAATTTAAGATTTCCAAATTTTATCGGTTTGAAGGTGGATTCCAATATAATTGAGGTAGTAAATTTAAAATATTATATTCATTTTAAATTTCGAGTGGGGGGGGGGGGCAAAAAAAAAAATAATAATTCAAGTTTTTAAGGTTTTATCGGTTTGAGAGTGGATTCCAATATTATAGGGGTGTTACATTTAAAATATGATAATCATTTTCAATTTTCAGTGGGGGGGCCCAAAAATGTAATTATTCAGGTTTTTAAGATTTTATCGTTTGACGGTAGATTCCAAGATTAATGGGGTGGTACATTTAAAATATGATATTTATTTTAAATTTCGAGTTGGGGGGCCAAAAAAAAGTAATAATTAAACTTTTCCGAATTTTAACGGTTTGAGGGTGGATTCAAATATAATTGGAGTAGTACATTTAAAATATGTTATTCATTTTAAATTTCGAGTGTGGTGGGGCAAAAAAAAATAAGAATTCATGTTTTTCAGGTTTTATCGGTTTGAGAGTGGATTCCAATATTATGGGGGTGTTACATTTAAAATATGATATTCACTTTAAATTATGAGTGGAGGGGGGGCAAAAAAAGTAATAATTCGAGTTTTTTAGATTTTATCGGTTTGAGGATTGATTCCATTATTATGGGGTGCTACATTAAAAATATGATATTCATTTTAAAATTCGAGTGGAGGGGAGGCAAAAAAAATAATAATTCATGTTTTTCAGGTTTAATCGGTTTGAGAGTGGATTCCAATATTATGAGGGTGTTACATTCAAAATATGATATTCACTTTAAATTATGAGTTGGGGGGGGGGGCAAAAAAGTAATAATTCGAGTTTTTTAGATTTTATCGGTTTGAGGATTGATTCCAATATTATGGGTGTGTTACATTTAAAATATGATATTCACTTTAAATTTCGAGTTGGGGGGGGCCAAAGAGAATAATAATTTGAGTTTTTTAGATTTTATCGGTTTGAGGATTGATTACAATATGATTGGGGTAGTAAATTTAAAATATGATATTTATTTTAAATT